>CM049398.1:12027500-12435000 GCA_026929865.2 Hyperoplus lanceolatus
AAATAAGATATTTAGTTTACCTTCGACTTCGGAAGGAAGAGAATATTGCTATTGGTCTTCTGTAGGCCTAAGTAAGAGGACTAAGTTATGCTAACACTTTAACCTCATTTTAAGATGCGTTGATGTGTTAATTGGGCTTATGGCCCTGACTGTTTGGGATGTTTTCCTCCAAGTGGCCGAAAAGGGATGGTGCTGTCTTTTTTAATGCACCTGTGTTTCAATTGGCTACTCATTAAAAGCTGTTCAAGGTAAAACAACTAAATTTTAACTAAATTATGTATGCCTGGCTTGTTCAATCAAGAAGAAGAAAAAATACCGCATTAAATGTGAATTTGCAAATAAAGCCTGGATGTCAAACAAATGTTGTGGAATTAAAGGTGCTGTAAGCGGAATGGTTCTTTTAGCTAACTTCCTGTCAGTTACTGCAGTTAGCAGTCCCCTCGCTCGTCCCTACGTCACCACATTACTGCACTGCGGTCTTCAAGCAGCAAGTTATCTAGCATCATCTCAGGTCCATAAGTGTGATAAAACATGATAAAAACCATCAAAACAGACATTGGGAAGGATTTTTACCTGCACCGCCATTGTAGGTTCAAAAACATTCACCCATATGTTGCTTTGGTGTGCACCGGCAGTGACACCATGGAGTGTATTATTTATGAGTGAGTCGTTATGTAGCGTTCTCTCTTCTGATTGGATAAAAATTACGGGATCCTCCAATAAGTTTATTTGCCGATTACATGCAAAGCAGCTGACTGAGAGATCTGCTTTATGAAACGCGCACATTATGTAAGGGATCACTGTATGAGAGCGATTTAACACTTATATTAACATAAATAAACCGCTTACTTCACCTTTAAGGTAGGCTAGGTATTAGGCCTACCATAAAATTAAAATAGCCTACTAAAAATGAGTAGGCCTATTAGGCCTACTTACAGTAGCCTAAATGTATTAGCGTAGGCCTACATCAAACCATAACTTACGCCTTTGCTTTACGGTCTGTACTGTTTTTGACTAATTGACAAGATTCACTGCTAAAGCTTGCAACAGACAGGGTTTTGTATTGTCAATAATACTGTGGATGGTGAATGATGTAGTGGCATAAACATTAAAATTGTCTTAAATATTATTTTAAAACATTATCATCCACTGCAATCATGGTTATTCATTTTGGAAATTCTCTTTGAAACCATGCAAGTATACAGTATTTGTATTTATGCCATAAAGTATTTACTTGTCTGCTTAACAATAATGTTAAATATGTCCCCACTAAAATCTGTTGTTCTTAACAATGTAGTGATTTATGACGATAGCATGCATGAAAATAATGTATCTCTGGAGGCTCATCAGGCTCGAATCAAACAAATGTGAGTGAGGCCAAGCACTTCAGATAAGGGGAAGAACATGCTCGCTCCTCTGACTGATGTAGACTATCTCAGGTGTGTGGAGTGCTCTTCTATTTCTGATTGTTGCATAATGTATTCAGAGAAAAGATAAAATAGTATTGCTATAGTTTTTCTGTCAATTATCAAGCATTTAATGTGTGCTGTTTTGTAACTTCTAATCCTACTTTAATTGTCGTTGTGTATGTATGAGGATGTATTTCAGTTTGTTTTCTGACCTTTGACATATTTTATCTTTTCACAGGTTTCAGTCCACGCTTGCATTAATGCAGAATCTGACTGACTTTCCGGGCAATGCCACTTCCAACAAAAGCCTGTCTGTGATCATCAAGGTGTGTGTGGTCATCCCCTTCTTCTGCGTGTTCCTCTGCTGCATCACTGTCATGCTGCACATCTTTGTGTCTCACAGGCAGTTCCTGGACACGTCCCGTTACATCCTCTTTGCCTACATGCTGATCAATGACACCCTGCAGCTCCTGTCCTCTGTGCTGCTATTCCTCTTCGTCATGACTCGGGTCAAATTTGCCATCGTCTACTGTGTTCCTCTGCTGTTTGTTTCCACTGCCACTTTTCAGAACACACCTTTAATATTGGCCACCATGTCACTGGAGCGTTATGTTGCCATCTTCTACCCCCTGCAGCGCCCGGCAGCCTGGCGCCCAGACCGAATCTGGATCATTATTTTGTCCCTGTGGCTCATCAGTTGCACCTTCCCTCTCAATGACCAGACCATCGGGGAACACAATCCCGCTGTGGATGTTCTCTCCACCCCAGTGCTTTGCAAACCCAATGTTTTCAAAACATCTCCACTGCAGATACTGGTCAAAGCTGTGATAAGTATTTTATTCTTTGCGGTGGTGGCTGTTATCATCCTCTTTACGTACGTGAGAATCATGCTGGAAACCAGGAAGCTGAGGCAAGACAGAGTGTCTGTGAACAAAGCAATGCAAACTGTGCTGTTACATGGTTTTCAGCTGCTGCTGTGCATGTTGGCCTACACCAGCCCCATCACTGAAACTCTCATAGAGCATGCCCACTGGCTACCTGAAGACATTTTCTTTTTTAATTACTTCTGCTTCATTCTGATCCCTCGCTTTCTCAGCCCGGTCATCTACGGTTTTAGGGTTTTAGCCAGGGAGTCTCAGGGGCTACATCAGGAAAACTTTCTTCTGTTGCTCAAACAAAATCAGCTGCAGGACAACTTGTGTGATTCTTGATGTGCCTAATTAGCACTCCCAAACAAAATGTACACATGTCAAAAGATGGGTTTGTGATGTATACGCCTAAATGAAATCTGCAGGTCTTGAAAATGCAAGGTAGACCTTTGATGTCAGTTTCATCAACAAAGACCTTTGAGGGTGTTGAAAAATCCTGATTTTAAATAGACAAAGGCCTATAATATTTGACATAATGTTATTTTCTTTGTTTTATATAGGCACCATTTATTTTAAAATAAATGTAAAATGAATGTATCTAATTGCAGGCTTTTGAAAACTTGAATTAATGCAGGACTATTTTGAGTGTGGATTGTGCAGGAACACTGTCACTATAGTTGTAGCACACAGGGAGCTCAGAAATGGGCAAGTGAGCATTTTTGCAAAAACACAAGTTAAAATGAATGAATGAATCATTTTATAGACATTCATTTAATTACCTTTATCAATAAAATGCTGGAAAGTACTGCTAATTGGATATAATCATCAGTTATTATGGGCCATATTGTCACTATTGATTAAAACATTCCTACATTTAACTTATAGTTACCCTGTTAAAAAGAAAGAACATGTGTGCAAAAGAGAGGAAATAAATGTAATATCTGGACAAGCATAAATCATGAAGAGATGAAACATGACACTGCCTTTGAACATGCAGCGCTGATCATGCAGGATTTATGACTGACTATGTGAACAGGCTGCAGCCAGGCAAGCAAATGCATTCAGCCTTCTGGAACCCAAATACACTCAACAAAAATATAAACGCAACACTTTTGTTTTTGCTCCCATTTTTCATGAGATGGACTTAAAGATCTAAAATTCATTCCAGATACACAATTGTACCATTTCTCTCAAACATTGTTCACAAATCTGTCTAAATGTGTGATAGTGAGCACTTCTGCTTTGCTGAGATAATCCATCCCACCTCACAGGTGTGCCACATCAAGATGCTGATCTGACATCATGATTAGTGCACAGGTGTGCCTTAGACTGTCCACAATAAAAGGCCACCCTGAAATGTGCAGTTTTGTCTCACAGCAAAATGCCACAGATGCCACAAGCATTGAGGGAGCGTGCAATTGGCATGCTGACAGCAGGAATGTCAGCCAGATCTGTTGCTCGTGCATTGAATGTTCATTTCTCCACCATAAGCCGTCTCCAGCAACTTCACACAGCCATTGAAGAGGAGTGGACCAACATTCCACAGGCCACAATTGACAATCTGATAAACTCTATGCGAAGAAGATGTGTTGCACTGCATGAGGCAAATGGTGGTCACACCAGATACTGACTGGTTCTGAGTCCCCAGACCCCCAATAAAGCAAAGAAATGCACATTTCAGAGTGGCCTTTTATTGTGGACAGTCTAAGGCACACCTGTGCACTAATCATGATGTCAGATCAGCATCTTGATGTGGCACACCTGTGAGGTGGGATGGATTATCTCAGCAAAGCAGAAGTGCTCACTATCACACATTTAGACAGATTTGTTTACAATGTTTGAGAGAAATGGTACAATTGTGTATCTGGAATTAATTTTAGATCTTTAATTCGATCTCATGAAAAATGGGAGCAAAAACAAAAGTGTTGCGTTTATATTTTTGTTGAGTGTATAATCCAACTGTCATTTAAATGTATACTTTCAGATACCCTGTTTGATTCTAACCGGAATTGTGTTACAACGCTCATGTGCTCTCTTTTCTAAGGATACTTATTGTATGCTCTTAAATACTAAAAAATAAATAGTGTCTAACCATGTCTCATTGGAGTATGTATGTATGTATCATATATTTGCACTTCACACAAGAATGATGCTGATACTGATACATCAAGACCATATAATGGTCCCACCCAACATTGTGGTTGCAAAAATATTAAAGATGTTACTTTACTAATGTAAATTCCTTGTATACACATTTGCTTTGTCACTTTACAGCACATCCCAATGCCACTTAAATATCATATGATAAAAGAACAAAAAACTTTGCAGAAAAGATTTACAGATTGCCCTCTCTCTCTCTCTCTCTCTCTCTCTCTCTCTCTCTCTCTCTCTCTCTCTCTCAATTTTCACTTTACAGTACACGAATCACCAACGAAGTCACTCAAATGCAAATACATTTTTAACAAATTGCAGACTTGTTGTAGTGCAGAGCTTTAACCTGCGAGTGTCGCAGTTATTCTAAATACCCTTAAGCGTAAAGCAATACAAATCACTCCAGATTAAAGTTAAATAAAAGTGGTGAATAAATAATACCATTGTTTGAAATAATTTATTTGGGGCTCGTTTAATCAGAAACCAACCAACCGGTGCCTGACTCCATAGAGTTTTACAGGATGCGATCGGAGCTGATCTAAAAGCATTTGGGACCCCCCCCCCCCGTCCTCTCCACCCCATGTGGACTTCAGAGGGGCTCCTTTACAGATCCTAGGCTATTCCTAAGCGCAGTCCAGGACGGAGATGGAGTTGGTGAAGCATCCCGCGTGTGTCTGCTTTTGCTGGTCTCTCCTGACTGCGGCTGTGATCCCCGTGTGCGTGGTGGGTGAAATGTATACGTCGCTGCTGAACGTAAAGCAGGCGATAAGCGTTGAACGGAAACTGATCGATTACTTAAGCACTTACGTCGAGCGCGAATTGGAGAGACTCGAGGACGTGAAGCGGTGAGTGACACGCAGCACGGCACACTTAACTGTCAATAGAGGTGGCCGATGATTTCCTAAGAGAGGCATCATCTATTTGCATGTTAGAAAATAAGATGAGGCCTACTTATTGATTTCCCCAGAGATTGTTTGCAGGGGGAGAGGGGGGGGGGGGGGGTTTGCAGTCAAAGAAACAGTACGCTACTGCTGCACCTAGGTGCATCTACGATCTAAGATCTACACAGAGATCACTTCAAATGTGACTGAAAGGGCATTTTAAATATAGTTTACAGTAATACACTAAATTGCATTAAAGATCGCTTATAGTTCCATTTTAGAGATCAACGTAAGTATACTTCTTTTCGACCTGGGGCTCTATAACTCTCTATAGAGATTTAAAGGAAGAATCTGATCTGTTTTTAGTTTAAGCTTACTGATTGAAGACTGTGGTGATGATATCATCCAATGACAAACCAGCCCGTCCACAGAGAGTGAATCATTATGGAACAAGTCTTTTGGAAGGGATGACTGGACCACATGTGGAGGCTTAACCATAAATGAAGTCAAATGTTCAGACACACAGCAAATTAACCTGATTTTGAAGAAGAAAAAAAGGAAATAAAATTAAAATGACATGAGCCCTAATAACATGAGTTACTATCTTAGGCCTAGTGCTTAGTATATTCTACCTAATGGTGCAAACTACAGGGAAAAGCACAGTGTGAGTTCTGTTTCAAGGTGTTTCTTTTACGAGACAAAACAAATACATCAATAACTCAGAAAGAAGAAAAAGAAGTTTATTAGCTCTGTGTTTTTCCAGCCAAGAAAGCTTTATTATGTTGGAAACAGCATGGCTGATGGGGGAACAAGACACATAAAGTCACTTTGCAACAATTTGTGCTAATTTCAACAGTTTCTCTGAAGAAATAACTGCCTCAAATTTTATGGAGGAACCCATTCGACCATAAAATAATCATAAATCAGTTGCTCAATTGTTATTTGTGGGTTGAGGTTGGAAAATGGGCAAAGTCGTGTATCATATCATTCTGTTTTAAGAATGTGATGATGATAGTGGTAAACCTGGCAGATGCAGCTTTCCACCGTTCATCCTGCCAAGATGGCCTCTTGAGGGTAGAAGAGTGTTGTATCAGTTTGTATCATATTATACACGTTCTTATTTTTGTATCATCCCGATTGTCGTTTTCTTTGGATCTGTTGGTCATTTCATGTGATACATTGATACTTATTTCCAGTGTATTGTCTGAAGGAAGGAGCAGGTGTAGTCAAACTGTTTTTAATGTTTACTCCCTGATGAGGTTGAAATTGGATACTTTTAAAAAACCAATATGGCCCACTCAATTGCTTAAAGGTGGAGTCAGCTATTCTAGGGCACGCTTGTTGTCAAATCCCTTTTAGTCAAACTCAGGGAATATTTCCTCACGATCCACTACCTGTCTGTACTGTGTGTGCATTGAAAAAACCTCCAGGGTTAATACACTGCCTAGGCTCTGTAAACGGGCATGTTGCTTGCTACGGTGGGCCATTTTGTTTCCAAACCCTTTGTTGACATACCAGTTTACAGAGCCTAGGCTGTGTGTACTCACAGTATGGTGTGTACAGATATTCACAGGTTGTGACATAAAGTTACCAGAATCGCTGCCTACACCTTTAACGACTTGCTCTGCCTAAGGGTGCCTAAGAACATTTTATTTTCTATTTCTTCTTCATGAGCGCCTTAAAGTTCCCAGAACTCACTCACTGCATGTGAAACTGACTCAGTACTCTGCCTTTTCTTTCTCTTTCTCTTTCTAACCACAGTCCACGTTCCTTCCCGCAGCTTCTATGCCAAAGTGTCCAACCTTCACGCAGAGCTTTACAAAGGCCCGGCGGCTGCCATGTCTAACCCGCTGGTGGCGTTCACCCTGATCAAGCGGCTGCACTCTGAGTGGCTCAATGTGGTCTTCAGCAACGAAGCCCAGGAGAACACACAAGGTTGACTCACTGAGAAACATACTCTTCTTTGCAAACAAACACATCTGGTGGTGATAACCTAACACCCTCCTCTTATGGGCTGTCACCACCCCCCCAGAGTTCACCTTTTGGCCCCATGTGCTGTCCAGCCCTCAGGTCCAGTTACGAGGAGGAAGAGGCAGATCTGCCCAAACTGGAAGACCTTGAGGGGGCCGCTAAGGGGCTGATGAGGCTGCAGGATGTGTACGCTCTCCAGGTGGCCAGCCTCACAAGGGGTCGTTTCCAGAGAGTCACTAATGGCCAACCTATTGATATCTACCGGCCCACAGTGTCCGTCCCACTGTCTGGTGATGACTGCTTTCTGGTTGGAAAGGTACACAATCCATTACTTTCCTTTTTACTTCATCCCATTTCCTTTGGTAGAGGAAGAAGGCATAGGCCTACTTTAGATACAAGTAATAGGACTGCCCTCAAAATCCTATTTAAAGGTGGAGACAGCAATTCTGTAGAATGCTTGTTGTTGTTGGTATGTAAACTTCATGTATAAAAAAGGGTGCCCACCGTAGCTAGCAACATGTCCTTTTACTGAGCATAGGCTGTGTATAAACACTGGATTTATTTTTCAGCGCACACACAGTACATGCAGGTAGTGAATTGTGAGGAGATATTCACTGAACCTAGGTATCATCAGTAAAATATATTTAAAGTATGTGGGCAAATGTGCTGTTGGCGCTGGTCGAGGTGCAGCTAGTCATAACTATTTTATATTGGTACGGTAATCCAAAATGAATCTGAGGTGGGCTTGAGATTATTAATGAGTAAGGAGCGTGGACAAATCTAAAGTTCTGCTGCACAGATGTGTATTAATTTATTTGACTTTTTTTGTAAAATGTGAAAAATAGTTATATCTTGTTTGGCCTCAAAATTAAACCATCTGAGAAGTTATAAGGGGGGGTTTGTCATGAGTGAAACTACATGAGTCCTATAGACATCTGAAACAGGACAAGGGGAACCGTCAAGACACCGATTTTTTTGTAAGGGATCACAAGCTAAAACTTTTGGGAACCACATGTTCGATTTTCAACAATGTATTTCTAAAGATTCAGTCCACCTTGCCAATGAATGTAGAGATGTAAAGGAATGTGAAAATGTTTACATTAACCTAAAATCAGAAAACTTACGAGTACCTCAAGATTGTGCTTAAGTGCTCATGTAAAGTAATGGTGTAGATATTGAGAAGATGCTGCTCCCTGAGTATCATCCTTTTCCAAGGGTTTGCTAAATGGTTTGAATCCAAACTTGATCCAGACAGTCGGCCTGGAAAAAGTGCAACTCTTCCCACTTGCGTGTGTGGGAATCTGTTTCATCTGAAGATGAAAAACACGATTATTCAAGTATGAAAGAAGAAAAAAATACCCCCCCCTCCCCCCACACACAATATATTCCACTGTTTATGTACGGGGCTGATGCTTTGGGGCAGGGCACTGTGGGAGAGACATCCTCTTGTATGGAAAATACATTATCTCACGCTGCAGAAGTGTTCAGAGCAGAGGGCACAGCTTGCTTTCACTTGTACAGAGGCTGAGATGATCTGAGCCAATCTGCAAATAGAGATGCTTAGTTTAAGGGTGTTCTTAGTAAAAAATAGCTGCCTTTGCTAGCCTTAATATGGCCGTTAAACCGCTCCTAAAGCCCAGAAGTTTGTAGCTTATCGGTTTCATCTAAAGGAGTTTATTTTAAAGCTGTTTGAATTGAAAAACAAGGTGATGCTTCCCCTGTTAGGCAGTGCTGAGTTCTGCTATATATTAACTATTTTTAAGAATTGATTGGCTCTTGAGAGACTAACGGCTCCCCAAATTATGGGCTGTAGCATTTTGAACTGGTTGTAAACTCCTGGTGGAGTAGATAAATTGGTGTGTTTGTAGGGTTTAATGGTACACTGGAATTTCTTGTCTGTGTGCTGTCTGCAGGGAGTGTGGACAGAATCTTCAATGGGAGGAGCCACATATCACCCTGTTTTTTAGGGTCCTGTCAGGCTTGTTGTCAGCACCTACTTAATCAAGTCAAGTCAGCTACAAAAGGGGTTTGAGACCAGCTCAAGAGAGATACTGTAGCCAATGTTTATGATAGGGTTTATTTAACGTTTGAATACAGCTCAAAGTGTTCTTTGATCAACAGACATAGCTTGGTCCACAGTGCATTTGCCTGAAAAGTCAGACAGGTGCAATCTCTTTAACTGACATGTTGCAGAGAAAAAAGGTGGACTATGTTGAGGAAGTGTGTTAAGTTTAAAATACAGAAATGAATGAAACCACAGCTGCAACAGTTAGTTGATTAATCAAGTAGTTGATCAAAAGAAATTCAATGCAGTAAGGTTTCACATACAATGCATTTGTTTTGGTATGTTGGTGCATAACAGTCCCAATAAAACCAACCAAAAATGTACTGAAGAATGTGCAATTGTTTTGCATAATTAATAACCCAATAGTTGATTTTAAGACATTAACTTTAATGTAGCATTCAATGGGATGGGATAAGAGCCAGACATAGTCAGATAAATAATCACTAGGGAGAATTTGCTGCTTTTCTTTGTCTTATATGATAGTAAATTAAGTCTCCTTGGTTTTGACAGTTGGATGGACAAAAATGCAATCTATAATTGCAATCAACCGTATAATGAATAAGAATCATGAGTTGCAGCATTTCACATCACATTTCTGCATTCCTCCTCCCTATCATCCGTTGCAAATGCAATTTTGTGTGTTATACATTTCAAATGAATCTGAAGTAGCCAAAATAGTTTTGCTCCAATTAAGGCAGCCTGAATCTAGCATACCATGGTGGCAAAAGTAGGCCAGCTGAATGATGTGCTAGAATTGGCTGAACAAACTGCTCTGATTGTGGTTGCTGTTGTGATTTTTAGCTTCAATAAAAAAAAGTCCATAGCCTTCAAACCGAGCCGTATCTGGCAGCTTTGCATGCATATGGACCCGAGCTGTCTGGCATTTGGTCTTCCAGCCCAGTGCCAGGAGACATCCATCCATGGTCCATGTCGACTCTCATCCGCCTCTGAAATGACTGGCTGACTACCAGGAACAAAAACTATTTATATTTATAAACGGTAGGAATTAAAAGTATTTGTATTATTTTACACAGGTGGCCTACGAGCATGAAGACTACTACCACTCAGTGCATTGGCTGGAGGAGTCAGTGCGTCTCTTCAGGGGGACAGGAGGCGAGTGGATCCCTGAGAATCAAGGGACTTTAGAAGATGCTCTGGATCACCTAGCCTTCTCTCACTTTAAAGTAGGTAGAAGTGAACTTGGGAAATGCACATTTGTAAAATGATTGACGGATTGCACTGAGATAAATTTGTTTTGTTTTTTCCAGACAGGAAATGTCTCCTATGCTCTCAGTCTTTCTCAGGAGTTACTGCATCATGGTAATTCTTATTTGACTTGTCCCTTTTCCTTAATCCTGTTTGGTGTATAAATGCTCCCTTTACTTCTGTAAATACCGGCACTAGCCTCTCTAAACTGAATTACCATACTGTCATTAAGAAACCCTAAATGCCTTATAAGGTACCACCACTCTGCCTATACACGTGTCATCTCAGATCCAATGAATGGAAGAGTTTTGCAGAATGTTGAGAAATACGAGAAGCTGCTGGTTACAAGTCCTGCCACATCCTACCAGGTTGGTGGGCTGAGGAGACCCACCTCCAATCATTTAAGGACCAGGGACACTTACGAGAGACTCTGCCAGACACAAGGCTCTCAGGTATTCATCACAGTCAATTATTCTGAGCGCATACTGATTTTTTTTTTCTTGGAAAATATCCATCATTTGGGATATGTTACCAACCGGAGTTTTCCTACTTTAGTATTCAGCTCAGTGGTTTTGCCTGGCGCTGGTAATTAGCAAGTAATTAATATCGTGGCGACTTTCTTAGCATGTTGACATGCCAAAGTACAGCTTAAAGAGGACCTATGATGCTTTTTGACTTTTATGACCTATAAACGTTGTTATGATGATTTATAGTCATGCTTAACCATACTAAATTATCAAATAATGACTTACATGCATTTCGACGTATTCCCTGCTGACCGTCTGGGGTGTCTGTGCAGAGCACTAGACACTATTCTAGCCAGTCGAGAAGTCACGTGTTCAAAGCGGTTTGACGCTTTGTAATATTGTGACGTCGCATGTAACTTGGTGTCGTCACCACGCGGATGTTTCCATGTATAGCAATGCTGTCACTTCCCTGTTCGCGTCTGCCTCGCGCCCTTATAGGTCCATGCTCGCGCTTCCCGCCACTGAAAGTGTTCCGGAAGGACGGAAACCAATCACAACGGAGTGGGGTTTGCAGGAGGGGGGGGGGGAGCGGAGATGGCCGAAGCATAGGCGGAGGGAGCGGAGATGGCTGAAGCACACACACTCAAGTGTTGACAGGACGTGCTGGATTGCCAAAATAAGAGAAAGAGCTTCCCAAAAAGTTTTTTGTGATGTGATTCGTGTCAGGTTGCTCAATAGCAGTGTAAAACAAGAAATTAAGACCAGAAAAGTAGTATAATAGGTCCTCTTTAAGTTTGATGGGAATCTCATTCATTTTGCAGATAGTTGGTCATAAAACACATATAAAATTCTAACCTAATGATGACATTGGATAAAAAGTCAGGAATCATGAATTTTGGAACCAGATTTCATGGCAATCCATCCAATGGTTGTTGAGTTGAGTTTTATCGAGACGCAAGTTTGTGATTGGTGTTTCTCATGGCCATGAAAATACTATCATTATTATTTGAAAAGTAATTTTTTCTGTATGTCTGACTGTATGTGGTGAGAGAATCATGCCATGAGTATTTATTTGTGAAAATGAAAAAAAAAATCCTTTTTTGAGCTCCTTCATGGACTTCAGATGCCTGTTTCTCCTAGCAGCCATTGCATTTTGAAAACCCCAGACTAGTCTGCGACTTCTTCACCAACGGCAACCCTGGGCTGATACTGCTGCCAATAAGACGTGAAGTGCTGAGTCTGCAGCCGTATGTGGTTCTGTACCACAACTTCATCACTGACGCAGAGGCTGAGGACATCAAGGGCCTCGCCCATCCAGGAGTAAGTGCCAATGGTTTGCTTTTTCTTTATCCAAACATTTGTCCCTGATATATTAGCTTTTATAAACTCCATTCCATTTAGATCTCCTGCAATCCCTGTTCAGTGTTCTCACAAAAAAATGTAGTTGCAAAGTATGTTCTAGGCAACGGTAATAGATAAACAAATTGACAATAATAAATGTCACATTTTGCTATTGCAATGTGATCTGCATGTACCTTTGTCTCACATTAAACATACGGGTGAAACTATACAATAAACCAACACTAGGGATATTGTTTCTCATTTGTCCACTGTGTTTGTTTAGGATATGTTGTGTCTTTGTGGTTTTTCACCAGGAAACCACCATCTGTTGAGGTTGGCTTCACTGCTGTCAGTGTTATTTCAGGATGTTTCCTCAGTATATTTTTTTCTTTGCCCTGGCATTTGGGACTATTGCCGAGATGTTAACTGGCCATAACTCTGAAATAAAAAGTGTAATGAAATTGGCAGCCTTTGAGCAAGACTATAAATGTGTCACTCTATGGCCTCTGTCCTCAATTGGACCTCCCCTCCTGAAGTCTATCTTCTATTGTGTGCATTTGCTCTTTACAGCTGCTCTCTGCAGCTGACATCTACTGACTGAGATAAGAACAATACTCACAAGTCAAAGTCAAAAAGTCAAAGTCAAAGTTTGTTATTGACAGTTCTGATATATGCAAGACAAACATCAGAATCAAAATAGTGTTTATCACTGGTCCACGGTGCAATAGGAACAATAAAAAACAAGGTGTCACTTACCATGTTTTGATACTGGCCGTCTACCAAATCTTTATTTTACATTTATTTCACAATTGTAGATACTTTGCATGAAGACTATACTAAATATATTATTATTAGCCTCTGAAATCTGATGAAAAGTTGTAAACTATCTATAAAGCTGCTAGAATAAGCTCTGTCTCAACCAATTATTGCAGTTAAATGCTGTTACATAAAAATACATTTTTAATGTTAATCCAATGATACAATGTATATAACAGTATAATGCTCTGAATGGGGCCTGATTTTACTTTGACATTGCGAGGTTTTGAATTAGTTTTTAAAAATAGCTATTTTTTATAGTTCCAAGAATAAGTGTGTCTTTTAAATGCATATATTACTTGATTATGTGCTCTGCTGTGGGGCTCGCAGGCTTCTGCCGTTGAAGCCAACCATGCACCCATTCCTACTGGAAAGATCCTGGAAAGACCCTATGGAGGAAGAGTTGGTTTGCTTCCAAACATTTAGCAAGGGCTTAAAGGAATGAGGGATACATTACTATGAAAACTTGGCTGAGCACCTCAATCTGTCCAAACCACCCCTCTAGGCTCCTCTGCTAAATATTCAGTCCACTATCACCTAGCCGCAGCATCTATCTGAAAGCAACTAACACACAGTTGTGTGTTCATTTAATGGAAAGTTACAGTTGATTGTCACCAGAGCTCCTCACTGTCTGCTGACTCAGTTACTTTAAGAAATACGTTGGAGGCTAACTCGATTGGTGCCCTATAGTTTCTGTGAGGTCTTGGTGCTGTTCAATGAGTTTTCCATCCTTCGCGCAGATTGGAAACCCCTGTACTTATTTCATCATTATGTCAGCTTGTGGCTTTATTGAAAACAGGCCTGGGTTACAGCATTAGTTTGGAGCTGTGAGAAGGAACCATGAGCATTTTTTTTAAAGCTTTGTCCATGAAGGACCCCATGGCCTTATTTAAAGGACACAGCATGTATCAATACAACACATGTCCTGTTGTTTGGAGTTAACAGATCAGTCATTGTGTTGGTTTCTTTTTGTTAAATTGATGTGTGGAATAATGCGTCATCTTCACTATTTTTTCCCCCTTTTCAAATAGTTTGTGTTCAGTTGATTGAAGTAACATCTCTAATGGCCACAAGTAGCCTGGAAGTCATCTGGAGTTTTCTGCGCAGGACGTTATGATTTAGTTTATGCAGCCATTGCGAATTGGAAAACATGTATGAAATAAGCAGAAACAGTGTGTCGATCCTGCTGTCAAGATATATCATAAAGGCTTTATTTGAAGAATGGCAGACTCAGTCCAAAACATCTGGATGTCCCCTGACTCCCCTTCCAGACTGTGAGTGCACTTTGACAAGGTGAAGATAAGATGAGACTTAAAACTGATACCAATAGGGGAAGTAGGGTATCTTCTTCACACACAGACATTCTTGATTTTCTCTTATCTGCTCTGCGTCTGTTTTTAATTGTGCACACGTGATTGGAGAGGATTTTCATTTTGCAATGCTGCAGTAAATCACCCAAACATGAAATACTGTTTTCTGTCTCTGCTGTCAAGTTGAGACGATCTGTGGTGGCAAGTGGAGAGAAGCAAGCAACTGCAGAGTATCGCATCAGCAAGAGGTACAAATTAGGACTAGTCTCCCCCATTGCTATAACATCAACAAAATCAATACTTGTTAGATTTACTTTTACAATTGTAATTTATTATTAAATCTAATGTTCTAGTGCGTGGCTGAAGGGCTCAGCACAGTCCACTGTTGGCAAGCTGGACCACAAGATCTCCATGCTCACAGGCCTGAATGTGAAGCATCCGTATGGCGAATACCTCCAAGTAGTGAATTATGGGATTGGCGGCCATTATGAGCCTCACTTTGACCACGCGACAGTAAGTTGATAGTGAGACTCGATTATATCGCTGTGGACTGTGCGTGTGTGGTGTGCTAGTATTTGTATTGATTTGTCTAACTCACTTATTTTCCAGTCCCCCTCAAGTCCCGTGTTTAAGCTGAAAACTGGGAACCGAGTGGCGACCTTTATGATTTATGTGAGTAAAGTCTCTCTCTAACCGTCGTATGACACTGTTTGATAGCAGCCAAAGGTTCTTTGGCACATTCCTGATCCTGCTGTTACAAAGTCTTACAGTAATTAGAACCACAAAGGTCAGGTTTTTGCTATGAGTGCTGCAAGAACAACCCGCCTGAAAAAAGTGTGAAAACTATGTGTGAAAAAAATATTGTTGCTGAATCTGATGTGAAATTTTGCTTGAAATTGAATAGTGTTTCTTAAAAATGGCTTTTTTTGTAAGGCAGCAGCCAGTGTGGCTTTTCATAACATGAGCAGATAAACACAAGACACAACCTTGAATTCATTTCCTCTCTCCCACAGCTCAGCTCTGTCGAGGCAGGTGGGTCCACAGCCTTCATCTACGCCAACTTCAGCGTTCCTGTCGTGGAGGTAATCACTCTGTGGATTGCTCAAAGCCAACTCTTTTGTCTTCATGTCATTTTTACTCTCACTCGGGGCCTCCCTCACATTTTTTGGAGCTGCAACTGTCAAAATGTTATAAGGTCAGAAGGCAACTCAAGACACAATAATGCCATTGTATTATATTGAGTCTCACTGGAGGTTTAAGCTGCTTTTTCGTGTTGATAAATGTACTGAAGTGGGAGGTTTACTAGGCCACCTCTGGGGTTTAACTTTTCACTTTAATTGTGTTGAGATCTCACTTCCTGGCTGTTTATTCGGAAAGTAATTCAACCAAATAAACTGATAATATGATAGAGCAGTCACCAAACACATTGTCTAACTTTTCAGTGCTGAAAATGTAATTAATCCATTAAATGAAAAAGAAAAATGTCAAATGAGTCGCGTTGAATTTAGAATAAGTTGCAACCTACAGTTACTAATGTACTGTGAGGGATTCAGGTTGTCTTTCCTTTCACAGAAAGCTGCAATCTTCTGGTGGAATCTGCATAGAAATGGTCAAGGAGATGATGACACGCTGCATGCTGGCTGCCCTGTACTTATTGGGGACAAATGGGGTAAGAGTCAATAGATTCAGTCAGTGTGAGGTGACAAGTCTGTCAACAGGAGCCAAAGGGTGAACCCGAGCATGGCAAATGGCAAGCAATCAATCCGTTGACTATTATTTTACACAGATATTGTGTATGTCTGTTTTTCACAACTATCCCCTCTTATACAGTAGCTTATTTACAAGTGCTGGGACACATCTGTGCTGCATTATGCATAAGGGACTTTACAGAGTGCTGTTTAGACACTGACAGCTCACCTCTGAAGCTGAACATCTGCTGCTGGTTGTCCCAGACAGTGGAACTCCCAACGCTAAAACGTGTGTATGGGACCCAGTCAAACTAACAGACGGATATTAATCATCCCTGTGCAGCTGCAGAAGTATTTGGTAGCTACCACATACATCATCAGACATTAATGTGAAGGCTGTAGGCTACTTTTTTAAACACAATTATCCAAAGGTTTCGAAAGGTGCAATGGCCGGGAAAACTTTCATTTATTCTGGGTTTGTTTCTGTCTTGTGTCTGATGTTGAAAAAGAGTTTGTTTCTCTCTCTGTATATGTTCCAGTGGCAAACAAGTGGATCCACGAGCACGGCCAAGAGTTCCATCATCGCTGCAGCCTGAATCCTGAAGAGTGAGAGGGGAGGAGCCGTATGGCTGGGCCCCTGGAAGTACACGAGCCAGCCGCTACAATCGAGAGGCACGCGCTTGCAGGCGGAGAACACGGAGGGAGCCAGAGAGTGAGCACACAGACAGGGAAGGAAAGAGACACTTCTGGGGGGCAGCCTGCATCTGTGATTGGAGCCCCCTGGCCCCAGGGAGCCTGAAGCGTTCACTACACTGCTGTCTCGGACATGGATAGCAGGAGGCTGGAGAGGCCGGGGGCAGAAGAGGAGTGGGGCAGCTGGCAATCGACCCCCAGAGGCCAAATGCTCCCTTGCTCCTTCTGGCCAGTTCCTGCAGATGGGGAGAGAGCTGGGCCTCTGCCTCCGCACACTGTGCCGGTTTCAGTTAACTGTGCCGGCTGTTTGCCCCCACCCCCCCTCCCCAACCCCCCGCTTGCTAAAAAAAATTACATCTTATGCAGCCCTTCTCCTGCCCTGGGCCAACTCTCACATTAAAAGATCAACACAGCTGGACTTTGTGTTGACTCACAGAACTTTGTGTCCAACGTGTGGATGCAGAAGTTTACAAAGTTACCTCATGTGCCTGGCTTAATCACAGGGAAATGTTTACAAAATGTTGCACAAGGCTTTCAAAATGTTCTATTCCATGTTATGTAGCAGATGAAAATAAATGCAGTTTTTGGATTTGAATATTTAAATTGATTAAACAATTAGAATGCTTAACTGAAGTTCTGGAACAAGCAGACACAAAGTATGTGACATTGTCATACAGATGTTGTACTGAGTGGGAAAAAACGTTTTGTACCTTTAAGGAAAATAAATGTTGAGGTGGTCAATATCAAAAAATGAATCTTTAAATGTTTCTACATTTGGTTGATACATTGCATATTATCAGCATTTTTTCCACAGTGGATCATCTCTGTGCTCAGGACTTGTTTAAACTGTTGCTATGAGTCAAAGGAACCAGCCATTGTGAGTGTAAGCTGACTGAACAATGTCGTCATCACTGTCTGTGAGAGAAACGTTCAATTTGGTTTGAGGTAACTGGCTGTCTAATGGAATGGATGAACCAGATCTGTCAGCCACTCTGCATGCTAAGTGATTGGGAACGCGGCTGCTCCAGACTTCGTGTCTGAACTCACACAACCAACGATGTCTGCATACCACGCAGATATCTCAGCAATCTGTGTATAAGTAGGTCATTAACCATCTTTTTATTTAAAAGAAGAAATTCAATGCATGAGCTTGGGCACTAAATAAGCATCTATATGTGACATTATAGGGAGTGGGGGCATCCTATATTGAATTACATGAATCTTATATTGAATTACAGAAGAAAAAAAAGTGGCTGACAAACCTTGACTTGCCGACAGTGGTATACATTTTCCAGCCAGTTCACCACAGTGTACACAAACACACATGCTCTCCAAACACACACAGACACACAGAAAACATAAGATGCATTTTGCACATTCCTGGGTGCACACCTAACAGCAGGACTAGATTATTTGCTCTTGGAGTTGATGGGTAGGAAGAGCCTGCTTTGCTGAGGCTCTTATTAATCTGCTTCATGCAAGCCTTAATGTGAGATTTGTGCCATAAAATACATTGATATAGGTAGCCTACACCTACTTTAAGTATCTGAGGCCACAAGTTTATTGAATTAACAAAAAAGTATCAACAAATCTTTTGCCGCTGCTTTGGCCTTATGTAAACAAACACTTATTGGAGCAACTCAGGAAAGTTAAGGATTCATTTTAGCAGTTTGGCCTGAGGCAGCAGAGTTACAAAGTTAAGATACTTTTATATATAGTCAGATCAGAAACATTCTAATCCAGAGAAATCCAGAAAGCAAACTAGTTCAAGATAACATTTTCACAGGTCAGTCCTTCTTAAAGGTGCAGTGTGTAATATGACATCATCAAGAATGTTCTAGAAAGTTCTAGAATGCAACACTCCCTGGGTAACCCCAACCCTTTAGAATAATAACAGAAGCTACAGTGGCCTTCAAGGACAAGAACAATTCTACATTTTAAACAATGCACCTGATGACATTCCAACTATGACACTTTCAAGATGGCGGCACTAGGCCTTGGTCCAAAATATGCAGAAATATGGACATATATGAGACCCTTTCTAAGGAAGAAAAAAAATAATTCAAAACATTTTTTTCAGCTATTATGCACTAAATTAAATGTACTTATGGATATTATAATTACTTTCTACAAAATCTGCTAGGAAATAAAACCCAAAATTCTACACACTGCAGGTTTAAAGGTGCAGTGTGTAATATGACATCATCAAGAAAGTTCTACAAAGTTGTAGAATGCAACTCTCCCTGGGTAACCCCAACCCTTTAGAATAATAACAGAAGCTACAGTGGCCTTCAAGGACAAGAACAATTAAAAATTTTAAACAATGCACCTGATGACATTCCAACTATGACACTTTCAAGATGGCGGCACTAGGCCTTGGTCCAAGATATGCAGAAATATGGACATATATGAGACCCTTTCAAAGGAAAAAAAAAAATTCAAATTTTTTTTTTCAGCTATTATGCACTAAATTAAATGTACTTATGGATATTATAATTACTTTCTACAAAATCTGCTAGGAAATAAAACCCAAAATTCTATATACTGCAGGTTTAACTTTTCCTAGAATTCAGGTGTATTCAGCGGCCCTCACTGTTACCATGATCACCACAACAAACACGGCGTGGAGAGGGGACCTGTTGCCATGAAGAGCAATGCAAAGTCCAAACTAAAGCACACAACTGAAACACAGGTCTACATCAACAAATGTAGTCAAGTCTGCACATTAAAGGAATAGTTCAACATTTCTAATATTTTGCTTTTTGCCTCAATCTCTGGCTCAAGAAAAGGCGACAGAAACCGTTCCTGTAACTGTGCGTGCATTTTTGATATTGAAACGGGCAAAGGTTGCCCAGGTTAATTTAGCAACAACATCACTAAACGGTACTGCTTGTTGGGACTTGTTTATTTACAATGTAATGTTGCGGCCTATATTTTTACACTCTATGTGATTTTAGAATCAAATACATACTGAAAAGAAAACAGGAAGTGCCTGTGACGATCATGTTTATCTGGTTTTCTTTGGACCTCTTCCCCTTGACTACCAGTGTTTTAGCTTAGCTAACCTGGATGAGCAACCATTGCCCATTTCTATATCAAAAATGCTCACACAGTTACAGGATTGGTTTCTGTCAATTTTTCTTGAGCAGGAGAGTGAGGATGAAGGTATACATTTAAAAGGTTGAACTATTCCTCAAAAAGGCAGACTTTCTGAAACTTTGGGGAACTTCCTAACTTGGAAATAAAAGAGCTGATAGCTGATCACTTCCCAGTGGCAGTGTGCACAACTGATGCAGTTAAATGCAATGACTGACGGAAAAACTGCCAAGCAGCAACAAATCAAAAAGTAGGCTAAGGCAAAAACACTGAATAGAGAGCATCTTAACATCAGGTTCAAGACAGAAAGAAAATCACAGCTTTGTCAAAGAGATTGGAAGATCAGTGCTTCCCTCTGCTGGTTATCTAAAAGAAGGCTACATGGAGTTAGTGAAATACTCTTTTGAAATTAATGTTTTTAATGTAACAAAGTAACGTTTCAAAGTGGTTGATAACATTTTAATTTATTTAATGTTATTATTATCTAAAAGCAGGTAGCGGTAATGGATAGATAGATTTACATTTTCATGTGTACTGTATTTTTTGTCTGACACTATACAATGTTGGTCACAAATTCTGCTTGAGAGGCAGATTCACACAGGAAACAACAACATAAGGGGAATTATGTTTACACATGCACAAAAATCACACGTGTAAAAAATTGACATTTTGGCAGTGCAGTGCCCTGTAAGTTAATCGGTTATGTTAGAATCCAATAACCTTAATTTATACGTAGAATTTTGATTAAGGATTGTAACTTGAACAATTAATTGTCTTGGTGATGCAAGCGGATTTCTCATGAAATAACACTGCTGTAAAGGAACACTCTTTTTTTGTATTCTATACACAAGTGAAAATTAATTAATGAGTGTAAGTGAATGAAAAGAACATCATTCTGATATGAGTTAAATGTTTGACAAGCAATAGAAGCAGAGATTTTAATTTGAGTGTTATTATTGAACTGTTGTTACTGCTGTTCGTGAAGGTGTTGGGCCTGATAATCTTTTAAATCTTGTTCAACCCCTGGTCCTATCTGACGATGAAATAAGATGTTAGATCTTTCAAGTTCTTAATAAAACATGATGTTAGCCTAATAGTAGAGGAGAAGATAGATGACTTGGACTAGAGGCAGAACTTGAGCTCTGTATTGTAGCCTATTCATTTTGAAAGAATATTAACACTTGTTTTCCCCTTAGTAAGTTGGCCTTAGACTACTAAGGTTTCAAATAGCATTTTGTCATGGTGGGAAATCAATCAAGCATAGCCTAAAGTAGGCTGCAACTAGGCCTTCAAGTATCTGAAACAACCTATGCAGTAATACCGTTTTTCAATAATCGTTACTTTCCTAAACTATGGTTGGTCACTGTTATGACATGCGAAAAAAAAAAAAATCTGCAAAAACGAGAATTTTGACAGATACAAGAAATAAACTCAATTTCCCAGAATGCCTCCGATCAGCAGAGGCGGCACGTTCAGATCGTGTTGCTCGGGAACGGTTTTGCGCGCTGCCGTTTGTGTGTGTTTATCCAGCTCAGGCAGCTCTGTTAAACGGATTATTAGTTAGCTGTAGTGTGATAAAACATGTCTGCTAATAGTGGTTTAGTCCCTGCTTTGGCAAGGATATCATTCACTATCCATATTTACTGAGAGGAGGGATGAAGAGCAGAAAGCAGAGGTCCGTCAAAGCCGGAAGCAGCAAAAAGAAAGGTAAATTGTTGTTAGCTTAGCTAAAAAAAGCTACGTTTAAGTAGCTGCTATAGTCAGCTGTCAGTCCCACATTAGCCTCGAGGGTTAGCGCACTTGCTAATATTATGTTGAGTTACGTTGCTCTCGCTTTCTCTCGGGTTGTGTTGTAGTTTTTGCACGTGATGTCATGTTATACATTTGTAGTTAGCGTTTGCTTGAAAACTTTGCTCAAAGAAGCATGTGCGTTTGCCAAAAGATGCTAAAAGCGAAGTATAACATCCTTTATTTTAGTATTCTCGTAGACCAACACTTATGAATAGGACTTCCTAATATCAAAAGCTAGTTACCCAGTTGTTTGGTGGAAGTGTATTTCTCACAATGCAGGCAGGGCTCTTGTTTTTGTATTTTTGAAAGTCCAAAACAAGGGAATTGTTGTTGATAAGTGCTGCTGCATGTGTTTGCTAATGTGGGACTTTGATGGTTAACTACATCTTTACAATACGTCCTGTGTTAATGCATTATCCAATATGTCCAACTATATGTTGACCTTTGACTTATGTATTTGCAGTGTTGGCATTATTTGTGTCTCAACTTTGCTGTAATTCAAAATAACTCTTTGCAGTTGCCAGTGATGTGTCCCCCTCCACCAGCCTCCCTCCTCTTGTCGAGGGCCCGCTCAGATGCTTCCTGCAGGTGACAGTAAGCCGTGTACTATGGACAATTCACAAGCCTCCGTCTGCAACATTCGTCCGGCTGCGCTGGTGGGGAGAGTCATCCAACGGGACGCACTTCTTTCCGAGAGATGGCTCACAGACGTCACAGAAGACCATGAAGACCACAGCTCGCTTCCCCATACGCTGTGGGCCCAAACAGTTCACCTCATATCTTACAGGTAACTGCAAAGGCTTTAATGATATGTTTGAGTTTGCTATGCCATAAACATATGTTTATTAACCACTATTCTGTCATTGATGAACAGACATGGGATCTCTGGTGCTGGAGGTTCTGACAAAACCAGATCATTTGCCGATCGCACGGGCTCAGGTTGCGGGCATCGCCCGACTCTCTCTATCACACCCCATTGGGGGATTTTACACCCTTGTGTCCCCCACATCAGAAAAGCTGGGAGAATTACAAGTGAGTGAAAGCTTGAAGTTATATTTGCTTGCCAACTGCTTTTATGGAGTAGCACCTGCAAATGATGTTTGATGTACTGCAGTGTTTAGCATTTTATACTGAGTGACTTTAAGTCTAGGGCATAGATTTGTAGCTGTAGTGAATAAATTAAAACATCACTGAAATTGTCAAACAATATTATTTTATTTCCCTTTATGGCAAGTACAGTATGTGTCAGGCATTGCATTTTTATCTGCAGGCGTGCTGTCTCTGACTGTGCTATTACCGTGTAGGAGCAACCTAGTTTCACACAAGCTATATCTAAAGACATGAGAACCTGAAACATGGGTTCTGTTACGCCTTTCACAATCTCACCCATGCACGACTTCTTGCCCTTAAAGTAATTTAAAACAAACCATTGAAAACAGCAGATAGTTAGTTGGATAGCAAAATTATATATATTTTAAGATGTTGTATCTGTAGTAGTTCATCACAAAAATACTTGCAGGAATTCATTGCCATTGTTGTAATTCAAGTCCACATCTTAACATTTTATATTACCTCTTAAGGTTTCCCTTAGTCTGGAGGCTCTGATTGAAGCCTATGACAGCAGCAGCTCAGGTATCAGCATTGAAGCACCGCAGGTCACAACACTGACGGTGCCAGCGCAGCCCAGAACGCTCTCGGCTGGCAGCGGGAAAGAATCGGCTGTTAGCAGCCGTGGGAACACACCCAGGTTTGAAGTTGTTGCTGTTCATAGTCAAATTCCTGGGTCTTGTTCTACATTTGTTTATTCAAATTTGAGCATGATATATTTTGCTGCAATATCTTCAGAGGGAAAGACCATTTATATTTCCAAAGTGCCGAGAAAGACAAATGCAAAGAAGAATCATTGGAGAATCAGATGCCGACGACAAACAGATCTCAGGACAGTCGACTGGCTGTAAACCCTTCAAGTAAAGTGCCTTGTGGTGAAACAGGCAAAGATCTTCTCTCAGGTGGGTACATGCACTTAACCACAAACATATACATTTGATTGTTTCTTAACATATTACCAACATTTTCCTCTCATCTCAGTTATTCTAGAACGTGGAAACAAGCTTAGAAATGCTATGGTGGTATCCGCTTTGAAATGTGAAATGGATTCTGCACCAACTCTGAAAGACACTCCTTTGCCTCTCCCAAAGGATAACATCCTGCCACCTTCCAAGTTAGTGTTTCAAAAGTTTGCCAAAAAAACAAACAATGTTTTCTAATCACCTCATAATGTGTTAATACTTAATCCCTGTGTTTTCAGGCCCTCTCATTCTCCCTCTGGGATGTTTCTTCAAAATATTCTTCATGCCGATTCACCTGTGAAGCCTTCTGATGCTGTTGCTGTTGTGACAGACAGCAGCTTGGACTGTCCCACTGACATGGATAACAGAGCTGTGGATCTGCTCCTTGGCAGGTACAAATGTGCACATTAACTTCAAAATATTACAAAAAATTAAAGCATTTCTGTCACCCAAATTGTTTAAATTTTTTATTACATTTTTTATTTAGCCTAAACACATCTCCTTTGCCTATATGGGATGGAGACGGCTCCTCACCTGAGTACCTGTCTGGCCATAGCAGTGTGTGTGGGGATAGTGAGCTTAATGATCCACAATATGATCAGAGCTTACTGGAAAATTTGTTCTACAAAACTCCCGTAAGTACACGATTTCTTGATTATTGTTTAGTAGTGTCACTTTATGTGTTGTTTTAGCAGAGGGTAAATGTAACTCATTCTTGTATTGTCTTCCAGATGGCGGATATTGAACCAAATGATGCAGAGGATCAAGGAACCGTGTCCTCAAAGAAACAGCCTCTCACGCAGTCTGAGAGTGGAGGGTAAGGGCCTTTACACGTTTCTAAAGACATGCACCTTGGACAGTAAACAGTAGAATGCTTGATTTAAATGGATCCTGAGGTATCTAAGGGTTAACAATAATAATCTATAAATAAGCAACTTAAGGTTAATTAACTAATTATACAGTGTATAATGTATACACAAAAGGTACCAGTATAGCATATTGAACAAATTAACTTGATATGAATGCTGCTTTTTGTTTATTTGAGAAAATGATTTACCATATTTTGTCTGTTTCCAGTCCAAAGTCAGTGCCTCAGCAGTCTGCGGATGCTGGTGGCACTCCTCCTGGCCTAAGTGCAGAGCAGATGACTTTGCTGAGTTTGATCCGGCTGGCAAGAGTGACAGTCGACTCCCTGACCGTAACTACAGGCAGTGCAAACACCACGCCTAGAAAGAACTCCCGGAAAGGGAAACCTCCTCGGCCAGTAACCAGCAAGAAGCGGTATGCAAAACATTTGGCTGTTGCTGTAAATTGAACTTTTCTTTTCTATGATTATTGTATAAAAAATAAAAGTGGGTAGTACCAGCATTTTTTTTAACTTCTTCTTACCCCTTTTTGATTAGGGATGTAAATCGCTGTTTTCGTCCCGATACGACATTTGAGAGATTCATTGGACAATGATTCAATATTTACTAATATCACTAAGTCTGCCATGATACGACTTTTAGTTGATACAATTCGGTAGCCTGTGATCGATACATTGCTAATTTGTTGCTTATACAGTACGTTGATAAGGATCCCGTTTGTTTTTCTTTTTATTGCTCATAACTTTTTACTTTGTGTTGTGTATTACTCTAACGTGTCCAATGAATTGAATAGATAAATGAAAGGTAAAACAACATTGTCATTATGAATATATCCTCTTTTTCATTAGCACATATTTTATCGAGTACGTGTTCCCGAAGGCTTCCTCTTCCAGTCAACGTGATCGTAGTAGGGGTGGAGATGGGGAGGTGACCAGAGCGGCTGCCAGTAAAGTCACAGGAGGAGGTAGGACCTGTTGGAATCTGATTTCACTAAACGTACAGAGTTAAAAACTGACACTCTACAGGTTTGTGATTGTGTCTGACTAACACTCTTGTCTTTTTATAGCAGTGAAGTTCCATCAGCACACTGTGTTTCCTGTCCACCTCAGCAAAGCAACAGTTAAACAGTGGTGGAAAACTGGTTTGATTTTCAAGATTTACTCACGAAAGAGCGACCAAAAGAAGGTAAATAGCTTTGGGCTTTACATTACTCATTCGATTGGTTAAACTGAGGGACTGACTGACTTGAGTCCTACTGTATTCTCTGCTCTATTCCATTCATTTGTTTTTCACAACACATTTCAGTTCAAATCCAAAGTAAGAATTAGTTCCAGTTCCTTATAAATGCCTAGGAATTCAGATAGACATTAACAAACACATATTGCTATAAAGTACATAAATAAATGAAATGCTGGTGATGACCTTGGCTTCTCTTGCTGTAGCCGGTTCTCATCGGTAAAGCAGTTCACCCACTGCACTGCCTGCTGCAGAGCAAGAAGCTGAGTCAGTCCGTCTTCTTACCTGTACAGTGCGTAGAAGGGAACAGTGAAACACAGGAGATCGGACCGCTAAAGGTAATATTTTTATTAAGCAGTTCATGTTTGCAAGCCTGATTACGTGACTGTCACTAGCTAAACAAAATGTATTTTTTCTTTAATCAGGTATCACTAGAACTTACTACAGATAACAAGAATTTCTCCTCTGAAAAAAGTCAAATGAAGCTATCTTGGAGAGACACATCCCCTTCACAACCTGCACCCAGTCCACTGGGAGAGATCGGCTCCAGATCTCAACATCTCGACGTTGGCAAGGAGGATATACCAACTCGACCTTTTGACGACTCAAGGCTGAATGCTTGGAGTCCTCAGAAACGCTCAAAAGAGCCCTCTCCCCATCCCGATCGGCACACATCTCCTCAAAAGTCAAGACAGCACATGGAGGAGGATCCTGAGATCCTGCTGCACACCTTACTCATGGTGCCAGATGGAAAGAACTTCAACTGTGGACCCATGCAGGCTCCAAACGTCTACCTGAACTGTAAACTATTTTGGTGCGATGATATCGCAAGATCTGTCATCAGCTGGGGACAGACTAATCCTTCTTTCAACTTTGTTCAGGTGAGCACTGATGATTGATTCCTTTGACTATTTAATACAACTTCTACTTGTGCTACAAAGTGGGCATCATTCTCCGACATGACTTTTTCACCATCCTTTTGTCCATCTAGGTGACTCCTGTTGCCTTAACATCTAAGCTGCTGGAGCGGATGAAGAATAATGTGTTGATAATCGAGGTGTGGCAGAGGGCTAGGAGTTCAGGGCAGGATCAACTCCTCGGCCTTGTTAAATTACCTCTTCACCAGTTTTATATGTCCTTCAGGCAAGTTGTGGATGGATAAAACAAAAAATTGTTAACAGAATTTAGAAAAACAAATACAAAAAACAGTTTTTGTCTATAAGGAGCGAATTTGCACAGACTGTGAATGATCACCAACTATTTCAAGTAGTAATTCTGGGTTTCCTTTCCTATCTACGGTTGTACATTTTGTATATTTGGATTACTGACTGATAAAACAAGCTAATTCAATACGTCACTGGGGTCGTTGTAGCAGGCATGTTTCCCAGTTTGATAAAATTTTGTTAACTAAATGGTGAATCAAGAAAATAATCAGTAAATTGATAATTGTATGTATCATTAGTTGCAGGCCTAGAACATTCTATCCGAGTTAAGGCCGGGCAAAAGGTTTAGGCACTTTACGTGGATCATTTACATCCTTTTTTTGTAACCTGGCCTCTAGAAGGCGCTGTTGGAGGCTGTACTTGCAACTCATGTTGTTTTCTTTCCCCCTCCAGGGATCCAAAGATCGCCCGTCTTCTTCTGCAGGCGCAGTACCCTGTTTTAGGGGTGGACTGCCACATGCCGGTCATTGATGTGTTCTCGGGTAGTTGTAAAGGAAACCTCAGGGTTGTTTTGGCTCTGGGACGATCAGAGCAGATAGTTGCCCTCCAGCGCACAAGGGATGAAGAATATGACTCTTCATCTCATCTGAGACCAGTTCATCTGCTTGATCACAATTCACATTCGCAAACAAAGGTCAGTGGTCATGTTGTCCACAAATACTTGAAGTGTTTTCTTTTCAATGTGTGTTCCTGGTCTTTTTCTTCCCATGGTTTTATTTTTACGATGTTTGTTTTTACCAATGTTTACTGATGCAGAATATATTACTCAAGCTGTAGAATATTTTATCTGCACTATTAGAAATATTACTAATTAATTCACGAGTTCTCTTGGTGTTACACTGCTTTAATTTTGATATTTAGAAAGGACTTCATGTCAAGTCCCTTTCTCCCTCCCTTCACCATTGTATTTTTCCTTTAGCCGATTGCAGCACAAGCGGAAGCGATGAGAGAGCATCTGTTTGTGATAGGAGTTGACAAGGTAAACGGGCTGACACCTCTGCAATCCACAGTGTGGGGTGAGGCTGACTGCTACGTCCAGTACAGTTTCCCCTGTCAGGGGGGGGACCCTGCTGCAAAAGTCAACCAAAACCTCATAGAGACTAGTAAGGCAATTTTAGTGTTTGAAACCCTAAAATGATGAATTTCCCTAGACTTTGTTCTTCCCTCTCTGACCTGTTGATCTCCAACAGACGTGAATCTGAAGCTGTTTCGTACCACCACAACGCTCTGTGTCCCTGACCCGATGTTTAGCCACACTGAGACTCATGTGCTCCTCGCTCCTGACGGAGTGCCTGTTCAGGGGCTGCTGCTCAGCTCTCTCTCAGGTCAAGGCCTGGGCAGTGGAGGGGGTGTCCAGTTTGAAGTGTGGTGCAGGTATGTGGTTGTTAATTTATGTCTGATCGGAAGAAAAATGTATCCTTACCGTTGTCGTCACCCTGTCATTAACCAGGATATTTGACTTCCTCAGATTTCCTGTGCCTTAATCCTGAAATATTCAGAAATGCAAAATAAAGACGCAGATTGATTGCAATTGCAGAGCTCCAAATCTTAGCCTAATACTTTTGTGTCTCTGCAGATATTATTATCCAAATGTCAGAGACCAGCTTGTGGCTAAAGGAATGCTTCCGTTGTCCAAACTGTGTGCCATGGTCACCATGCAGGGACAGCATCCCAATGAGGCTCAAACCTTCTCCCTACCCCTGATTCCTAGGACGGACAGTTCCACAGGACATCAACCTCAGCCCTCAGGTACACAGACACACTGAGAGATGGCAATATAATACTTTATTGATTGGCCCCTTTTAGTGTCTTACAACTCATCTTTGGGGTTTCTATAGGCTTTCTGGATGTGTGCATCCGGTACAAGCACCGACCGGTGAGACTTGAAGGGCAGGCTGGTAAAGGAGCTGCGTCTCGTGTTGTGACACTCGCTGTTCAAGTGCACAGAGCATCAGGTCTGCAGGCAGCGGCAAGGTACATCACCACTACCACTGTCGACTTAGGAGCTTTACATGTTTTTAAAAAATTGTATTTAATAGGTAGATGGATAGATGTATTTTTTAGAATATTAGATGATGAAAATATAAAGTTTTCTCAAAATATGAAACTCCCTTTAGCACTGTAAAGTAAAAGTCCCCCTAATATTGGGATGATGTTTATGGCATTCAAAATATGTAAAGGTAGGTTGTTATGTTCAAGCTAAAATACTGCACTAGGCAATATCTGGCATCAGTTAATAAAGCAATGTTTTAATTGCAGAGTTAGAACTCCACTTTTGACATTTCTACCACCAGCTTAATTGCATTGACAGATTGACTGTTGAGTGTCCTCAACTGTATTTTTTACATCAGCAAATTAAATGACACTCGACTCCATTCTGATAAGGGTTGAGAAGGGTTGCTGCAGAGGACACCTCAAAACTTAACCGCATCACACTTAATGTATTTACTAATTTCTTCCTTATACATATATAGATCATTAATATTTTCTATTATGCTTCTCCCTCTCTGTTGCAGAGCTATATCAGAACAAGACGATAGATTCAGCTACTTTGCCAGCGTGGGTGTAAACACATACGTCACAGTCCATCTCTCCTTCCTGTCTGAGAGTGAGAGGAGGTCCACACGTATAGCCGCCAGGACCTTCTGCCCGGAGTTTGACCACCACATGGAACTGACCTGTGATCTGCTGCTTCAGAGGAGCAGCGGAGAAACATGCAGCCTGGCAGAGCAGCTGGAGGAGGCCTCTGCTGTCTTCACTGTCTGGAACATGGACAAAAACAAAGGTTTACATACATATTACAGATTACATATTGATAGATAGGGGAGAACGGGGTAATCTGAGCCACTTTTTACATTTGCTCCCCTCTAAGTGAGCTGAAATGATTTATCACTCAAATTTACACATTTCCCATTAATTCAGGATGTTTCCTAGAAATGGGCATTAGCAGAATTTTTTCAAGACAAACGGCAGTGAAAATATGATTGTTTTAAAAAAAAGTTGTGATGTGGCTCACTTTACCCCAGCTGTGGGGTAAACTGATCCACTTACTTTTTCCACTCTGAAACTACCATAACAACACATATTGTAACAGTAAGAATCCTGAAAGCTAGCCACACATTCCAGAACTAATGTCGGACTAGTAAAAGAATGATGGGGTTTGGTCAATTAAGCAAAGCAAATTTTCTAAACACTTGAAAGTAACTCTGAACAAAATCAAATACAACATATTATAATTCAAAAGGTTTTAATAAGATTCAAATGAAAGATAGAACCAGTTAGTTTAGAACACAGTCTGGGGGTCAGAACACAGGACCCTTAGAGCCAGCTAGTGTCTGGGGGTCAAAGCATAGGAAAATCAGAACCAGCGAGAACAGCCTGGGACTCAGAACACAGGAGAAGACCCAACTGGATTATAACATCAGCCTGTCATACTCTACAACTAGGCCTACTCTACATTCCAGCCCTGAAGGTTACAGGGAGAGATGAGAAGGTGCTCTTTCTGTGTGGTTGCCCCAAGTCGTCTTCCTGGTGTATTTCCTTGGCATGATGGCTTTTCTACAATGTGTATGACATTAAAATAAAACATATGTCATGTAATATTACATTAAAATATGTTTAAGACTAAACTTAACTTGTGCCTTATGGTGGGGGAAAGTGAGACAGTGGCTCACTTTCCCCCACAGCATTTGGCTCACTTTCCCCCACCACCACAATTTGAGAAAAAACTACCTCTCTTAGCATTTCAGGCTAATCTTCAGTTATCAGCATCACATGGTTTCATATGTTGGTAGTTCATCAACACGTATGATATAAGTTTTTCTACGTGAATACATTTGCTTTGGCACAACAGTTGATTAAGTTGACAGCAAGAAAATTTACTTTTACATGCAAAATACCTATTTTGGTGAAAAAAACATGCTTACCACAGCACCGTGAGGTCCTCTCTTTCAGGGCCAAGGGGAAATGAGAGGGGCTTGAAAACATATATCTCACATGACCACAAATGTTTTCCGTTGCCTAGATACAGGGGGTGGCTCACATTACCCGATGCCTCAGATTCCCCTGTTCTCCCCTATGTTACATTTTTAATTATACATTACGATGTGTGTTATTTATTACGTTTTCCAGAAATATTACATGTATGATATTTTACAAATTTTTGCAAAGCAGTTTTCTTACTTTTATCCTTTTAATTCTTTAATAAAAAAATATGTACAGGAAATATTCAAATGAACATGATTAATTCATTCAGCATAACTAGTTTGTTAGAAAAATGGCGGATCGGTTTTACCTCAGTTTTTGTAATATACACATCATGTTGTTGCACAATTATTATTTAAGTTATTATTTTGTTTGTTTGTTCATAGTATATCTCTGTGAGTTACTAATTTGTTGTGTGCTATTTGTTACAGCAGTGCTAACTCATAAGCCTAAGGATGTGATGCTGGGCACAGTTTCAATACCACTGGCTGATCTCATCCATAAAAGAACAGGTATGCTGAATTCTTAGTTATTGCTGCTTGCTCCCATAGATTCTGTTGAATATCACAGTTGTAATTTTTTGTCCCAACATAAAGGTATTTCGGGCTGGTATGGACTCTATATGCCTCAGGAGACCAGTTCTTCTCAGCAGCATCACATCTTGGTTGGGGGCCTCGAGGTCTCGGTCAACTTCTCCCACAACTCGGACAGGGAACGAGTGGTTAAAGCCGCTCAGGGTGTCGGCTGGGCAATGTCCCAGAATGACATGCTAGAAGAAGAAGAAGAAGCCTGGGGAGAGAGCACGAGAAAAACGTCTTTGACTTTCTCAATGCCTCGAGCGTGGATACCTGTCCACTGTTTGCTTCTGCCGGGCCACAGTGAGATTGAGCGCTCCACCTACTGCTACTTCCGGTACAAGTTCTACGAGCAGGAGGCCTTCTGCTCCCAGATGAAACACCCCTCTGTGGAAGAGGCTGGTGGGGAAGGACAGGCCACGGTGGCTTTCCAGGGAAGTAGAACTGTGGAGCTGAGAAGCACTCAGCCCTTGATGTGGTATCTCCGAGAGGAGAGGCTGGAGGTTCAGTTGTGGGTGGCCTTTAAAAAAGACAAAACCCAAAGGCCTCGAGACACAGACCGACTTGTGGGCTCAGCGTTCATTGATATGTCCTCTCTTGCAAAAACGTCCAAGCAGAAGCTAACTCTTAGTGGTAAGAAATTATTAATAGCGTTACTTTAGTTAAAACAATGGCTGTTTTTCTGAGCGTTATCACCTTTTTTTTTTGTCGCACAGGAGTGTATCCGCTGTTCAGACGCTCTGCAGCAGATCTAAAAGGGGCTGCGCTCAGGGTGCACATCATCCTGACGGCAGGTATCATCCCTGTGGAGGTTTCTGCTGCAGGTGACACCCAGCTGGACTCGGACAGCCAGGAAGAGCTCGTATTAGAAGAAGAGGAAGCAACAGATCCGCCCCCCTCCCAAAGCAGACACAAAACTAAATGCTCCGGAACTACTCCAGACATCACATCTCAGCAACACACAGAAAGTAGCACAGAGGAATCTTTCCCCGTGACTGTTGCAGTGGATCGGGCCATGCACCTGAATTTGAAAGGTTAGCTTGTAAATATTGTTTCCTCCCCTTTTTTTCCCACTCCCAATATACAGTTCATTATTGATGATTGATGATTGATGGGGCGGCAGTGGCGAAGTGGGTAGAAAGTTCGCCTCTGGTGTGCAGGGTCGGAGGTTCGATCCCCCGTCTCCCCGCCACATAACGAAGTGTCCCTGGGCAAGACACTGAACCCCAAATTGCTCCCGATAGTTAGCTTAGTTAGCTTAGCACCGTAGTGCTAAGCCTACCCTGCGTGGTAGCTGCTGCTATCGGTGTATGAATGTGTGTGTGACTGGGTGAATGTGTACAAAAAACAATGTAAAGCGCTTTGAGTCTGTGATAAACGGAGATATAGCGCTATACAAGTCCATTTACCATTTACCATTTACCATGATGATGTGTGTGTTATGCTTGTCTGACAGGCTGTCCTCTAGTGGAGCGCAGTGGAGACACACCATGCTGCTGTGTTTCGTACGTCACTGCAGACTCTGCTGAACCAGCGTCCACAGCTCTCATAGCTAACACCGATTCCCCTGTGTGGGACCATCAACACGAGTGCAGGTCTGGTTATATCATATAAGACAATACATTTTTAAGAATATCTGTAATACACTAAACAATAATCAACTTATCAAATGTCTGGCTGATGATTGCTTTCACATTTACAGGCTTTCAAAGCAGCTACTGGTTGATCCACAACAATCTCTGGTGTTCAAAGTCTGGCACAAAGGAGGTACAGGAAACAAGCGTCAACTTATAACGTTCATTGCATTGATGCGTTTAATATATTGATTCATTCTTGGGTTGTTTTCCATTCATAGAAATGGAGAGGGTGCTCGGATTTGCCTCTGTGGACCTGTCCCCTTTACTCTGTGGGTTCCCGTCAGTGTGTGGTTGGTACAACATCACAGACTTCAGTGGACAGTGTCACGGCCAGCTCAAAGTGTCCGTCACTCCATTAAAGGGGGTCCAAGACCTTAAAGGACAGAGAAGAAGTGTGAATGAAGAAGCTGCCACAAACTCATCGGTGAGAGAAAGCATAGATATTCAGAATGTCTTTTGATGCTTAGATATATATGTCATTATTTTTTAAAGGTGATTCATTATTGTGTTTGATTAACAGGCTTTATTCCAGGCGCTCCCTCTCAGCTATCATACCACAGCCACATACAGCAGCTTTCCCTCTCACATCAGCAGATACCCTGAGCAGAAGATCTCCTCACCTGAGCTCAAGGATAGGCTTTTCTCTGAAAGGTTTGTACAACAATTACCCCCACGATGTTTAGTATACATATGATTCAAAAGGTATTTCCACATGCTGAATTAAGCATAGTTTTGCGCTGTATTTATATATTTTCCTTTTAAACTGTTCAGGTCCAGTGAGAGCGACCGGCATTTTGAACACATGGACAAAATTCGTCTTTACCATCAGAGTCTGCAGGAGCAAACGGCTGCTACCTCTGTCTGTGATCTCAGTCCCAACAGCTCGTTCCTGTTTTCAGCTCTCAGGTATCATTCCTCAAACAGACCGGGCCAAGATCATTTTCTTCTTTTATTTTTTTTAATCTGAGCTAGCTTGGACTACATTTCGTTGCTTTTACAGGAAAAAACTGAGCGAGCTCGACAACATCCAGAGATACTTCAGCCGCAAGCTTTCAACTCCCACATTCCCGCCCATGAGTGAGCAGGAGTCTTACGCCAAGCCTGAGGAGGAGAAGGACACGGAATCGGACCCATGTCAGCTTCTTCACAAGTCTAACCAGTTAGTTGGAGAAGTCAACAATATCATTAGTGGTGAGCTTCTCATCCAAGCTAAGGAAGTTCCACCTAATTGGTCTTATATAACCAGCCAATATAGTGACATTTTCAACAATGGTCTTTAGGGAAAACATAATTTTAGCATTTGATAATGGATTGTATATCTCTTTTGAACTTACCATTTAAAAACATTCTTTGCAGGTAACCTTTTTTCTACTTTACTCAGCCTTGACGAGTTAATTGTTGACAGTCTTTTGTGTAAGTTAAACACTTTAAAACATACATGGAGGCATCTAAGTCTTCTTGTGTATGACTTCAGTCATCTGGAGAAAGATCATTGGTGCTGAAATGTCAACTAATAGAATATGCTATGCTATTTGCTGGGTGCCAACGCTCTTCATATAAAGTTATGATAACCTTAAGCCTTGAGCACCACTGCCAAATTTTATCAACACTTAGAACAGATACAATAAGTTATTTTATAAGTATGAACTTGATTGCTGAAAATAAAGATGAATTGACAAACAAAGATAGTATAACAAAAAATAAACCTGATCACCTAAAGAGCATTGTTGCTAAAAAAAAAAAAAACTTTACGTCCTTTTTCAACCAGGTCTTAGAGGAGGACACCACCTGGAAACGATTCCATCAAACCCACAGAGCAGCTCATCAACTTCCCCTGTTGGAGACAACCCCTCTCACATTAACCCTGAGAGAATCTGCAGTCCACCACACCCGGCTTTAAACTCTTCCCTGGAAGATGTGTCTCCTCTGTGTTCTCCTGTGCCAAACATCTCTGAAGACCAATACCACTTTGAGGCGGAGGAAGAAAATGGCCGACGCGACGACAAGGTTTCTCAGTCCGAGGATGTAAAGGAAGAAGGAACCAATGAGGATGAAGTCAGGACAGATGGGAGTCGAGGCGAGGAAACCGATGATGATGATTATGATGATGATGAAGAAGATTATGAAGAGGTTGTGTTGAAGCCGAGGTCTCTGAATGAGGTGGGGACATCGTTAACAGACAAAACCAGCCCTTGGACCAGCATCATGTCAGACCCTGACCTGGTTTCTCTGGAGAGCCTGGAGGCGCCAGAGGACGGACCGGGTCTGAGTCAAGATGAGGGCAAAAAGTGGCAGGTGGTAAATCTGCAAAGTTGTGACTGTAGCGGGAAACACAGATGTGCCAGACGAGATGAGAGTGAACAAAGTGTGAGCTGTGACGGATCAGCAGGAGACGCTTCAGACTCGGACACAGACCGAGATGATGAATGGACTCTGGAAGCTTTAGATTCCAGGAGAGCAAAAGAACCCAACATCTTCAATGAGGGGTCTGGTGACAAAAGCTCACCAGCACGCACAGAGCACTCCACAGATACCCATGATGCATCATGCTCCAGGGACGATCAAGACACTCCAACCCCATCGTATCCTTGATCTGTATTTGTTGTTTTCTTTCAGATAAGTTTTTGCTGTTAATTTGTTATTGACGGTCGTGTAAAATCAAAGGTTCTTTACAAAACTACCAACTGCAGCTTTCAAAATGAGAATAAGGTTGCATCAATGCTTCTCTGAAACAGTGACAACAAATACTGAACACTTATAACCCTTATGAAGGGAGTCGCTTTTGCACAGCTGTTATTATGAAATGAATTATTTTTGTGATTGCATGTGTAGTCAATGGAAAGATGCAAATTTTGCATATATTTCTGGGCTTTATTATTATCATTATGAGCTGCAGCACAACACAAGACATAAGGACACACTCCCATCACATCACATACAGTCTGTTTACAGCTAGTAACGTCGATTTAGTTAGTAGGTAGGATTTTTTTGGATGAAAAAACACAAACTGCCCACACGCTGACCAAAGAGGGAGAGAGTGAGTTTTTACATATCTGACATCTACTAATTTTATCACGTGAATCTCTGATCTTGTCTTTTAGAAAACCATCATACCGTATATTATTGTGAATTTTTCTTTACCATTCTGAATTAAGCTTGGACACTGTGGAGGTCCCTAATTTCTTCCTCCCCTCTCACCAACTGGAGGCCTCGATGAGAGCCATACGATTAGCTCCTTTTTTCTCCCATTCGGCCATTGACCCGGTGAGTACTTGTTGTTTTTAGTTGTGATCTTTTAACGCATTAAATGAATGACCCAGGTGCCATGCAATAGCTGGGTGTTATTAATAGATCACTTTACTTTCAATGTTATGCTTTTTTAAACAGAGGCCATAAGAATAGTGAGACTGTTAACAACTTAGGTTCAGTGCACTTTAGCTCTCATTTGTGCAGGATGAACAGGTTTAGTTTCGCCCACAGTTGTACAATCTAACGTGTTAGAAATGTTTCACATAGATGTTGTCACAAGATCATGCGTACGTCTATGGGTTCATTGTTCTTTCTGCCCCTGCTTATTTTATCTGGCCGTGTCAGTGACGCAATACAGTACCAGTTTTCTGAGTGTGTTGTGTATCTAGCCTCTAGCTTTGAATAAGAATAAAATAATGTTGAATAAGAATAAAATAATGTGTTTGTTGTGATGTGACCAAATGTCTGCGATGGCTGTTCTATTGCTACAACAAAACAATCCTGTCTTCCCTGAGTAGTAACTCTATCCTTCAACAGTCAAAGATTTCAGGCAACACCAAACATCGTTGCACAATAAAACCGGACTGGTAACATTTGACTTGTTTTTGAAATGTCATGACACTTGTTAAACTTCAAAAAGTAGGTTGCTTGTTTACCAAATTAAATAAGACACTGTAGATATGCCAAAATAATAAAAGAATAATAAATAAATAAATAAATAAATAAGAAACATGCGATCAAAACAATAGTCTAGATAATATAAAATAAGATTGTAGAGGAACGTGGTAACTTAGCATTAACTCTGATATTTAAAATCTCCTGATTGCTTCGATTAATCTTTGAATATCCGTAAAACTTGATTTATTTGCAATCATTTCGAGCCTTACAATTGTATCTTGTCAATTATTAGTCTTGGTTTGTATCAGACTTCATAGCAAATATTAATTCATTCAGATATTTTACTGTATCATTAAAATTGCTAGTGCAGTATGTCAGTTGACTGATATGCATCAGCAAACAGAAAGATATCTCAAATTTTTACATTTAAAAAAAACTTCTATTTGTTGATACCGATTAAGTACATTCATATCATGCACACAGAGAAATGTATAGTGTCAAACAGTTCAGTTGAATGGCTCCCTCTCAGCTTTGGAAAAGTACTTTTGCGTCACACAATATTTAATGGATTAAGTTTAAAGGAGGGTGTGGAAATACAAGAGTACATATAGACGCTTGAGTTTGAGGTGAGAGGTCATACAAGACATTTTTAAATACAAATATGTTCCAGCCAGTCACCTGTCGCTGGTCAGATGGAGATTGTACAACAGCCACACAACAAGCCTTACCATCCATTAACACGAACATTAACCAAAGAAATGTTTGCTCTGTTTGACTGGTGACTGAAAAACACAATGAAATATCCTTTGACTAACTGGTATGTGTCATGGAAATGGATCACCAATCTCTGATTGGGCTGAGAGGTGCTGCGTAGACCTCAATGATTGTATTTGCACACATTGTTGCACATCCGTCACAAAACATCCGTCAGTTGTTTGTAGTGCCTCTCCAAGAAGAAAAAGAGACTTACAAGACTTACTATAGTATGTGGGTATGATAGTGATGATGTAGTTCGAAATGGTTAATGTGACTAACTATACTTTGCATACAATGCAGAAAAAACTTTACAATGCAATGAGAATCGTATGTCACACAAGATCAAGTCATTTCATATCAATTTAAAGGGATGGCTGTTCCCACATACTGTCCAAAAGTGGATTGGATTCTGTCGGACACAAACACTTTGTGGAGTGGGACTAGATAACCTACACAGAGACAGAACCAGGACAACTACTTATTAAAGAGGACCTATGATACTTTTCGACTTTTATGACCTATAAACGTTGTTATAATGATTTATAGTCATGTTTAACCATACTAGCGTATCAAATAATTACGTACATGCATTTAGACGTATTCCCTGCTTACCGTCTGGGGTGGCTATGCAGAGCACTAAACACTAGGGCAGCCGGTCGAGAATTCACTTGTTCAAATTTCCGGGTATTGTGTCGTCACGTTCCCAGATGTTTCCATGTATGGTAATGCTGCTCAGGCAAGCTCCGGCCATGCCCCCACCTTCCTCTCTCAGAAATCTCCCTGCGCGCTGCTGGAAATGTTCCGGAAGGAAGGTAACCAATCACAACGGAGTGGGGTTTGCAGGAGGGGGGAGGAGGGGCGGAGAAGCTCAAAGCAGTGTGTGGAGCAGACTGCTGTGCTCGCTACATGGTTTTTTGTGATGCGATTCGTGTCAGGTTGCTCTATAGCAGTTTTTAACAAGAAATTAAGACCAGAAAAGTAGTATAATAGGAGATCTTTTTTAGGCATCATAAGTTTCATATCTCACCAAGCCACCATACAGTAGTTTGAGCCAGTCCAGCTAATTTACATTCCTGTCACATTGCACTTTTTTTTTAGGTTGCTAACCTGTCAATAGCCTGCTGTAATTTGCCTTTAGGTGAGTTGGTTAGCCTCAAATGTCTTAGGCACTTTGCTGACTGGGAATGTTCCAGCATTTCCTTCTGAAGTCATTGGTCTACCAATTAGGACAGCACAAAATTTGGTCAAAATTTCAAAGTGCCATTTTCTCTCTTAAAGCTGGGGTATATGATTTCTGATTGGTCAAAGTTAACATGAGTTGTACACTTTGACCAATCAGAGCGAGGCTCCGATTCTCTGTTCTTATTGGCCGTTGGGACTGTCCATTCACTTTGGCACGACGTTGTTGGTGTAGAGCGTGTCAGGGAGGGACCATAGGGGAGGGACCAAAGAGAACAAGAGGAGCGGTTGAGGTATTTGAATTCAAATCTCTATCCCAACCGCTATTTTCTCCCCAAATCCTCCACCCCAGCTTTAATTGCCCATCCACTCCATGGTGGTAGGTGCGTTGTCAGTGTTGTCTAAGCAAATTTCCCACATATTACTATAGCAATGATTGCTTTGTTCACAACATTTTGGATGTGCTTCCCATAGCCAGTCATTTAGGTTGTAACTTGTTTGCAGATCTTGCAAGACCACAGTTTGTTACATTAAAGGCCTACTTCACCGGTTTGAATATGAAGGTGTATTGAATTCTGAGATCCTATGTAGTATAAATGTGCAAAAAAAATTGAAATCGGTTCATCCTAGCCTGAGAAAAGGCAAAAAGAGTGTTTTTTTAACCCTATATTTCTCTTTCTCGTGACATCACAGAAAGAGAAATATAGGGTTAAAATAAAACGTACTTTGTAAATATTACTGTGATGTCACAGTAAAAGACATCACAGTAATATTTACAAAGTAAGTTTTTTTTTACCCTATATTTCTCTTTCTGTGATGTCACGAGAAAGAGAAATATAGGGTTAAAAAAAACACTCTTTCTGCCTTTTCTCAGGGTAGGATGAACCGATTTCAATTTTTTTCGCACATTTATACTACATAGGATCTCAGAATTCAATACACCTTCATATTCAAACCGGTGAAGTAGGCCTTTAATGTTGATCAGACACACTAGATTAAGACATAACCTGGTGAAGTTTACCCTCTCTCGTATTCTACTGCTCTTGTTGTTCGTTTTGTTTGCTTCAGTATGCCATCTTATCTATGTCTCTGTAGGTCCTGTGAAGTTAAATCGAAAATAAAATACCCATAGTTTCATTGCTTCATCACTAACACTGCTGGTGTGCTTTTGTTTTGATCTTTCCAGGGATCGAGCCGTCCGGTTCACAGAAGTGCTCGACAGCGTCCCAACATGTCGCCATCAACCATGAAGAAAGAGACTGAAAGAATAGCAAAGATATTTGCTGCTCACTTTGACGACAATCCTTAGTACGTGGTGCATTGTTTGCCCAACATTTACTATCGCTACTGTACTGATTAAAAGTTTTACATTTCAGTCCAGAAAAATATCATGTAAATTAAATTAAATGTTTTGTATTTTTATAAATAAATATTAGCTGTTTACTGTTTTTAGATACATTTTCTATTTGTATTTTGTTGGGGGATTAAAAAAAAATAAAAATGTCCTACTCAAACTGTTTTCCCAGGAAAAGCCTCAGGCTTTGTTAAGAAATATGTCCTGAGTGACTGTACCTGCACTTTATTGGCTGTTGCACACACATGTTTGAAAAGAAATGCCAGAAATAATTGAAACGTACATTTAGGAATGTACACACACGATCAACAGGTTTTCTTGTTACATGGTGAGCACAGTCAGTGCGTGTTCTATAGGCGTGGAGCTTCTTATCAGCTTGTCACGTGTCAGGTGTTTCATATGGGGTGGTGCAGCTGCAGCTCCGGTTTAAAAGAGATTACAGCTGTGCTGGCAGCTGGAGTCAGTCATATCTGTGTGTGTTTGTGTTGCTTAAGGAAGCCGGCTGTTCCAGAGCTTTGTTTTGTTTCCTTTCTTACATATTTTAAAAGTGACATTGTATGTTCTAGCTTTTTTATGGCTAATAACACAACAAGAGGATGTGGCTTTCACAGGATAATCTTTTCGATACCTGAAACTTGACATTGGTTACAGTAGCTATATATTTATATATATAGCCCTCCCGGATTTGTCATGACTCATGACAAGACATTATGATTAATTTTCTCAAACATTTAAGTTGGCGGATTTAATCCTTTTAACACGGATACTGCCCAGTAGCTGCTTGGTCTCTTTCTGATTTATGGGATCAGCTTTTTTGTATTGATGCAACTTGGTTTGTCCTCGGAGCTCAATTCATCATGGTTGGAGGAAGAAGTGTGGATCCGTGCCCGACTGTCTCTGTCAAGGTTTTTTCGGCTGGAACAGCTGGCTGTGTGGCCGACCTTGTAACCTTCCCCCTGGACACAGCCAAAGTCAGACTGCAGGTGAGGGTCATCATGTTCATAAAGTCAGAATTACTAAGATCATTGAACGATGGTATTTACAACCCTGCTTGTTGAATTGTTTTTGCTGTTCGGCCTGATATTTTAGGCCTACACTTCACAAGGGACTGGTTTGTTTATTATGACAACCTTTAGGAGACATTTTATTCTTCTAGCAGACTGTTGTGAACTTAGTTCAAATTAAGTTTAAAACTGTCTCTAACACGTTTATGTTACATTAGGTTCAAGGTGAATCCAGGCCCTCACTGGACGGCAGTAGGATGCAATACAGAGGTGTGTTTGGCACCATGCTCACCATGGTGAGGACAGAGGGCCCCAGGAGCCTGTACAGTGGACTGGTGGCCGGGCTGCATAGGCAGATGAGCTTCGCCTCAGTCCGCATCGGCCTGTATGACAGCATGAAGCAGCTCTACACCCGCGGGTCAGAAAGTATGTGACATACGGTTTCAAATGACAGTGAAGCAGTCGAGATAGATAGATTTAAATTGTCCCCATTTAGCACAACGATACATTCGCCATATTCATCTTGAATTATAGCTCAGATCCTAGTTTTTTAAAACATTGTGTGATTAAACATAGATAGATAGATGGAGTATACTAGTATTATATATTTTTTAAACTAGGTTAACATTTGCTCCAACATCAACCTATATCAAATTATAATGAGCTTGTTGGTGTTCAGAAACGTCCCCAAAATGTCATAAAATATTACTTACACAGCTCGATAAAGAAAAAGATTATGAATCATGTAAATGAAAATACAGATTATTTTAATGCATTAAAGCTCAGAACACAAAGAGTTCACTTTGTGAACTGGTTTCCACAGACATGCAGCTCAAGGATTTAGAGCATATGGCAGATTCCTCTTCAAGAGAATGGATGCGTGTTTATGCCGGAGGTGATAATTCCACTCAAGTTTGACAGTTTAGAGTGTTCGACACACTGTGAGTGTCCTGCAAGTGAACAATGCGCTTCAGTCCTGCTGTTTTTAATAATGGTATTGCTTAAGCGTAAGAATTGAGGGAGATCTTTGATGGATCATGTTGTCATTTCTTGTTGATGGCTTGTCAGTAATAAATGAAGTCTAACAGATATTTTGAAAGGCCAACTTCAATATCTTATCACTGCTGTCATCATACAAACTGGCCCCCCTGTTCAGTCTCTAATTACTGTGTTAACTTGCCTGTTGCCTGTGAAGAGTCTTACGTATATGCATTGCTTGTATCACAGATGCAGGAATTGGGACTCGGCTGCTGGCGGGCAGCACCACCGGGGCGATGGCGGTGGCCTTCGCTCAGCCCACTGATGTGGTGAAAGTCAGGTTCCAGGCTCATGTCCGCCTGCCTGAGAGTGACTCTCTGAAGAGGTACAGCAGCACCATGGATGCCTACAAGACGATTGCCAGGGAAGAGGGAATTAGAGGGCTCTGGAAAGGTAACAATAATTTATTTTACTGTAAAGTACAAAGAGATGTTTTTTTTATGTTAAACTTGAAAAATAGCCCTTCTTAAAGGGGTCTGTCAGAGTAGTATGCATATGTGAAAAATCAATGTCAGTTGGTTCTTAAGACTATACAATGAAACAAATCTGAAGGGTGTGGAGTTTGAAAGTATACCAGAAGTGAGTTACTGTGTAGCCCACTCCCCATTGCTGCTTGATGCTTGCAGCTTCAACCAACAACCAAGTTGCATTGTGGGTCATGAAGGCAGCAGGTTTTCACAAGTAAGAAGAATATGTAAAATAATATCTGGAACAGGTTGAATTTAACTGTTTAAGATGTCGTCTTGTTTAGGTTGCCTGCCAAATATAACTCGTAATGCCATTGTGAACTGCTCCGAGCTTGTGACCTATGACATCATCAAAGAGCTCATCCTGAAGAAAGACCTTATGACAGGTATGTATATAAACTTTGAATCAAGTCGGCATGTTTGTCTTTGTGGCCCTTCAATAACTGAAGGCAATACGTTTGTTTCCAACAGACAACATGCCGTGTCATTTCACAGCCGCCTTCGCAGCGGGTTTCTGCACCACCGTTGTAGCGTCTCCGGTGGATGTGGTAAAAACACGCTTCATGAACTCTGTGCCAGGGCAGTACAGCGGGGCTGCGAACTGTGCCTTTACCATGCTGATTAAAGAAGGACCCACATCCTTCTATAAGGGGTAAGTAGTGTAGTTACCGAATGCAAGCATAATGTCGCAATCACTTGTGGGAAAAGGTAAACATACTTCTTGAATCATCTGACTCTTTTTCTATAGATGTGTGCCCTCGTTTCTTCGCTTGGTTTCCTGGAACATTGTGATGTTTGTGTGCTACGAGCAGATCAAGAGAGCTGTGATGACATTTCAGCCCCGGAATTTTTACTGAACTGTCTGACAGCTTGTTAGGCACCAGAGTGGTGTTGTCAAGTTCAATTTACCTCATTTATCATATGCACAAAAAGCACCGGCGCAGTCCTTGGCAATGACTTTCTAGAATCTCCGCAACCCTCCAAAAAGAATGAAAAACACAGAGATTCTAAGATGTACAAAAAAACAATAGTTTAAAGAAACTTATAATAATAATAATAATAATAATAATAATAATAGTGAAAATAATTTCATATGTAATATGAAGTCTAATATATGTATAAAATAATGTACAGTATAATAGAACAACATCCAACAGCACCTGCTCAAGGATAACGACGACTGAATTCCATTTAGCTGCTTAAGTTTCAGGGTCTCGGTATTGTGCATACTCCAATCCTCACTGTCACACCACCATGACTACTGAGACACTTGAATATGGCAGAGCCGTTTTTATGTTATTAGTCAAATCTGTCAAAATATCTGCTGTGAAAAAGGCATGTTTACACAGTAAAGTCTGATGTGGATAGTGATGCATGGTTTCTTTCCTTCTGGGTTATTTACACTGCTATGTTTAAGCACAGCAACATCTTAACTTTGTGGATTGTCCTGGTTGGGATTTGTCTTTTATGGTTTTAGTTGACACCTCCCTGTTTTTATGATCATGTTTTAGGCCTTGAGGTTGCAATTGACAGTTATTTTCATTATGTATTATACATCTGTTTGTTATTATTTGTTTACAATTAGTCTTTTGGTCTTTAAAATGTCCAGCACAAATTAGTTAAATAATTTTGTCTTAACTAACAGTTTAAAACCCTCCAACCACTCCTAAGATGTTGAATACACTGACACATAACATGGGCCCTTTTTTTTAATCAATTTTGATGATTTTTATGCCAATCAACTTCTATAGATCTATACTGCCAAACTGAATTGAAACTAAAATAAATACAATAAATATATAACACAAATGCATTGAATAATTCGCAATCTACAAATGTTCCATATTATGTAGATATTAGAAAGTCTATATAAAATGTGATATAATTGATAATAAATATATAAAAGATACTGCATAATGCTTGTTTAAAAGGTCAACCAACATTGACCCACATTTGCACAGAAAGAACCCCACAAAGTGTCATTCCATACCTGCTCCACTACTGGAAGCTGTTATAGATACTCTACTAGATAATCCCCTTTACATGTGACCATGCAGGGGAACAATGTGAAGATAAACCACATCCTAACTGTGAATCAATACTGAGCGACAAATAAATGCATTTTGACTTGACTGAGGTTTTTATGCCTGCTGTATTTATATTGATTATATGTTTTATATGATGTGTTACCATACTTCTTGAATATGAGCCAAAGTTGCTTGTTGTCTACAGCATTGTAATCTATACTTTATACTTTTGTGGTATTTTAATAACTGTTACCCTCAGGGCTTGACTTTAAATGTAAATGAAATGTATTCATTAAAAAGAAAACTCCACATAAAAAAAAAACCTACACATATTTCTGTGCAAAAAAAAATGACCAGGTTGTCCATCAATGCAGAGACACAGAGCTGAAAAGCACAAAACATTCAGCTGACAGACAAGAAAATTGCCCAATTTGAGTCTTATGGGACAAAAGAGGTCGCTGACAAAGATGTAACAGAAGTCAGTGGTGTAACTAAACCCTTTGAACGTGCTCCACCTTGCTAATCATCTCCTGTAGCGCCAGTGAGGTTTCTCCATGGTTGAATTAGTATGGCGAGCTGTGCCAGGCCATATGGCACTCTGGCTAACCTCTTATGGCTATTGAGTCAAAGATACATAACTGATACCACTCATACTGGAGTGATGAGTTTTCGAAGATTACCCGTTGTCAAAATACCTACTAGTAAATAGGATGAACAGGAGTGACGAGGTATGAAGTAAATAAAGAATTGTTTGTGATCCTCTGTCGACCTTGGCAGGAGTTGTTGCCACAGGCGGTGACAGATATCAGGTGTCGGTGAGAAGTTCAAGATTGCTGAACCAGCTGTGTGTTTGTTCTGTTCACAATTTCTATTACTCAAGGAACGCAAATATATGTTCTTCTCACCAGACATGAAAACACACGTGTGACCTTTGTGCTATTAACCGTTTGAAAAGGGTGTTGTAGTTTGCATTGCTATTTCCATTGTGGTACTAACTCCTACACATATGTAAATGAATATGTTGACTGCGATGTGTTCAGTGCTGCGGCCACTGTTTCAGTTCATAGTGGTCCTTTTTTCTGAGTATTTCTTTAGTAAGCCATAACGTGTTTGAAGGTTGACGATTGTACAGTAAAAGACACCAAGCTCAGGCGTGTAGATTTTCATAACAGTGCTCCATTGTCTATTGTCTTTCCTTTCTAAAATGTAATATGCCATGGTGAAAACTTCCTCTGTACTTATTATTTCCGTCTTTTGTTTCACCTTTTTCAGACCACTGAAATACCTGAATGTGAAATGTAGCCTATAAATATGTTACCAAACATGCCACACTAAAGTTTTTTTTTTAAAATGTGAACGTTTTTAATATTTGATGCTGCAAAAAAATGTACCAAGTAACTCTTTCCAATGCAAAAAAAAACATGTATCAATCTGAGGCTGGACTAGACTTCATGGTGGTGCTTGTTGATGCCTCTTCTGCTGCAGCAGTGGTTGAAGACGGACGGGTCTCGCTGGCCATTTGGCGCCTCGTCCACGGCCTCCTGCACGCAGGGGCTTGTCGTATTCAAGACAAAATGGTGGTAAATGCTGTATACACTGGGGCACATGGGCACCTAAGGGCATCAGTAACAGAGGGTGGCAGCAGGCGGGTAAGACATAAGCTGTGTTCAGACTGCAGGCGTTAAGGACCTGAATGTTGGGCTGAATCTCACTGAGTCTGTGTTGTGTTGATTGCAGTTCAAAAATTTCCTGGAGTTTCTTCACCAGGAACATCTTGATGTGCTGGAGTTTCCTGGAGCCGAGAAAGGAATCCAAGAAATTTGCCGGATGTATTTTTCCTTCCAGGAACTTCTTAAACAGCATCTGTTAGGAGAAATATCTCATTACCTTTGGATAATCAGATACACCAGGTTAGAACTCTGCTTTTCTTCTACATTGTCCTGAACTTTTGTGTGAAAAATAAATAAAAATATCTACATGAATTAATTTTCTGTTCTGTTCTCTACTGTCGACGAGCTCTTTCTGCCACAGTTCTTGTCACTACATAACAATCGTTCATACCATTACTCCAGTGAAAACCATGTATCTCCTTCTGATACACTGAGTGTACACTGAATGGACAGTCCCAACAGCCAATAAGAACAGAGAATCTGAGCCTCGCTCTGATTGGTCAAAGTGTACACCTCATGTTAACTTTGACCAATCAGAAATCGTATACCCCAGCTTTAATGCAGCAGGACTGCAATGACTTTTACTGCAGAATAGGTACTTTTCCTTTTGATTAATTCTTAAAGATCTCCTATTATACTACTTTTCTGGTCTTAATTTCTTGTTAAAAACTGCTAAAGAGCAACATGACACGAATCACATCACAAAAAACCATGAAGATTTTCGGGACACTCTTCCTCTCACCCTAGCACGCACAGCAGTAACTCTCCACACAGAAATCATATACCCCAGCTTTAATTGTAGTCAGAATCAGCTGCAGACAAATAAAAGGGATTCAATAAGTGAATGCTCACCTCACACTCCTCCTCTGCATGACTTATCCTCTGCAGGAGGCACCACTGAGAGTACTGCAAACTGTGTTTTTCTGCTGCAAAACAAAATCAACATTTTCAGCATATCTCAAAACAAAATGAGAAAATTAAATAGGCTACAGAAGAAAAGAACTCACCAAGTTGTTCTTGTTTGGCCTGGATCAAGAATCTAAGTTTTTCCAGCTCCATGTACTTCATTGCAAGGAGCAACTTATTATCTCTAAGAGTTGTTTTTTGAGAAAGAGCGACTTTTGCCAATTTCTGATTTGAAAGCAGCATCTTCTCAGCAGCCCTATGCAGTCGCTGCACCTAGAAATGAGAAAGTTTTGCAAGAAAATAATAAGTAATAAAAACAACATAATTGATATTACAAAATGAAGCTCTACTTAGTCATTGTGATTTGTTTGTCTTTATTGTTGTGTAGAGTAGACTATGTCCCTTGCTCTGTCATATAGGCTAGGCATTCTCACCTTCTCGGTGCACGTGATAATGTGCTTGATCTTGTCTTCATCCTGCAGCAGCTCGTGCAGCTCTCTGGTCCTCAGAGCAGAAAACTGCAGCGACAGAAACATGTCGGACCCGGACCCTTCGAGCTGGATGCTTTTTTTACTCATCCAACTTTGATGCCAGTTTGTATGTACCTGACGCGTACTGCAGGGGCGCAACGTGAGCTGCTATTGTTGCGTTCAAGGGCTGTCGGAAATTTCTGGGACCAAACTATATGAGAATTTAATAGCATTAGCCTACTACTGTAAAGAAAGACCTATAGAAGCGACGTGTTTCCGAGATATAAAGTAAGTTTTGTTTTATTTATTTATATTTATTTGTTAATTCTATTTGAATTAGTTGATAGGGACAGCACGGGTATGTCAATAAAAATAATAAGGCCTATAAAAAAATACAAACTGTAAACATGCTGGAGTTAGCAAAAATGCTAATTTACGTCCATTGTCCTTATAGGCAGGTAACATAAACATAACATTACAAATAACATTATACAAATAGTAAAAATATTTTTTTGTAAAGCCTACATATTTTTGTTCATATTTAAGCTTAGCAGAGCATACCAATTATAATGGTAGCCAATTGCAGTGGTGGAAAGTGTCCATTCACTCAGCTAATGCACATTTTTAGGCTACTTGCTCCTTTTAGGCGATTTTACAAACAAAACAAATGAATATGATGATGAACATTTGATATGATACTTTGTGCTAAGAGTATGGTGGCTAGCCTACTTAAAATAGGCCCCGCCCCAGCCCACCTGCACCAGCTGCAACATTAAAAACAGTAATATTACTGGTCACTTTTTGATTCATTTTTTGTTTGTTTGTACTTTCTCTTAAAATTATTTTTTAATTCAGGACTTTGTTTTGTAACAAATGATTCTTCCATTTTTTATGCTACTTTTAATTCATAAGATCTAAGTAAGCCTATGTCTTCCATCACTGTCCTGTTGTGAAGAGCACCACCATGTATACTTTTCTATATTCATTTCATATAATATCAGAATAATCACAGAACAGGGATCACATGAAAAGAGGCTAATACTGCTTTTATATTTATTGAAAAAACTGTGTTTGGTATTATTGTCCCATGCATGTGTGATTGACATCCAGTCCCCACCAGAGACCACTGCAGTGCCTCCCAGCCTCAGAATAGCTCCGCCTCAGCTTTATGTGGCATCGGCTAATCCTTAAAGACGTTCTGCAGAGACTTCTTACCGCTCACCAGTGAAAGTCCTGCACTGAGAGAGAGAGGACTGTCCTCCTCCTGAGAACGAAAGGGCAACATGCAGATTAACCCTCAGCAACAGGACAACGCCACTGTGTGAGTAAAGAAATGCATTTAACTCATATTTCATCCTTTCTTGTGTTTTATCAGTGTGATAGCCTCTATTACAGGTGATTCAAGTTGGATTTAGGTCTTATTTATAATTTTTTAATGAATGAATAACGTTTTTATAACTTAACATGTTGCCAAGGCATGTACTTTTTTTTTCTTCTAAATATGTGCTTGTTCTGTACCAGACTTCCGTAGTGTGCAGTGCAAGTATTGTGAATTGACTTGCCTGTTGTTGAGGCTGTACGTCTTGTTACATAAGAAGGATTTTCAGTTCACCGCACAGTGAGTACATGAGTAAATCATGCTCGTAAGGACTCCACTCTTATCTGCTACTGTATACTGTTTTTGAGCTGCAATCTGGTCACTGGTCAATAATTCACACATATATTCATGGCAAGTGTACAACAATTGGCTATTTCTCATACTGCTTTTGATGCATGACATGGGTGGCAATCTTATTATTACTAAGCGAGTTGTTCAATCAATGCAAAGCAATAAATGTTATTTGGTAAAAAAGGGCGAAGCACTTCTGTCATGGGAAATCAATGGGTAAGGATTGAATGCAATGTAATGAATTGATCCGTAAGGTTAGTTTTGGCACTCATTTATGGGTGACAGCTTATAAAGAGGACGCCAATATTATTATATAGTCTGCCACACCAGTTGTGGTTTTATATGTTTTTTCCTATTTACAAATTCTTTATACTCTGCACTGCAAAAGACTCCTTATAAAGCATAGTTTATTTGTATTCAACTTGCAGAGAGACCTGTCAAAACATTCATGTGAAGTTGATTCATGTCCACACGCATTTAGATATTTTGTTTGTCTGTCATAAAATTGTTTGCAAAAAAAACAGACATATTTTAGAATTGTACATTTCCATTTTACATTTCTGCATCTTTGCTTTTTGCAAGATGTTTTTATTTTCTCTTGCTTTTTTCCTTCATAATGGTCTCAAGAAAGTGTTTGCATGATCAAATCAAACCACAGTATCAGGAGTTAAAGTCAATTAGCTGCTAGTCTTTGCACACCTATGCTGTGTCTTCTCTATTCAGTGGCATTGTTTGTGGTGTGCCATGTCATGGGATTTTCTCTCCACGTTTGCAGTGCAGTGATGCCTCCTCTGTTGTGAGTGAACCGTGAACTATCCACCATGAGCTCCGTCTGCAGGGCGGAGCTGGACTCGGATCACCACGAGCACCACGCCGAGCTGGCTGACATGGTGGCCGCCATGAACGTGTCCACCAACAGTGTGACGACGCCTAATGGCTACCGGTCGGGCGCTCCCAGGCCCGGCACAAGGCTCAGGAAGATGTCGCTGCAGGAGAGGGGCAGCAGCCGCATCGCCCGGGAGCCCACCATCGAGACCAAACGTGTCTCCATCACAGACGCTGAAGTGAGGAGACAGAAATTAATCTCAGAGTTTTGATTTAAAGGTGCTCTATGCAGTTTCAGGGAATGGGGTTTTGTTCACATTTGCATCATAAATAAAACAATTTTTTATTTTGAGTCATCTGGAACCAAATGTAAGACTAGAATATGTTTGTAAACAAAACTTAGGGCCCTGCTTCTGTGAACAACAATAGTGAAACAGTAACTTTTTGAGGTAGCTTTCTAACTTCAAATAGTGTTCCAGGGATCCAATTTTCCTGTGAGGAAAAGTAGTCTATTTCAGTTATGAGAATATACCTTAGAACATGTTTACATCTCTGACACATCAAAAGTTACATGGTGCACATTTAATTCAATATGTCAACAATGAGATAAATTCTCCTTTTGATTTTCTGCAGGATTGCGTCAAGCTCAACCAGTATAAACTGAACAAACAGATTGGAAAGGTGATTACTCATTGCTGCCTGTATGAGCAAAGTTAAAAAGAAGGGATGATGAAGGATTTATAAAGCTGCTTACCTTTGCTGTTATTTTCACACCCTAGGGTTCCTACGGAGTGGTAAAACTAGCTTATAATGAAGATTCTGACAAGTTCTATGTAAGTGGATGCGTATAAACTGTGCATTTACAGTCAAGTGTTTACATGTCCGTTTGTCGTGACACTCTTTCCATTTTATTCACCTTTTCTTAGGCTATGAAAGTTGTTTCAAAGAAGAGGCTGATGAGGCAGAGTGGTTTTTTGCGTGAGTTAAAAAAACAACGACAACAACAAATATTTAAATGTCCAATGAGTTTAATAATGAAGTGTGTGTGTGTGTGTGTGTGTGTGTGTGTGTGTGTGTGTGTGTGTGTGTCACTTCAGGCCGCCTGCCTCCTCAAGGCCCAAACTCCCCACAGGACCCCTTCCCTAAAGCTGTGTTACCTCTGGACAAAGTGTACAGGGAGATCGCCATCCTGAAGAAACTGGACCATCATAACATTGTTAAACTAGTAGAGGTCAGTCACATGACTTGCCTGCTGCACATGACCTCGACTGGTTATTATTTTATTTATGTGGCTAATTAGGACTGGGCTCAGTTTAAAGGTGGTAAATACATTGGAGATGACATGTGGTCACTGGACTAGATGTAATAAGAAGAATTAGAGAAAGTCACCTGTGTGTGTGTGGGTGTACAATGCGGGATGTCTTTAAAAACCCAAAGTAGTACTCTAATGATTATTTCTATATATAGTACAAAAGAATTACTGGACTTGATGAACAGTATTTGTGTCAAACAAGTACAGGATTAGAGACCACTGAATGAACGTGTCTTGTAGGTGCTTGATGATCCCCAGGAAGATGGACTTCATATGGGTAGGGACCATGTTCATTCCTCTTTCAGTCACTGATTTTAATCACTTATGTGTCAAAATAAAGTGTTCATTAAATTCCGATTATTTTTCCTCAAAGCCTTCGAATTGGTGACACAAGGGTATGCTATTGTGCATTTGTGTATTCTGTTATGTTCCCAAACTGTCCTAATGTGTATTTAAATTGGCCTAATCTCCATGTTTTCCTCTCTCTGCACTTGTCCTCCTCTCATGTCGGTCAGTCCGGTGATGGAGGTGCCCAACGATGAGCCGTTCACAGAGGAGAAGGCTCGCTTTTACTTCATAGACATCGTCCTGGGAATCGAGTACTGTACGTTTACAAAAGTGAATTATAAATATTTGATAGTCAACAAATATCATGCATTACCATACTTTACTATCTTTGATTGTTTTAAAAGCTCATTCTACACAATGTGGATTTGCTTTTTGTGCAGAATGTCAACATTTACAACTTTGGTCCTTTAAACTACAAGCTGAAAATAAAGATTTATTCCAAAAAATGGAAATTTATAAAGTCACAGGTGATTGCATAAGTTGTTTAATTTCAAATGTAAACTAAATTTAATTGAAAAAATGTATTTGGTTCGAGGACAAGCACAACAGACGGCTTAATGACTGCCTTATTAAGCTACTTTCAAGACATATTGCACATGTTGTTCTGTTCAGGATAAAGAAAAACAACCTAATTTATATTAATATAAATGTTTTAGTATTGGCTACAATTACACCAAAATGCACCACAGTTCCTTCAAGCTGTTCTAAATGAAGTGCACAGCTGATATTTCCTTGTTTCCTTCTTGGCATTGTCTAGTGCACTTCCAAAAGATAGTCCACAGGGACATCAAACCATCCAACCTGCTGCTGGGGGATGACGGTCATGTGAAGATAGCAGACTTTGGAGTGAGTAATGAGTTTGAGGGGAAAGACGCCCTGCTGTCCTGCACCGCGGGAACCCCGGCCTTCATGGCCCCCGAGATGATGACCGAACAAGAGCAACGCTTCAGCGGGAAGGTGAGGCCAAACCTATTTTGATTGTTAACTTGGAAAAACAGACAAATATGATAACAGACTGAGCTTAAGGGTAGAGTCAGCAATTCTAGAGAATGCTTGATGTCAAAATCAAAGAATACCTCTTCCTGCTCTGCTACCTGTACTTACTGTGTGTGTGCTGAAAAAAAATCTGGTCCTTAAAAAAATATATATATAGGTTCTGTTAAGTTTGGGCATGTTGCTGGCTACAGTAGGCCCCCTTTGTTTACCCCCATACCAGTTTACAGAGCTTAGGCTGTATAATAACTCAAGATCTGTTTTCAGTGCTCTCTCAGTACGTACAGGTTGTGGATTGTGAGGAGATAGGCTATGCACTGATTTTGACAAAATGGGATTTTGACAACAAGTGTTTTCCAGAATTGCTGACTCCACCTTTAATTGGAGGAAATTAGCAAGAGACGTTGTCCAAACCGCAGACTTTAGAGTTTCTCAGTGATGACACAGCTCTGATATTTACTGTGTGTGTTTACCAGGCATTAGACGTGTGGGCGATGGGAGTCACACTCTTCTGCTTTGTCTTTGGGAAGGTAGGCAAGTTAACAGCTATTAATGTTGACTTAACAGCCGGCAACATTTTAATCCTTTCATTTGGTCTATCCCGTCCCAGTGCCCTTTTTATGACGAATGTGTTGTGGCTCTGCGCATCAAGATCGAGAAAGAACCTGTGGAGTTTCCAGAGACGTGAGCAAACATTTAGTTAAAAATAATGAGATTTTATTTTTGACCAGCTTGTTATGTAAAAGGATATACAATATAGTAGGGCCCGACCGATGTATCGGCCGGCCGATTATAGCACACCTATATATTATAGCATATATTTTGGGGATAAAAAAATTTAAAAAACGGACGATTTAATTGTTATCTTAATTTTTCTCTGAAAATAATCGGCATCGGCACTCAAAAATCCATATCGGTCGGGCCCTACAATATAGCTCCAACATACTATTGCTATTTGTTTAAACTGCTGTAGTGAAGTATCACTTCAGTGGGCCGAACATCTGGCAGGAAGTGATTTTGATTATGATGCAAAAAAATTATAAATGTCAGTCCTTTAAAGGTCTTACAATAGAAAGAGAAAAAAGTGATTTAAAGGAGACAAACAAAGTCATTATTAGGAAACAATTTGTTAGTGGTTTAATTTCTCCAATCAGTGTTTTTTTAATTTGATATATCCTATGATGATTACCCCTGCAAGATACTGTATCTATATATGTTTTGACAGTTTGGGAACTACAGTCTTTTTCTATTAACTATTAATCTGTAAAACTTCCTTCACAGGCCGCTGATAAGTGGTGAACTGAAGGAGCTCATTGAAAAGATGCTGGATAAAAAACCCCAAAAAAGAATCACCATTCCTGAAATTAAGGTGACTGAGAGGTTACTACGTCCTGACAAATGTTACACAAGAGACCATGTGTTGTCTGACCTTTTGTGATACTTTTTTGTCTGTATTTGTGTGTTTTCAGCTGCACCCTTGGGTGACGGAAAACGGCTCCAATCATCTCCCCCTGGAGGAGGAGCACTGTACTGTGGTGGAGGTCACAGAGGAGGAGGTGCAGAACAGCGTCAAACTCATCCCCAGCCTCTCCACTATGGTGAGTCGCAAATCAAGGGACCCCCTGTGGTTTGATTATTTTATTAGGAACATCTCGATTGTAATATTTATTCTATCTGCAGCCTTTTCCTGCCTGAAAAACATTATGGGACAGTGCAGTGCCTAAAGTGTCCAAACAGGAAATCTTAGGTTCTACAAAACTATTGCACTCAAATCTCAAGATATAGACAGATAAATGAATCTTTACAGAGGAAAATAAAGCCATTTATTGCATGATCATCACTTTCAAATTGTGAAATAACAATATTTAGATGACAACTGAACTTCACCAGAGATTGAAAATAATGGAATTTCATATATTTTTTTTATATTTGACATTTGACATTTAACAGTTTATATTTTGGCACTGTGGAAATGTTTCTGTGAGACTCTCCCTCTGATGTCCATTGCAGATCCTGGTGAAGTCCATGCTGAGGAAGCGGTCTTTCGGTAATCCTTTTGAGTTACCAGGGACCAGACGGGCAGAGAGATCCATGTCTGCCCCTGGAGGTCTTCTTACGTAAGTAGTCTACTTTGCAAATCCTGCCCGCACTGTTCTGACAGAACTGCCAGCTCTGCGATTAGGCCTCTGACAAAACAAAGTGAGGAGCAGATGCTCTGATAAAAATAGATTTGTCTGGTACATACTTTATATCTGTTCTGTCTGTAGCATGTTTCTCAAATGTATATATAAGCTCCGTGATTTATCTTAGAATACTGACTAGCTCTGACTAGTATTAGTTTTGTCTTGGTTCTTGAATGAGCAGCCCACTCAGGCAGATAAAAGCATTTATCCTCTCCTGATAAGCTAAATGGAAGCCCCTGCAGCATCAGTAATGGCTGTTCTGCTTTTGTTTTCCATTAACAAGCCAATGGTGTCTGTGGGGGGCTGCTGGCACAGCTAATTACACCTCCATGTGAAGGGATGTGGAGCTGCAGCTACAGTACGTCCTCCTCCACACATTCCAAAGCACCAGGCTCACACTCTGTGCAGCTCTCTGTCCCTTTCACACGTGAGATGTTATGGCATAGTTGGGCTCTGCAGTTGGCTTGAAGGAGAAGATCAATATGTTTTCATTTGATCTTTTTGGAGGGAAGTTGTATTTGTGGCATTGTTTTCCAAATGTTTACGCTTTTCTGAAGACAGTAATATAGACCAATTAATTAAAGGTTATATAATTTATTTAAAAATCTGATCTCTGGTTGGATATTTTTGTGTATTCAATATTAAAGGTGCTGTAAGCGGAATGTTTCTTTTAGCTAACTTCCTGTCAGTTACTGCAGTTAGCAGTCCCTTCGTTCGTAACTACGTCACCACTTTAATGCACTGCGGTCTTCAAGCAGCGAGTTATCTAGCATCATCTCAGATCCATAAGTGTGATAAAACATGATAAAAACCATCAAAACAGACATTGGGAAGGATTTTTACTTGCTCCGCCATTGTAGGCGCATACACATTCATCCATCTGTTGCTCTGGCGTGCACCGGCAGTGAGACCATGAGTGTATATAGTATGTATGAGTGAGATGGGTGTCGGTTTGTAGCGTACTCTCTTCTGGTTGGATACAAATTTCGGGATACTCCAATAAGTTTATTTGCCGATTACATGCAAAGCAGCTGACTGAGAGATCGGCTTTATGAAACGTGCACATTATGTAATTGATCACTGTATGAATAAAGAGCGATTTAAAACTTATATTAACATAAATAAACCGCTTACTTCACCTTTAATTAACGTTTTGTTCACCCCAGAGCCGATAAAATGAGCCGACAAAATAAGCTTAGATAAGCTAAAATACAGGAAACAGATAGCCTGGCTCAAAGGTGAACAATCTGCTTGTCATCGACTCAAAAGCTCCATAATTCATATATTATCTCATTCGATTCATTTTCCTGAGTGTAACTTTGTGTTTATTTTTTTTTTACTTTACTTTTCGGTGCTAGTAGGTGGACTTGGCTGGAGAGATGCTAACAGTTTCCCCCTGCATACAGTCTTTATGCTAAGCTAAGATAACCTGCTGCTGCCTGTAGCTTTGTTCTCACTTTGTACAATAGCGTATACACTTCTTTTTCTTCCAAAATGTCTGACTATGCCTTTAAACTTCACCAGTCCTGCTACAATAAAAAAAGCAATGTATTCATCACGTGCTGTGCTGCAAACTAATGGAGTATAAGCTCTGATCTCTTTCATAACTTTTCCCTCTTGCAGTGGTTTTTGGGGCTTATTGGGGTCTTCGCCTAACCTTCATCCTTCCTTGAGGTATATTTTCCATTAAGCGTTCAGCTAATGCACGGCTTCATGCACTGCTGACAAAGTTCATTCATGCAGCTCATCAGTTGTTTGCTCGATCATAAGAGGATTTAAAAGGGGCGAGACAACGCAAAGCTCCCAACAACAAGATGTACCAAAAATAAATGTAAACACACGATTGTAGTTGTTGTTGGGCGCCTTGTGATGGCTTCCCCATGTCTCTTGATGTGGATAAAGACTGATGAGGTGTTTTGTGCAGGACATGTTCTCTATGACATGTTAGACTAGTGTTACACACAACGTGACGAGCGTTTGTCGCCCGCAGGAATTGCAGAGACGGCAGCAAAGAAGGAGAGTTGGAGGACTTGTTTGAAGACGATGCATTTGCAGAGTGTACAGAATAAATCAAGATGTATTGCATTTATGTATTGTATTACATTTATGTACAGAATAAATCAAGATGTGTTGCATCGTTGTGTTAAATGTGAAACACAATAGGGGAAGGTGGGGTGATTTGTGCATTTTGGAAGTTGCAAAACCCCTTGTTTCTAGAAAACCGTGGAAGAAATTGGAAATGTGACCACATATTTAAGAAGAGCCATCCATTTGACTCATCCTGTAAAGAAGGGAGACACAAGGAATAAGATATAAGCACATTTAAGCTCAAAAAACTGTGTTTTGCCTTTCAAAGTAAAATTTCCATGATCAATGTTTTTTGATTATTGTGTCTGAACAATTATAGACACGTTTGAAAACATTTGACACATGTTTTAGTGCTTTGGTATGCTACACTTTGAGTCTATATAGTTAGCACAATGTCAACCCTAAATTGCTGCATCATGCCTATTATCCAAAATTCTGGGGATGGGGTGATTTGTGCGCAAGGGCCTGGGTGAGTTATAAGTAAGTAAGTAAGTAAAATGTATTTATAAAAGCACATTTATGACAGTTTGCACTGTCCAAAGTGCTGTACATAGTGCATTCAGTAGGTAAACAATGAAGGTAAAATAACAATAACCAAAATAAAAGACGTAAAGCCCATACATCCACATAAACACAGATAGTAGTGCAGAGGTAAGTAAGTAGTGCAGAGGTTAATGGGGAGGAAACACCAGGGTGTACATATGGGTTTTGAGCCTTGATTTAAAGGCAGAAATGTAGGGGGAATCACATTTGTCAGGTGGCAGTTGGTTCCACAAGCTCGGAGCAACTAGTGCAAAGTACATTTCTGAGAGTTGTGCCAGTGGCATGGCTGTATACGCTGGTCACCAAAAGAAAGTGATAGTCTACAGTAGCTCAGGAGAGAGTGACATCTCAATTCCACTTAACGACACCACTGATGAGAGTTCAGATGGCCAGAAAGATGATGATGGTGACTTTGTCATTGTGACACAATGACGCACAAATCACCCCACTACGTGGGGTGATTTGTGCGACAAGACAACTTTTTTTCCGAAAGCTATATTTCTTAAACAGTTTATTCCAGATCCAAAGTTTTTATTGCCAGGGATGCACAACATCCTGAAATATATGTACATATTTGAGTTGGAGACATAACTGTCAAGGCCTCACTTTAAAATCACTTTGAGTAAAAAGTTGCACAAATCACCCCACCTTCCCCTATTATTATGTTCTATATTTGGTTAGTTCCCCATTCAGCAAAGTCTTCATGTTTTTGTTTCTAGCAGGACTTTTCATATTAAGCCATAGGAAACATTAAGAAACATTTAAAAATTGATGCATAAATATACTCCATGCAGCCATGCATTCTAGTCAAACTTTTAAATATGCTCTGCAGCTACAGGCCTGTTTTCATTTAAAGATCAAATGCACTTTATTATCTAGACCAGTAGAGGGCATAATTGTTCTGCAAGTAAAAAAGATCAACCATAAACCTAGAAGGTTATGAATATATTTATTTATCTTAAATTTACTCCGACAAAATTTTGAATACTGGTCCTGGATGATGTTTTACAGTTAAGTAAACAGAACTGCTTATTTATGGACTGTCGTTCATGCAAAACACGTCTCTGATATTTCTCAGGTCTTCTGGAAAATCTGGAAGATTACTTACATAGAATATTACTATGAAAGAGAACATTTTAATGTGTGACATTTTGGGGACATTTATTTTGAGAGAAACGATTCAAAGCTGTGAAGCCAACAAAACACGATAATAAAAACTTAATATCATCCTCAATTCTCAGGTTGACCAAAACCAGTGGAAACTTAAAAAAGACATTTTGTAATAAGTAAGGAGTAGCATACCTCAGACCTTCTCTTTTATATTGCAAACCATTTGTAAAGCGGGTCTTTTAGCAAACATTCATTTATTTTGAGTACAAACTGTATCCGATGATCACTGCTCTTTGATTGTGCTGCAGAAATAGACTTCCTGACATGCTTTCTGAAAATAGGGACAAGGAAGAAGCATGATGCTGCTAAATGTAAAACCCTGAGCAAGAGTGCCGCTGCCAGTCACCATCAAAGCATTACGTTTCCATGCAATGCACTGAACAGCACAACCCACTTTTAATATATTATCTATGCACAAGCCTCAGGGATTGTAACATTGAGGCTGTGGAAACATTAGTTTTAGGAGAAGCAGGCTCCATACAGGCAGACATACAGGTCTAAACTAACAGTGGATAACGTGCTGCAGAATAGGGCCTGAAGGTTTTCTCTGTAGGTGTGTGGTGTGGTGGGTGGAACAATAACGCTGATGGACTAAATAGCAGCCTTTGAAGGAAATAGACACTGGCAACAAGCTTCGGATCCTATATTATAAAAATAAAAAATGGTTTAGCTGGTGCAGCAGAATAAAGAAAAACACATTTGCACAGGCAAACAACCGTTTTTGACGCTGTCAGTTCCATAAAGACAGAGCCCTTAATAGACAGGCCCTTATTACTGTAGCCTATATTATTATGATGCAGGACTAATGATAATTTAAACGAAAGTTCATTATGGGGGGAATTCTTGTTCATGCTCTTGTTGAGAGTTAGTTGAGAAGATGATGATACTGGGTTAGCTTAGCATAGCCTACATTCTTTTAAACAGGTGGAAACAGCTAACCAGTCTAGGAGCAAATCAATCTTCCGAGGTCCAGTCTCCGACTTAAAGGTGAGGCTAAGCAATTTATTTATGTTAATATAAATGTTAAATCGCTCTTTATTCATACAGTGATCACTTACATAGTGTGCGCGTTCTCAGTCAGCTGCTCTGCATGTAATCGGCAAATAAAATTCTCGGGGATCCCGAAATTAACAACCAATCTCAAGAGAGAACGGTACAAACAGACACCCGTCTCACTGCCGGAGCACGTGCAGAGCAACTGAGGGGTGAATGTGTATGCGTCTACAATGGCGGAGCAGGTAAAAATCCTTCCCATTTCCCAATGTCTGTTTTGGTGGTTTTTATCATGTTTTATCACACTTACTTATCTGAGATGGTGCTGTGGGTGGGGACGAGGGAGGGGACGCTAACTGCAGTCTGTGACAGGAAGTTAGCTAAACTGACCATAGAGACAGTGCATGGAATAGGCCACGCCCATGACCACGCCCATTGTGGGGGAAAACATTGAACAGCGCTCCATCCACTTTGTATTGAAGGAGACCTGTCTTCTGCAAACAAACTTAATTAAAATGTAATCAAACATCCATTTAAGAAAAAAACGTTACTTTCTTGAAAGCCACGACTCTTGTTTGTCTATATGAGCTGTTTTTGTGAAACATAATTGAGTAGTTTTCAATATTGAGGTGTTTTTGTCCGGTCGGACTGGGTCGGACCCATCGTGGGGGAAACCGTTGAAAACCGTTCCATTCACTTTGTATTTAAGGAGACCTGTCTTCTGCAAACAAACTTAATTAAAACGTAATCGAACATCCATTTAACAAAAAACCGTTACTTACGACTCTTGTCTGTCCATACGAGCTGTTTTTGTGAAAAATTATTGAGTAATTTTCAATATTGAGGTGTTTTTTCCCGTCCGTGAGGGTTAGCCTATGGTTAGCCTACAGCAGAAGGCTAACATTAGCCTAGCATTCAGCATACATTAGTTAAGAGTTTTGTCTCGATATTGAAAATTACTCAATACTTTTTCACCAAAACAGCTCGTATAGACAGACAAGAGTCGTGGCTTTAAAGAAAGTAACGTGTATTTGTGAAAGGCATGTCGTATTACGTTTTTATTAAGTTTGTTTGCCGAATACGGGTGTCATTCAATATAAAGTGGATGGAGCGCTGTGTATTGTTTTCCCCCACGATGGGCGTGGCCTCAGATTATGACGCGCCATGCACTGTCTCTATTCCGCTTACTGAATTTTTAAGGTAAAATGAATACAACCTGTTATTTGTTTGGACCCATGAAATAAACAATTTCCATGTTAATAGTGAACTTCAGAACTGCTGGTAGATGAATTTGTCACATTTGAACAGGAACCAGGCTAACTTCTAGCTGCTTTAATGCTTTGTGCAAAGCTAACAGTTTCCAGGTTGTAGTCTCACACATTGTACAAACAAACAGTTCTAAGCCTATGTATCTGCCAGTCTCAATTTCGTCAGAAAGCAAATAAGCTTTTTTTTCCCCCCAAAATTTCGAACAATAGATTGTTTAATATTTCCCAGGTGTAAGACTAACAAAGGAATATCTTATTTCCCTTAAAGGTGACGTATGTGATTTATTTATGTCAATATGTTAATATAAGTGATGATAAATCGCTCTTTATTCATACAGTGTGTGCGTTTCATAAAGCCGATCTCAGTCAACCGCCCTGCATGTAATCGTCAAATAAACTTTTTGGGGGATCCCGAAACTGATATCCAATCAGAAGAGAGAACGCTACAAACCGGCACCCATCTCACTGCCGGTGCATACGCAGAGCGACAGAGGGGTGAATGTTTATGCGCCTACAATGGCGGAGCAGGTAAAAATGCTTCCCAATGTCTGTTTTGATGGTTTTTATCATGTTTTATCACACTTACTTATAAGGGTGTAACGGTACACTAAAGTCACGGTTTGGTACGTACCTTGGTTTTGAAGTCACGGTACGGTACAGTACGGTACCGTTCATAGTTAAGGGAGAATGAACAGGTTTACCTGTCAGTAACTAGCTAACATACAAATAAAATGCATAACAAATCTAAAACGAATACAGCTGCAATTCTCCAATAAATTTCTTTATAGGTCCATGGGTGTAACGATACACGTATTTGTACCGTACCGTGATGGTACAGGCACGTATTTGGTGTTACAGCGGTGGACTGCAGAAACCTTCATATTGCATTTTCTGTGTGTTTGTTCTGGAAACATGTTTAATTAAACTAAAATAAAAAACTAAAGATGGTTCATGAGACCATTTGTATTCCTGCAGTCAGCCCATATTTCTGCCGTTGCAGTTACGTGAAGACCAAAGATGAGTTTTTCTGAGCAAAGATTTCTGTGGAAACTGTTGCCATGCAACAGCACAATACTGCGCTCATACAGAGTAGTAACTTCACTTTATGACGGCTCTTTTTCCTCACAACTGAGGAGTAAGTATTTATGATATACTAATATACTCTATTTTCTGTGTTTCCAAATGCATAAGGTCTTTTATTTTTGGTTTGTAACTGATGTGTCATGTTTGGTGGACGCCAGGCAGGGGAAACTTTGCTTCAGCGTCTGGTTCCACACCCAGACTCCCTTCAGTTTCCACATCCAGAGCCAGCAGTAGTTCAGCCTCAGATATTTAGCTAAACACTGACCCTTGGCTTCACCCTGTAAGTCTGTCACCACACCACGTTTGGTTTCACCCCTTCAGCCTCAGCATGGTCCACATAGACCTCTCTCTTTCTCTTTCTCTTTTTGAGGAACATCAGCACAGGCAGGATACTACATTACACATCTATTCAATTACATTTTTGAAGCAAACTTGCAGTTTTTTACTCCACTACATGTATTTGATAACTTTAGTTACTTTGCAGATTTGGATTATGAATACAGATCAATGCCATTGAACCATTTTGACTCTGTGGTTTTGCTTAAAAGATCTGAATACTTCTTCCAATACTTATTACACAAAACAATTGCACAATACCAATATTCCTCACAGTACCTTTATAGTCTTAACAGTTAATTATCATGTTGTGAGCCAGTCTGGAGCAAGAGATTAGATTTCTAAAATAGATGTTACCCAAAACGTGCAGAATCATATCACAGACTGCTAGACCATGTTTTGCATGACTCCAAACAGAAACACAAGGAAAAAAAACGTAATAACAGATGCAGCTAAATTGAGCAAAACACAAGGTGTTAAATAAAAGCCCGTCTCCCCCTCCTTCAAGTCACACAGAGAGGTCAGCTCCTCTCACGGAGAGCTGACTGCACTTTACGACTGTCCAAAAGTCCATGTTCTATATCTGCTATTTTAAGATTTCAAAATACTTTTCCAACTATTATACCTGATGCATTTTCTCCTTTTTTTGTTTCTGTCCTGCAGCTGATCCTCATTATTAAGTACACGGCTCTATCAGACTTTTTACAGAGGGACTGAGGATGAATCTACTGGCCAGCAAAGAAGAGGAAAAAAGAAAATACGGTTGGTCTTTAGAGCCTTTTGGCATAGAGTACAGGGTATTTGTGGGTGTAGTCACTCTTGCATGTTTATGTTCATGCGTCAAACTTACTTAATCGTTTGATCAATGGAGCTGATATTAAAATGATACTCCATTTATAGATATACTGTACACTGAAAGCTTCAAACATTTCATCAATTTCCTCTAGGATTAAGTGTGAAAGATCCTCTGCTCAACAAGCTCTGACTAATTGATAAGCAAGCACAGAAATATCACCTTAAAAAAGATAACTGGTGACGGTACAAATATTGTAAAATGTATAATGTATATTTTTTTAAATCCGGGGACGATGGTGTGATTGAGACTGCTGCAATGGGAGGCCTTGAGAGAACATGCAGAGTGACGTAGACAGGAGGAGGGGGAGCACTTCTTTTTAGACTCACCTTCTAACAAGCTTCTGTTCTTCATACGGGCCTCTGAAGATATGAATAATCACCTCCGGTATTATTAGGCGGAAGCAGTTTTTTATTAATTTATTTAAGTGACAGCAGTGTGGTCGTATGTTTGTTGGCGCCAAGATGGAGAGCGAAAGGGGGAAGTTGAAGCTCTCCCAAAACTTAATGTGATGACACTTTCTCCACCGCCTATCAGATGTATCCTGCAACGTTTCGGGACAAGTGCTCCCTGAAATAGTCTCTTAAAAATCTTCGGCTGAACGTCGTGGCACTTTTTGATAAATAATAGAAAGTCTAAATGTTACTTTGAATAATTCATTTTGCTGCACTCATGCATAAGAGCTGTCTCTGTGCCTGAAAGAGTCCGCAGCGCTCTTTGTGCTATCATAACTTAATGCCGCAAAAAAATACAATAGTAATAATAATAATAGTAGGCCTAATAAAACAGTAGAATGAACTTTTTAGAAAATAGCAGAGTCGATCATCTACTCTTACCATCCATACAGGGACCGATAGTCTCTATAGTGGAGAGCCTGTCACATTGATGTCTCTGGTCTACTCACTGTCTACTAGCGGGCTGCAGGGAGGCCTATTTATAGATGTGCCTCTGTTCTCTGCGTCTTCATCTGTCCCCTCTTTCTCGCCATCTCTCTTTTCTATCCCCTTCCCTCCCTCTATCCCTGGATATTTCTGGAGCCGTAGCCTACTGCTATTATATTTTCTTTCATCTTTGACGTGCAGATCCTATCGAGTCAGATCATAAACTTTTTCCGAAAATGCAACATGTCGCAACTCGTTTGGCATTCTCGAGTTTGCCGGTAACACTTTACAATAAGGTACACAAAAAAAGAGTAGTTACCCTTTTTAAAAGGTAAATCATCATCATCATCATCAACCGCTTATCCGAAATCGGGTCGCGGGGGCAGCAGCTTGAGCAGGGAACCCCAAACTTCTCTTTCCCGGGCCACATCAACCAGCTCTGACTGGGGGATCCCGAGGCGTTCCCAGGCCAGTGTGGAGATATAATCTCTCCACCTAGTCCTGGGTCTTCCCCGAGGCCTCCTTCCAGCTGGACGCTCCTGGAACACCTCCCTAGGGAGGCGCCCTGGGGGCATCCTTACCAGATGCCCGAACCACCTCAACTGGCTCCTTTCAACGCAAAGGAGTAGCGGCTCTGCCCCGAGTTCCTCACGAATGACTGAGCTTCTCACCCTATCTCTAAGGGAGACGCCAGCCACTCTCCTGAGAAAGCCCATTTCGGCCGCTTGTACCCGCGATCTCGTTCTTTCGGTCATTACCCAGCCTTCATGACCATAGGTGAGGGTAGGAACAAAGATCGCCCGGTAGATCGAAAGCTTTGCCTTACGACTCAGCTCTCTTTTCGTCACAACAGTGCGGTAAAGCGAGTGCAAAACCGCCCCTGCTGCTCCGATTCTACGGCCAATCTCACGCTCCATTGTTCCCTCACTCGCAAACAAGACCCCGAGGTACTTAAACTCCTTCACTTGGGGTAAGGACTCATTCCCTACCTGTAGTAGACAATCCATCGGTTTCCTGCTGAGCACCATGGCCTCAGATTTAGAGGTACTGATCCTCATCCCAACCGCTTCACACTCGGCTGCAAACCGATCCAATGAGAGCTGAAGGTCACAGGCCGATGATGCCATCAGAACCACATCATCCGCAAACAGCAGAGATGAGATCTTCAGCCCACCAAACTGCAACCCCTCCCCACCACGACTACGCCTTGATATCCTGTCCATGAATATCACAAACAGGATTGGTGATAAAGCGCAGCCCTGGCGGAGGCCAACCCCCACCGGAAACAGGTCTGACTTACTACCGAGAACCCGTACACAGCTCTCGCTTTGAGTGTACAGAGATTGGATGGCCCTCAGAAGAGACACCCTCACCCCATACTCCCGCAGCACCCCCCACAGTATCTCCCGGGGAACCCGGTCATAAGCCTTCTCCAGATCTACAAAACACATGTAGACTGGATGAGCAAACTCCCAAGCTCCCTCTAGGATCCTTGCGAGAGTGAAGAGCTGGTCCGTTGTTCCACGGCCAGGACGGAATCCGCATTGTTCCTCTTCAATCTGAGGTTCGACTATCGGCCGAACCCTCCTTTCCAGCACCTTGGAGTAGACTTTGCCGGGAAGGCTGAGAAGTGTGATACCCCGGTAGTTGGAACACACTCTCTGGTCCCCCTTTTTGAAAATAGGAACCACCACCCCGGTCTGCCACTCCTTCGGCACTGTACCCGACTTCCACGCAATGTTGAAGAGGCGTGTCATCCAAGACAGCCCCTCCACACCCATTGCTTTCAGCATTTCTGGACGGATCTCATCAACCCCCGGGGCTTTGCCACTGTGGAGTTGTTTGACTACCTCAGTGACTTCCACCAGGGAAATTGACGATGATCCCCCATCAGCCTCCAGCTCTGCCTCCAACATAGAGGGCGTGTTAGTCGGATTCAGGAGTTCCTCAAAGTGCTCTTTCCACCGACCGACTACCTCCTCAGTTGAGGTCAACAGCGTCCCATCCTGACTGTACACAGCTTGGATGGTTCCCCGCTTCCCCCTCCTGAGGTGCCGGACGGTCTTCCAGAAACACTTTGGTGCCGACCGAAAGTCCTTCTCCATGGTTTCTCCGAACTTCTCCCACACCCGCTGCTTTGCCTCGGTCACGGCAGAAGCTGCAGCCCTTCGGGCCTGTCGGTACCTTGCAACTGCCTCAGGAGTCCCCCGAGATAACATATCCCGGAAGCACTCCTTCTTCAGTCGGACGGCTTCCCTGACCACCGAGGTCCACCACGGCGTTCGAGGGTTACCGCCCCTTGAGGCACCTAAGACCTTGAGACCACAGCTGTCTGCCGCGGCTTCAGCAATGGAAGTTTTGAACATCGACCACTCAGGTTCAATGCCCCCAACCTCCACAGGGATGCTAGAAAAGCTCTGCAGGAGGTGCGAATTAAAGATCTCTTGAACAGGGGCCTCCGCCAGACGTTCCCAGTTCACCCGCACTACCCGTTTGGGCTTACCAGGTCTGTCCAGAGTCTTCCCCCACCCTTTGACCCAACTCACAACCAGATGGTGATCAGTTGACAGCTCCGCCCCTCTCTTCACCCGAGTGTCCGAAACATGCGGCCTCAGATCAGATGAAACGATCACGAAATCGATCATCGACCTTCGGCCTAGGGTGCTCTGGTACCATGTACACTTATGAGCATCCTTATGTTCGAACATGGTGTTCGTTATAGACAAACCATGACCAGCACAGAAGTCTAACAACAAACGACCACTCGGGTTCAGATCGGGGAGGCCGTTCCTCCCAATCACGCCTTTCCAGGTGTCTCCATCATTGCCCACGTGCGCGTTAAAGTCTCCCAGCAGAACTATGGAGTCCCCTACCGGAGCCCCATGCAGGACTCCGTTCAGGGTCTCCAAGAAGGCCGAATACTCCGAACTGCTGTTCGGTGCGTACGCACAAACAACAGTCAGAGTCTTCCCCCCCACAACCCGGAGGCGTAGGGAGGCGACCCTCTCGTCCACCGGGGTAAACTCTAACGTAGTAGCGCCCAGCCGGGGGCTCGTGAGTATCCCCACACCGGCCCGGCGCCTCACACCTTGGGCAACTCCAGAGAAGAATAGAGTCCAACCCCTGTCCAGAAGTACGGTTCCAGAGCCAAGACTGTGCGTGGAGGTAAGCCCCACCAGGTCTAATTGGTAGCGCTCCACCTCCCGCACCAGTTCCAGCTCCTTCCCCCACAGCGAGGTGACGTTCCACGTCCCCAAAGCCAGCCTCTGCCGCCCGGGTCTGGTCCGTTGTGGTCCCCGCCCTTCACTGCCACCCTTTAGGCAGCGCACCCGACCCCAGCGGTTCCTCCGACGAGTGGTGGGCCCATCGGTCATAGAGGGGGTTGGTGCCACGTAGCTTCTTCGGGCTATGCCCGGCCGGGCCCCGTGGCAGACCCGGCCACCAGACACTCGCAGGCGGGCCCCCTTTCTGGGCCTGGCTCCAGACGGGGGCCCCGGGCTTCCTCCGGGCAGGGTCTCTCCTCCTCTTTGGTGATTTTCCATAGGGTCTTTTTGAACCATTCTTAGTCGGGCCCCTCACCTGAGACCACTTTGCCTTGGGAGACCCTACCAGGAGCACTAGGCTCCGGACAACACAGCTCCCAGGTTCACAGGGGCACACAAACCTCTCCACCACGGTAAGGTGATGGTTCCCGGAGAGGCAAAAAAGTGCTAAAAGATAAATTTACCTATCCAAAAGGTAAATGTACCTTTCCAAAAAGGTAAGTTTACCTTTTAAAAAGGCATCATCGAGGAATAGCGATTCAATTAGTAGTTAAAGGCGGAGTCAGCGATTTTGGAGAATGTTTGTTGTCAAAACACTTTTTGTCAAAATCAGTTTTTATCTATACCTGTCTGTTCTGTGTGTGTGCTGAAAAAAAAATCTAGTCTGATTTTGAGAAAATTATTTGATTTCTGTTTGTGGTGTAGTGGTAAGCACCCAATCTCAATAAGCCAGACCTCGGTCTTTATCCATTCCACAGTGTAATTAGACAAAAATATACCTTATGGGAATGTCTCAGGTTTTAATTACCTCAGGCTGATGGTTTCTAAAGCTGCTGTCACCCGGTGTACAGTCAATATCACTTTTGCCTCAGAGCCTCAAACCAGCCATGACAGCCATGTGGTTGGTTGATGACGAATGGCTAAACAACGACTGTAAGAAGCCCGAAGCCACGGGAGGTTAAAGCCATTTAGCGTAGGAATTTGTAGACAGCAAGAAGTGCTGCCTTCAGTGATGACGGCAACAATGGAAAGCAATACACTGCAAGCCCAGACCTTGTGATGACTTTATTTTTAAGATAATTTTTGGAGCATTTTTGCTTTTATTAGATAACAATTAGAGACAGAGAGGGGAAGACATGCAGAGAACTGACCCGGGCAGGATCGAACCCGGGTCTGCTGCGGGTCCTGGGCCCAAGGAGCAACGCTCTGACCACTGCGCCACAAGTGCCCCATTGTGATGACGTTTTGACAAAAACAACTGACCTCATGCCTTCCAGCAAACTAAGGACTTCAAAAAACAGGTAATCTGATGTTAAAGTGATCGTTTACTTGTGATATTGTAAGAGGCACTTATGCAAAGTTAGTCTGTTACCTTATGGAGATGGTGGTCAGCGCAGTCATTTTGAAAAATCTGGGGCAGATGAGGCTGTAGCAGAAGTCATCATTGTACTGTTGAGGGTTAAGGTCCAGAAGGTCACTGCTCCCAGCAAGAACAAGGTTTGGCAGGTCGTGGTTTTTGTGAAATATGTATATTTCCCAACGATTTCTATGAATCCACTCCAGTGTGTTCGTTGGCACTCTCCATTTCCCTGCATTACATCTGTTTTCCTGTACCTGACTGGTAAAGAGGATGGGATATGTGTGCACTAGTGAAAGTGCTCAGGAAATGTAATGAAGACATATTAACCTACCTGCATCCAGTAGCGGCCTTAGCTATGTTTCAACCCATTCAATTGAATGGGGCCCCGCCCTCTGGGGGGCCCCCAAGCCCCCCCTAAATTTTTTTTTATTTTTTTATTTTTTTGATAAATAATTCTTGAGCAGGCTACCGGGCCCTAGGCCTCATAGTAACTTTGGTAACACTTTATTTGAAGGCGTATACATAACGCTGTCATAAGACTGTCATTACACTGTCATGACATATGTCATGAACATTATGAATGGTTATGAATGGTTATGACTGTTGTCATAAAGTGTCATTCGGTAAATTATGTCACGTTTAATGACACATTGACATTGTATGAGATGTCTTTTTTATGACAACCTGACATAAGCTAAGACAAAATAACTTGTCGATGTCTTGGTCATGACAACCTGACATAAGCTAAGACAAAATAACTTGGTAATGACAACCTGACATAAGCTAAGACAAAATAACTTGGTAATGACAACCTGACATAAGCTAAGACAAAATAACTTGTCCGTGTCTTTGTAATGACAACCTGACATTAATGAAGACAAAATATCTTGGTTATGTCGACTTGACATTAACCAATAACATGACCTGTCATAAACATGTAATAGTAGGCTTAATAATCAAATGTAAAAAAAACTATTTTGATTTATGTTGTAAGATTACATTAAACTGTCATATGTGGAAGGTTTTGATATTGACTGTCATGAGACCTTTATTATACTGACATGAATGTTTCTGTTGGCCTGAAGTAAAGTGAAACAATTTGGACAGTTCATTAACATGTCATGAAGCGTTATTACACTGTCTAATGCCTTTATAACAGGCTCATGAATGATTCTGTAGGACTAAAGTAAAGTGAAACAATTTGGACATTTCATTAACATGTCATGAAGCGTTATTACACTGTCTAATGCCGTTATAACATGCTCATGAATGATTCTGTTGGCCTGAAGTAAAGTGAAACAATTTGGACAGTTCATTAACATGTCATGAAGCGTTATTACACTGTCTAATGCCTTTATAACATGCTCATGAATGATTATTTTGGCCTAAAGTAAAGTGAAACAATTTGGACAGTTCATTAACATGTCATTAAGTGTTATTACACTGTCTAATTTTGACATTGACTGTCATGAAACCTTTATTATACTGTCATGAAGTATTGACTTTACCTCAAAGTGAAACAATTTGGACTTTTCAGTAAATATTATTACACTTAATTATACACACAACAGTGTTAACGGCAGTAGTATCCCCTTTATAGATGTAACATGAAGCATATCAGTATTACATGTGGAAAATACCTTAACAAAAGCAATATAAGTCAAGACAGTCTGTTTTATTTGCATTGAGACACTAAACAAAAAATATATACATACACTTAAAACAGAAATAAGAACTACTACTTTAAATCAAATGCACTTTCCAGTCCTTAAATTAACAATCCAGAGATTGTATGTTATATAATATAAGTTATAATGGCTGCTAAAAATCACCAGGAAGAAATCAGCTTAAACACAAAAGGAGGGCAAATGGCACTCAGCCTTCAAACTGTGTAGGCATGTTAGCTTCAGCATACAACTAGTGCAAACTTGTAAGTGAATACTGTGCTTAAACAGGCAGATTGCAGATCAGCAAATCATAGAGCTATTAGCACACACAATAATAACAGAAATATACATTAGATCAGGTTGAAGTAAATAAAAGATACATAAAATAAAAGAGACTGTGTAGGCCTACTGCCCTGGCAGTGCGTAGTATGGAGCATGACAGCCAGCTAACATTTAAAAGCCCAATAAAGAATAAAAGACACAATGCTTGACTTCTCTTGTTTCTTCGTGAACCTTGTATTGGTAGGTTTTTCTTTGTAAAACTGTAACATAGACATGAAAAAATAAATCAATATACACACAGTACCAGACCTATACAGACAGTAGACAATACACAGTAAGTAGTATATGGTAAGTATACACACAGCTATGCTATTCCTATTTAAGTATTAAACAACACATGACTGTAAAAACACAGCTTAGCATGTATGACAAAGTATAGTGAGCTAGCAAACAATTAGCTTCTGTAGTAGTGTACCTGCTAGCTAACAGGGCCACATGTGCAATCAAATAAACATACAAGTATCTTACTTTACATTCTTACACCTGAAAGCTAATGTTAACATTGCACACTATCAACACTTACAGACAAATAGTCTCCAAGGCAAAGGCGTTATAAAGAAATACTCAGCAGCATGTATAGGCTATGGGTAGACTGCATACAACTGGGAAAAAAATTGTAAGCTAGGCAACGACCGGAGATTTGGCGCTAGATCCTGTATGCAACACGTGAGGGCTCACTCTGACGCTTTTTCCAAAAATGAAAATATTAAAACATCATATTTACTTTGAAAAACTGCTATACAACAATAATTACTGACTTATAGTTAAGGCAGCACAGACGGTCTTGACATATTGCAATTGCAAGTATTGTTATATAGCAGTTGTCCTAAGTGAATATGAAGTGTTAATATTTTTATTTTATCTTGGTTTTTGGAAAAAGTGTCAGAGTGAGCCCTCACGTGTTTCATACAGGATCTAGCGCCACATCACCGGTGTTTGATGTAGCCTACATTTTGTTCACGGTTGTATGCAGACTATAGGACCAGCATAGCCTACAGATAAATGCTGCAGGATATTTCTTTATAACGCCTTTGCCTTGGAGACTATTTGTCTGTAAGTGTTGATAGTGTGCAATGTTAACATTAGCTTTCAGGTGTAAGAATGTAAAGTAAGATACTTGTATGTTTATTTGATTGCACATGTGGCCCTGTTAGCTAGCAGGTACACTACTACAGAAGCTAATTGTTTGCTAGCTCACTATACTTTGTCATACATGCTAAGCTGTGTTTTTACAGTCATGTATTGTTTAATACTTAAATAGGAATAGCATAGCTGTGTGTATACTTACCATATACTACTTAGTGTGTATTGTCTACTGTCTGTATAGGTCTGGTACTGTGTGTATATTGATTTATTTTTTCATGTCTATTTTACAGTTCTACAAAGAAAAACCTACCAATACACATGGGCTTTTAAATGTTAGCTGGCTGTCATGCTCCATACTACGCACTGCCAGGGCAGTAGGCCTACACAGTCTCTTTTATTTTATGTATCTTTTATTTACTTCAACCTGATCTAATGTATATTTCTGTTATTATTGTGTGTGCTAATAGCTCTATGATTTGCTGATCTGCAATCTGCCTGTTTAAGCACCGTATTCACTTACAAGTTTGCACTAGTTGTATGCTGAAGCTAACATGCCTACACAGTTTGAAGGCTGAGTGCCATTTGCCCTCCTTTTGTGTTTAAGCTGATCTCTTCCTGGTGATTTTTAGCAGCCATTATAACATATATTATATAACATACAATCTCTGGATTGTTAATTTAAGGACTGGAAAGTGCATTTGATTTTAAAGTAGTTCTTATATCTGTTTTAAGTGTATACATATATTTTTTGTTTAGTGTCTCAATGCAAATAAAACAGACTGGCTTGACTTGTATTGCTTTTGTTAAGGTATTTTCCACATGTAATACTGATATGCTTCATGTTACATCTATAAAGGGGATACTACTGCAGTTAACACTGTTGTGTGTATAATTAAGTGTAATAATATTTACTGAAAAGTCCAAATTGTTTCACTTTGAGGTAAAGTCAATACTTCATGACAGTATAATAAAGGTTTCATGACAGTCAATGTCAAAATTAGACAGTGTAATAATGCTTAATGACATGTTAATGAACTGTCCAAATTGTTTCACTTTACTTCAGGCCAAAATAATCATTCATGAGCATGTTATAAAGGCATTAGACAGTGTAATAACGCTTCATGACATGTTAATGAACTGTCCAAATTGTTTCACTTTACCTGAGGCCAAAATAATCATTCATGAGCCTGTTATAAAGGCATTAGACAGTGTAATAACGCTTCATGACATGTTAATGAACTGTCCAAATTGTTTCACTTTACCTGAGGCCAAAATAATCATTCATGAGCATGTTATAAAGGCATTAGACAGTGTAATAACGCTTCATGACATGTTAATGAACTGTCCAAATTGTTTCACTTTACTTTAGGCCAACAGAATCATTCATGAGCATGTTATAACGGCATTAGACAGTGTAATAACGCTTCATGACATGTTAATGAAATGTCCAAATTGTTTCACTTTACTTTAGTCCTACAGAATCATTCATGAGCCTATTATAAAGGCATTAGACAGTGTAATAACGCTTCATGACATGTTAATGAACTGTCCAAATTGTTTCACTTTACTTCAGGCCAACAGAAACATTCATGACAGTATAATAAAGGTCTCATGACAGTCAATATCAAAACCTTCCACATATGACAGTTTAATGTAATCTTACAACATAAATCAAAATAGTTTTTTTACATTTGATTATTAAGCCTACTATTACATGTTTATGTCAGGTTGTCATAAAAAAGACATCTCATACAATGTCAATGTGTCATTAAACGTGACATAATTTACCGAATGACACTTTATGACAACAGTCATAACCATTCATAATGTTCATGACATGTGTCATGACAGTGTAATGACAGTCTTATGACAGCGTTATGTATACGCCTTCAAATAAAGTGTTACTCTTTTCATGTTGCATTGTCCTAGAGCTCAGTCACTCATGTCAATAAGAGGGTCCAAAAAGGAATAAGCCTAAATATAAGGAAATAAATCATCATGGGCCCCTCAACTAGTAGGGGGAGAAATACAAAAGCATAAGAAAACAGCATTAGTAGCTCTGTCTAAGGGGCTTCATGATGAGCCTTTAGGGCCACCACACACATAACAGGAATACGATTTCTATGTGTAAATTCTATGCTGTTCATAAAAAGTAGCTATCCACCCTGTATCTGTTGAAATGAGTCTCTCCATCATAGAACATGAGTCTGCAGACCAATCTACTGTACTGTTTTTACAGTAGCTGAGTAAAGAGTGCTGCCTGATTAAGAAAAATCTGAAAAATAATGTTCCTGCTGCATCTCAGGATTTGATATAGCCTCTAAATTTTCCTCTCAAAGTGCACCAGATTGATGCATTTTAATTCAAAAGGCACAAATTTTCTTCCGGGGGATGCCCCCGGACCTCCCAACAAGGACCAGGGTCCCTCCCACAGTATCCCTAAATCCTGTGAGAAAAACTGACTTCATTAATATGTTTTTACCATTAATTGTATATGTGCTGAAAAGTCAGTGTACCTGACTGGATAGGTAGGAGTGGGGAGGGGGGCCTTTAAGAGTCTGCACCCAGTGGCCCATCATCTCATAAAACTCTACAATCTGTTTTCTTTTTGCGGGAAGCATGCACAAGAAATATGTATTAAAAAAAAAAAAAAAAAAAAAAATTAAGATTTTTTTTTTCAAGAAAATACAAAAAAAGTGGGGGGCCCCACACTAGGTCTTGAATGGGGCCCCCAGATCGTTAAGGCCGCCCCTGCCTGCATCATCTTCAAGATACACCTTCTGGTTTATATTTAATCTACCATCAAAGATTTTTTTTTATAATTGGCACCTTCTTTTTAACAAGACATTTTTGAAAGTGGCACCATCGTGGGCATCCAATGATGCTAGCAAGGACTTTGAGCCAGTGCTTTACTGTGCGTTCTCCTTAGTGTGAGATGTTTACGGCTGGATGATCACTAGTGCGTTGTTGTCCAATGCTTCATGTGATGAAAGTAAGTGATCAGACTTGGCAGATATTGTGTAAGAGGAAGTGAAGCACGGTAGCATAATTTTCAGTTTTGTGTGTTTCCTGTAGATGTGACCTTTTGAAATATAATCTTCTCCAGAGATGTTGACGACCCTCAAACAATTTAATTTGATTAGATGTAAAGGTTCATGTCAACAGCATGAATACATTATCATACATTATTCTATGTATGTAGAATTTGAGTCATTGAAAGTGCTAAAATGAATTAGTAGCTTACATGTCCATCAGCAGGCCCACGGTGTGTTTGTTTAATGTCACCAACGTTATCCTTCTAACGATGACACTCTTGTCCCTGAAAGTGTGGCAGTGCATACAAACCCAGGCTGGGAGAAAGGTTGGCGATGAATCCTAATGTCTCCTGTGTGCTCTGAGCATTCTTTTTTTTACAGGATGCAATAGGTGTCTGAGCAGTGCAGCAAGGAGCCGGGGCTAATGGTGGGATACTTGTTATAGCCCTAGCAACAGGAATGGGATTGGTGGCTGCGGAGAGGGAGCCTCAGCTATTGGCTGATGAGGACCAACGTTGGAAGCGCACAATTTCATCTCATGAAAGGTTCAGTGCAGCAAGCTGCAGCAGGAGGCTGCAGTCTGAGGGCGGGTGATCCAGCAACTTCCCACTTCAGCTTATCAATGTTTGAAACGCACAGATATGAATAATTACTCAAGATGAGCTTGAGCTTTGGGTGTAAAAATACCACCTGCGTGTACATTTTATAGAGAAGAAGATTCTTATTTCATTGTCCATCATCAGATGTTGGTTTATACTGTATTTTATCACAAAACTCCAAAGCTGTGATAATAAAATGTGTTGTATTTGAAGCAATATTCTTTGTTCTATGCCCTAATTTAGCTAATGATGAGCAAATCCACCTAAAAAGCCTTATTTAAGACATGTGCTAATGTTGCTGTTGTGTGAGCAGGTAGCGTCTCTGCACTGCAGCTCATACTCCATCTCATGTACAGTACGTTCACCCACAGACACTCAAAACATGCAGTGGTGCAGGCATACAGTACACACATAGCCATCCAGATATAGACGCAAACACACACACACACACACAAACACAAACACGTTATGTGGCCCACAAGGGTTGCATAAGGTCATATTAACTTCCTGTAAGTGTGGGCTGAAATCCTCTAAAAATGTCTTTATTGATGAACTTCGGTATGACAAGGAATGAGCTGTGGGGTTTCTGGTAAGACTGTAAATGGTTACAGAGAGAAATTAAAATAAAGAGTAATACAGATAAACAAATAACTTTAATGGGCAACAGATGGCAACCAAAATTCCTCAGAGCATACAGTGATAATCCAATGTTCCTGCTTGCTAATTTCCAGTAGGTTGGCTCTTCTTTTTAATATAATTATTTATTAAAAAAAAATTATTTTCTCCTAATTTATTGTATTTGAAATTAATAAAAAATTTAAAATACCACAAAACCATTGAGAGAAAAACAACAAATTAATTAAAAAGGAAAACAATGGATGTTTTCTTGGCAATGAGTTAGAATCTACTGACTCCCCCCCATTATATTCCACTGCATAATCAATTTTGTTTTAAGATAAACTAAAGTGTAGGAGTGTACTAATACCCAAATGCTGTGTGAACAGTTCTGCAGATCACCGTCAGGATTTCATGCTATTTGCGCGGCAAGCCTTCAACACCATTAACTTTCGACTACGATTAAAAATAAATCAAAGCAGCTGTGACATACAGTGTGAGCTCATGGAGGCTGACTCATGATGGTGACATAATTGGCATACGTGAATGAGGCTGCGTGACCGAGGCTTTTGGTTTTTCCCCCCTCGTAAGCCATCACATCTGAGATAAAAAATAAAGAACTGCACCCCCCAAATTCCATCTGTGTGAAATACTCTATAGAAGTAGCAGCCTTATGAAGATAAAACCGTTCAGCAGCTTTGTAGTGTCTAAAGTTTGTTCCGATGATATGAATTCTCACAGAATTACCAATTCTTCTGAATTGCCTATGCTTTCCTTGTGACTGTTCTTTGTGCATTGGTGTTGAATATTCATATATACTGTATGTGCTGTACAGCAAGCGGTACCGTCTGACAAGTGGGGAGACATTGAAGGGAACATTTTTACACCTTCTATCATGCTTGCACATGCTGTACTCAGGGCATAAAGCAAAGCGTCAAAACATTTTTGGTTTTCCTTCAAACAAATTGTATGTTTATGGGTGACGATACAACAATACACTAGACCACCACAGACATGGTGCATGTATAATTTAGTCATATTCTTTTTTATTATCATAGCTATTATTTCGATTCTTGTGCAACTGCTACATAATGACTCACATTCAAGATATTTTGTCACTCAGGAACAGCTAAAATGTATAAAAAAACAAAATAAAGTATATTTTCAGAAATAAAATATGGTCCATGTTTGCGAATTCATAACAGAAACACTGAGCTTGAAACTTCACCATTATTAAAATTGGATAGCATGTCAGAAAAACGTACTTAAATACTGTTCAAAGAAAATAATATATCATAATCATACTTCAATGTGACAAACACCAGCTGGTACGATTAAGTGATCACTGGTGAGTTTTTATCTTCCTCTTTTTTTTTCTTTCAGCAACAAATTACACACATTGCATGTCACTATAGCAACGCCCATTACAAGGTCTATTTTTACGATCACCATTTTGGTATAGCAAATCAAAAACCATAACCAAAACAAAACCGAAAATAAATTAGAAATTGGAAATCAACATCAGACGAAGCCTGATTTTCTCAATTATATGAATACTTAACACCCACAGTATAAGTTAATAAAGTCAAGCTACTTTATATAAATACATCACCAGCATGCACAATATTGAATAATCGATATTATTGTTGTCATAGTCTTACACTGAAGAAACAGTATAGTAGGCAAGTGCATTTAATAAAACAAACACAGAAGTAAACCACAAACTCTGAAGCTGCTTTTATTTCTTTTTTTGTCTTTTTTTGTTTTGTTTCGTTTTATATGTTAAGTCTCTGCCTTTAGTAATCTTCACCTCCAAGAGAATCTATGGTTCCAGTGACATATCAGACTAATATCTGAAATGCCAAATACACTTTAGACAGAACAATGGGATTTTTTTGTTTTCTACCAGGTCCTCAATTTCACTCCCATGCGATCTATTCTTTAAAATTTTGAGGGGAAATTAATCAGTATAATTTTTTACATCAATGGCTTTTAGGGCCCCTTTCTCATATATGAACTACATCTGGAACCAATGCAAACTAGATTGGTGAGGCATTCCCATTCAAGCATTTTTATCTCTCAGGTGACTCAAATGCATCTCTATCACGCAAAAACCTAACTAAGCAGCGTATCTTGACAGAACAAGATCAGTTCCTATGCCAGTGTGAGGCTGCCATTTCAATCCAACAACAACCACTTCAGGCTGATTGACTGACATATCAGTGGTTTTGGCAAATGTCAAAGAGGAAATCAAGAAGACGGAGGCCCCTTTCAACTGTATATATATTTCTATATATATTTAAACTAAGATTTAACCTCCACTCACATCTCTCTTTTGATTCTTATCTTTTAACACATGGAAAAATAAAGAACTGCTGCTGCGGTAGTTATCATCGGCAAAAGCGGCTGCCAAAGTCCACAGGCCCTTCATAATATATTTTTTTTTTCAAAGTGTGGTTTCTCTTTAATTGTTGCCCTCTCCTCCCTCGTCATCCTGCTGGTCACTTGTCCACAGTGTCAAGTTGTCTCGGAGCAGCTGCATGATGAGAGTGGAGTCTTTGTAGGAGTCCTCGTTGAGGGTGTCCAGCTCGGCGATGGCGTCATCGAAGGCGGTCTTGGCCAGATGACAGGCCTGCTCTGGGGCGTTCTGGATCTCATAGTAAAACACAGAGTAGTTGAGTGCTAAGCCCAGACGGATGGGGTGGGTGGGCTGCATGTGCTCCTTGCTGATCTCGTGGGCCTCGTTGTAGGACTTCTCTGACGACTCCACCACAGTGGCCCTCTTCTCGCCTGTGGCCACCTCGGCCAGGTACCGGTAGTAGTCACCCTTCATCTTCAGGTAGAACACCTTGCTCTCGTGCTGCGTCTCGTTGCAGTTCTTGATCAGGAAGTTGTCGAGGAGGTTGAGCACGTCCTGGCACACGGCCTCCAGTTCCTTCTCAATCTTCTCCCGGTAGGCCCGGACCATCTCTATCTTCTTCTCATTGCCGTCAGCAGAGGTCTTCTGCTCAATGCTGGAGATCACCCTCCAGGATGAGCGGCGGGCCCCCACCACGTTCTTGTAGGCCACAGACAGGAGGTTCCTCTCCTCATTGGACAGGGCTTCATTCAACTCTGTCACCTGGAGAGAAGGAAGAAATTGACCTGTTAATCACCAGTTTAGGAGCACAAGCCTCGATTAACATCAACTATCAAGAGTTGGCAACTCTTTCGTGGTAACAGCTCTACCAAAGTGAGGCTTGTCTGCTGTACTTTGCTTTACATCATTGTAAATTGATGACTTTCAGCTTTGGATTTGAGTTCTAAAGCAGTTTTTAGATGCAACATTTGGGAGCGCGCCAGTGGTTTGGGGAGTAACACCCAGACCACAAACTGCAATGTCACTGGATTTAGCGAGTCGTCCTGTCATCTCCCTTCTACTGTCTGTAATTAAGGCATAAAAATCCCAAAAAGGAAATAAGGAAGTCACCTTCAGCCTTTTTTTCTTAGATTTTACAAACCAAACCATTATTCAAGTAATCAAGTAAAATTTCTACAGATGATTCAATGATGAATATAAGTTTCAGTAAATATTCAAAAACACTCTTTTTTACGTTAAATAATCCTGACCAACAGTCCAGCACAGAAGACTAGCAATATTTCACTTGTCATTTTTAATTCTCGGTTTCCATGCCAATCCATTTATTTAATGCACCAGCCGCTCTAGATGCAACATAGACAAATAATGATAGTTAGTGAGAGAAATAGTCATGATAGTCGGCAGCAGTGGGGGGTTGGGAAGTAAGAAGGTGGGGGGTGGCGAAAGGGGCCCTGGCAATGGCTAAAATGTTCCCACGCGCACTCCAGGGGCAGCTGCACTGTAAGTGAAAACCATCACTGCACACACAGGCGGTTCACATGTCCCAGTGACCTTCTCTCAGGCTGAAGCTGACCTTTTTACCTGTCTAAAACGCAGCGCCGTGACATCACCCCGGGTTAGATTGTTAAATTTAGATTTTGACGGATCAGTTTGATAGTTGGGTGGTCGTCAAAGAGGCTATGTCACTGTAAAAAAAGGCAGTATAACTCAGCATTATCCAATTTGAAAAGCAACCTTGTGTTGGATCACAGCCTTTTGTTCGATCGATATCTAACACAGGTTGCTGGAATATATAGAGAAAAAAGCAACATGTAGCTTATAACTGCCTTTTATTCTGAAAAGCATGATGCGTTAAGATTTCTCATTTATCGGTTTTGACATTTGCTGCTGAGGCAGAGGAGAACAAAGATGGCACAGGATCGCTGACGTCACACATGCACTGAATGGATGGAGAGTGAGGCTCAACCTATAGAAACCTATAGAGAAGCCTTCTACCTGCCTGCCCACAACTGGAACACAAACATCTGCATCCAAAAGACAAACACGTCACATGGCCACATCAGGTGGACACACATATTGTGATTTCAAGGGCCTCGGCGACATTAATAATAACCTATGACATCTACCCTGACCCAACATGCATCTGGAGTTGAAACAATCAATAATTTAATCAATCAATCAGTTGATTGTCCGAGATTGATCGACCATTTGTTTAAAACATACATATGTGAATTTTTACAGTTTTAATCTTTGTTGACATTACACAAAAAATATTTTTGTTTTGGACCGTTGTTCAGATGCATCAAGACATTTAAAGATATTATTGGAACATAATCAGTTGTTTAATCAATAATTTAAATTACTGTTAGTTGCAGCACTAGCATATCCATAAAATCCTGTCTGAAAAGAGGCATAAAAGGCTGTTACAATGAGAATCCACATGAAGAACATATAGATTGTCTGCAATGGCAAGGGATTCCCTTCGATCCGAGAGTGAGAGCACACACTCCTGCAAAAGGGCCCGCACTGACATGGCAGATTGTTTTAAAGGGAAAGGAATCCATCCCCTGCTCACACATCGTGCCACCTCCTGCAACCAGAAACCCCTCAATGACAAACCATCCATGGGGGGGGGGGGGGGGGGGGGGTTTGTCCCCCTGAGGGACGTAAGACAAAATATTCCTCGCTTTTAAAGCAGGAATGACAATGCTTAAACTGTATGTCAGCTAACACAGGCTCCCAGGATTCCATTGGGTCTCGTATGAGCAGGTGTGACACAGCAGTTTTTAACCCACTGGTTAATCTAGTTTCCAGAATTTCTGAAGGGGGCAAAAAAAACAGACAAAGGCTCTGCCCTTAAAAACTGGCCAATAAAAGCTGAGAAAAAGCATGTGTGGCAAGATTCTGCTTGTGCCATCCTTTTTGCATTGAATATTGCATCTCTTGATAAGGGTCATTAAACCAAAATGACTCCGAAGGGTTCTGACACAGCACCTACAGCACATGCACTGATTGAGACACGAGAGAGCACGTACAAAGAGCAAAACGGAATGAGAGGGGGTGAGAAACAAAGCCCACAATTAAATCTGATCACATTGACTCACTGCAATATGACAAAGAATATTCTAGAGAGATTCTACTGCCTCCTACCTATGTGTGGAGGAAAGAGCACTTTTAAAGGGGCTCTTTTGTGAGTATTCTTTTCTCTTCTAAAATAAAGCAATCATGCTCAAACAATGCCTCTTAGCCTTTGAACTAGAATGAAAATATGCAGGATGATGTATATGAATGTAATTACTGTGTCAAAAAGGAAGAGAAATATGAGGAGGAGGAGGAGGGAGCAGCAGCAGCAGCAGCAGTTGATGGGCTTTTTCCGAGCAACCTCACATGCCTTCCAGCAGCAGCTTTTAAGAAATTCGTCATAATGGATGGGAGGGAGAAATGGGGTGGTGAAAAAATATTTTTTTAAATAAGAAAGTGCAAAAGAGCAGAGTCTTGGTAAGATGTGAGCCTCTGATTGAGAATGAGATGAAGCTCAGGCCTGTGTGCATTGCATTGCAATATCTCTTCATTGAACGGCACCACTGACAGAAAGGCACCGCCCAATGAGCAGGCGATTTGGACTCAACTCAAAAAGGGAGAAAAAAAGGCACCGTGCTGTCGGTGACTTGACGACAATACAAATGAAGATATTATCATTCTTTTTTCATATTGTTGTGCAGCAATATGAAGCCAGAGTTCAGATTTACACGCGACAGCTTGCGAGACTTTACTCACAGAGAGCAGTCGTAAAAACAGAATTCATACACACCTTAGATTATTATCATTCTTACTTTTTTCTGAATGGACTTACCGATTTCATAGCGGCTGCCATATCATCATATCGCTCAGCCTGTTCAGCCAGCCTGGCTTTCTGCACCAGCTGCTCGCGATCGACCATTTTTCTAAATTGATATTTGGTTGCTTTAGTCGAGCTGCGCAACTTGGGTTCGGGGCAAATGAAATGATGGATATTTCAAAATCGCAATGCAGTGAAATCCTACGCGGACCTAACGCTGCAGCTGTTCCCTGCTGTCTGTCTGTGTGCTGCGCGCAGACGGGACACCCTCTCCTCTCTCTCCCTCACCCCCTCCTCCTCACACACTCTCCCAGGGCTGCGTCATCACTCGGGAAGGTGGGTGTCTCTGTACCAATGATGTAACACTCCGTACATGGGAGCCAGAGAGCCAGGCATGTAGGGGATGGATGGATAGATGGCTGGATGGTTGGATGGATGGATGTGAGCAGCTGGGCGGCTAAATTCCTTAAGGGAAATGAAGTGCCCTGATGTCCAAAGTTACGGTGGCCCTGAGAGGTCACAGCACGCAACATCAGAAAACACATGCAAGAAGACAAAACACCAGCAAATTAAGAAAACATCTTCATGAATTTGACAACACATGCGCAGCATTTAGAAAACACACATGCAAGAAGAGAAAACACAAGCAAATTAAGAAAACATCTTCATCAATTTGACAACACGCGCAGCATTTAGAAAACGCGCTGCAAAGACCACAACACACACATTAAAAAAACGCTGCAAATAGGCCACAACACAACGGAAATAGGCCACAACAAGACGGAAATAGGCCACAACACGACGGAAGTGTTTCCAGAGGACACTTAAAAGTGATGCACACGTCCAGGCAGGCTTGTTGTTTACGCATATTTTGACCATGATTTTGACTCACAGTGCTATTAATGTTATCTTTCCGTCTACACTAGCCTACGTTGTGTAGCAAATGTTGGCAATCTAAAAGTGTGATTAAAGCCGTTTTACTGGACTGTGGAGGAGAAGACTGAGACACCATCTGTCCGAAATGTAAGTAGCCATATTTTTTTAAATAATCATGGCCCATTGTTAGTTGAATGTCTGTGATGTCCTTTATCATATCCCTCCTATAATAACCAACACTGACTGAAATTAGATAATGCTGTGGGGTTTAGTAGTTAGCGTTAGCATCCGCTAGCTTAACCGTTAGCTTTAGGCTAACCGTTTGAGCTGTGGAGTCTTTGGCAATGACTGTTGTCGCCTGCGGCTCGTTTTTGTGAACTCACATTAGACCTGCAATGAAGGTCCCTGTGTGAAAAACAAATGGTGAAACTGACTGGTGTGTTGGAAAAGAGTTTTTTTTTTAATAGCTTCAGGCTGCTACCTGCTAGCTGTCTGACTAAGCAGTAGTGGTACAAGCAGCAGTATCTCCAGTGTAATGTGTATACAGACAAGAATACTCTTAAGTTGCCTCTGTCTGCTGGTGTTTGTTTCCTGTCCAAACATCACAGTATCACTCAGAACTAGTTTCTTATAGAGCCAGGGCTATACTGAATTTATTAGTAGCCTATCTTATTTTATAATGGAAGAAAACACTAATCTCCTCTGTTTGTGGCTTTGCCATAACTACAGATGTATGATGTCCATGTCAGCTACATGATGTTACATTGGATGTGCCATGTTTTACAGATGTGAGTGACCTGAGGGAGCCTGTTTGATTAAGTGTCCGTTGACCCACCCGGACCTTCACACAGCTATCTGTTCCATCAGAGGACATGTTCACGGTAAATACAGTTTAAATATGTCAGTCAATAACATAATATGAACTAAGTATTTATGCATAAACTCTCTAAACTGGTAAAATACACCCTGTTTTACGTTTGTCTTTACATGTTCAACGGAGGAATGACCTACAGCCCAGTGGAGTGAAAAAGCTTTGGTTGTGAAGCGATGCTGATGTTACATGTAAAGGCCCATCTTTTTTGCAGTTTAAAACATTTGTTTCATTAATTTTCACTTTCTTTTGCTACAAACTCTAAACCCAACATAGACCTTGACGTAACGTGGGTTGTGTGTGTTCAAAAACTGTTTCAATGTCTGGGTAGCAACTGTGGAACCAAAGATTGGTTCCTACTTCATACAAGAGCGCTAATTGGCTCTTACATAGCATGTTACGTAATGTAATAGTTAACAGTAACCATAATGAGGCTGGAAAAGAATATATCATGAATCATGTCAAGATTCGCTGGAAAGGCATTTACTTTTGTAAAATTTATTTTTGAAATAATGCTTTAGATGGCTTGTCAGAGCTGCAAATGATTTGACACCATTTCAATATCTAGTAGATAATGTATCATTTGTGTTGTGATCTCATTCATAATAAAGTTTTACTGTTAAAAAAATGGATTGTGTTCCTTACTGTCACCGTTTGCTACCTGTAGTAAAGGATTACTTGAAACTCACATTTTCATAGTCAGGATGTTGGACTAGATTTCTGACCGATCTTCATGCATAGAATTATACGTTTCTCATTTCAACCCTTTATTTCTCTGTAGATTTCTCTGATAAGACAGGATTATTACATTTTAAAATGACCAACACCATCCTTAAAAATAAAGCAGTTTATTCATAGCCAGTGAAATGGAAATAATAAGTCTACATAATTCAAACGGAAGCAAAGCCATAACTTTTAACTGTCCAGATCATGTAGGTGAAGGACTTGTTGTATGCTGTTTTGTCAGCTGGTAATAAAGCTCATGTCATAGATGTTGCTGCTGTTGTTGCTGGTATCCCTGAAGAAGACCACCTGTCCCACCCAGTGAACACGTCCTCTGATGGAACAGATTGCTGTGTGAAGGTCCGGGTGGGTCAACGGACACTTCATCAAACACAGGCTCCCTCAGGTCACTCACATCTAAGAGTTATATATGAGTTTGAGTTGCTAGCACCAGCATTCTGCATACAATCACCTTATTATTAAAATAGATTAATAAAATTTGCTGACATCTGCAACATCTTAAAACAATTTCCAAGTTTATTAACTCAATTTGTAACATTTAAACAAGACCGTTCAGTCTGTGTGAATCTCAAAACACAGAAACAAGAGTAAATGTTTCACTGGGGTTTTCATTTAATTAATAACATTTTTAAACAGTAAACATTGGTCACTTGTCAGTCAGCTTCATCAGCTTATTCCCTTTCAAAAATATATATGACTTAAAAATAAACATTACTCTTTGTGTGCAACATTTGCAACAATATTTAATGTACAATTTGCATACTTTCCCTGAACATAACACAAGACATTAAAAAAGCCTTGAACCCTGAACTATTTGAAACTGGCAGCTACATCAGTTTGAGCTTTTTTAATATAACTAAATTCACCTTCACAATTATTTTGAACTTATTTCCCTATTTGTCTGTTTTATATGAACACATTCTGCTTATAATACACAAAAATACAATTTGCTCTGTATTCTAGTGGCTGCAGTGAGCCCTCTTTGCAGTGCACATCATTCCAAATCTGGGCTTCAAACTTGATACTGCTACTCTTAACTCTTGCTCAATGTTAAGCTGGGACCTGTACTTTGTCTTGAGTGCAGCAGCAGTGGAAAAGCCCATCTCACACAGATAGGATGTGGCAAAGGGTAGTAATATGTTGACAGCCTTCTGTCCAATGAGTGGATACTCCTTTTCTTTGTAAGATCTAAATTCTGTTACACTTCTGACCCTTGGTATAATGTTTATTTAAGAAAAAAAACATATATATATAAAAAAAAAAACACTAAGTCCCCCCTGCCGCTCGCGCCCGGTCGCGCCCCACCATTTGAGAAGCACTGCTGTAAGGCCTTTAGACGATATTTTTGTGAATAATTCATTGAACCTGCCTCGCTTGTCTGCATTTGGGTCCCATCACGGTTGCCCCTGTGCACACACCAGCTGTGACAAATACCATCATTTGTCACTTCTGAGTCATTTTGCATATTGCAATCAAGTAATTGCTGACACACTGTTGCCTTGTTTGCATACATGTAATACTGTGGTTCCTAAATGTGTGTGTGTGTGTAAGCAAGTATTTGCCTGGTAGCCCTTAATGTTATTATATTGATCATTTTAATACCTTAATATGTTTTTGAAAGGCCCTGAACCAGCCATAGTCCCATCGATCATTGCACCACTCGCTGCTTTTAGTGAAAGTAATAATTGAAGCTGATTGGGTGTATTGGACAGTTTATGCAATTTAGATCATCTGAGCTAATGCGGCTGCAGTCAGATGATGATGTTCAAAGGGATTTTAAGTAAGATCACCAACCTGAAGCATTAAGCCCTTTGGGTTTTCACTGAACAGGATATTGCAGACTTATTGGCCAAATCAGAACTACTGTACATACTTGTAACACGACACTCACAGACAGCTGAGCTCAGTGACCCTGAGACAAGTGGGGTCAGAAGCTTCTGTGTTCCTGGACATATCTCAAAATGAAAAGCTGGTATTCTGGCAAACATAAGGATAGGATGGAGATCCTGATGGATATACAGTATTTGGTGACTTACTACAGGTTTGTGTGAGCTGTTGAGATATCATACGATACTAAAGTAATTTGTGCTGCAAGTCTAAATACATTTTAATTCAGTGCTCAGCAAAGAGTTTGTCTTCTACTAAATTAATCAGAATGATAAACTGAATCTTGTTTGGATGCAGTGTCTAATGGGTCATCAAATTCAGTGACCTATTTATTGTTTGAGTGTCAAATTAGATCAATTTGGGTTAAGATTTGAGTTTAAACTGAATTTTTTTGTTTGAAAAATCTTCTTGCTTCTCAGTTTGACAAGAAATGTACCTCTGATCGCTTACATTTTTCTGTAATTTTTTTTCAAAAGCATGACATCATTTTTGTTAGGGCAGCTCTCTCACTGAACTGTAATCTGAGATCCCAGCACTTCCTGTCCTCAAGGCCAAATGTTAGAGAGCAATGCAAAGGGCAAACTCTGCTGGTGCATTTGCATCTGTGCAGATACTTCATACAAAGACTGAGAAAAGAACATGTTTATCAAAGGCAGCAGTTTAGCATCTTTATATTCAACCAACACATATTCACTTCATACTGTGAGTATGAATCAGTCAGTACTTAGCTACATAAAATCCCCTGAACAGGCAACTGTCCACAGCTCCCTCCTCTGGACAAAAGTGGAATTCAAAGAGGTTGAGACATGTTCTGCAGTGAGTCTTTTAAAAGTAATATATTTATTTTTTATTTTAAGGAAAGGCATCTGAAAACCACAGTGCTGTCTTTTTAAACCTACACAAATTAAACTGTTCTCAGGTCAGCAGTTTTTAAAGACGCCCTGGCCAGAGGGGGACAGTTCAATTAGACTTTATTGTATAGACTGCAGGATTTTGCCTCCTACAACAGTGTATACAAACATAATAGAAATTTAAAGAAAATCAGCTGAAAACCATTTTTTAACAACTGAATAATGAATATATTAAATGGGAAAAATTAGAATGCTAAGGGGTCAATTAAAATGATTAATAATTAGATGCATGACACCTGAAAAAAATAAAACACCACCTAGATTTTTTCAGGGTGGCTTTACAAAAAACCACGCATTTGAGATCCCTTAATCCAAACCTTTGTGAGTCTGTGTTTCTGTTTTGCTCACTCTCTCTCTAACGCACAGACACAAACATAAACAAACTCAGAGAAGTGTTAACCCTTCCCTTCCTCTGCAGGAGGAGATTATGACATGTTGACCGGACAAAGGTCAAAGGAGAAAGTGTTGACGTCCAATGGGGTAGAAACTAGGTCAAGTCCTGGCATGATGAGATAAATAATACCTCTTCTTCGCTATAGTCACCTTGGGTGTTTTACAGAATATGTAATGATGAACGCTTTTCTCTGCCTTTTTATATATTCCAATACTGGGAATGAACCTTGTTATTTTTCAATGCACCTCTACTTCCATAAGAGTATCCTCTAAATGTGTTTATCAAATAACCTTAGATAACATTTGACAAGCCACATGTAAGTAAGAAACAGCATTAAAGGTGCACTATGTCACTTTGGGTGTTAAAGAAGTGAAGATTGTCTAAGGTGTATTCTGATAACTGAATGAACACACTTTCCTCACAGGAAAATTGGATCCCTGGAACACTGTTTTAAGTTAGAAAGCTTTCTTAAAAGTGATACTTTTTCACTGTTGTTGTTGTTGTTGTTTACAGCCGCAGGGCCCACAGTTTTGTCTACAAACATCTTACCTTTGGTTCCAGGTGCCTCGGCATAATTTAGTTCTGATTTATGATGGTAGAATAATTCAATAATAGGAATTACATGTAGTGAAAATATGTTTCGTAAACTAACTTAATGTAAACAAAGCAATGTCGCTTGAAAACTGCATAGTTCACCTTTGTGCTGAAGTAATGATTCTCCCGATCGCTTCAAAGAGGATTACTTTTCTGCTTAGCTTAGTTACTTCAAATTAGGATAAAGGAGAGCTCTGCTGTAGGCTACACATGCAGTGGCCATCTGTCTGTGGACGCTCGAGCGCTCTCGCTGCTGTCAATGGAGACAGGTCTGGAGTTGGATGTTTTGATTTTCCCAGACCGAGTGAGGATCGCCACTCCCGATGATCTCACACAATGGGATCTTGAGACGGCCAGCCAGGTGTCCCTCCCCGTCGTCCGGCTCTTTGTGGCACTTTACCCGTATAACCCCGCTGCAATGTCTCCAAACTACGAGACGGCTGCAGAGGAGCTACCTTTTGTACCAGGCCAGATAATCAAGGTAAGAAACATGTACTGTTTAGCTTTGCAACCCAATGTTAAAGTCTTGCAGATAAAATAGTTAAAGTATTCTTTTTATTTTTTATGGTGCACTCTCATTGTGCTGGCATGTTTGAGCTGTATCTCCTCACTTCATCAGTTGAAAGAACACTATGATGTTTCCTGTTTGTGCTACAGTCAGGCCATCTAAATGTGTACAAAGCCTTCACCTTTTTCTATCTTTACTTCCTGCCACCATTTCCGACAGATTGAATTTATTTGCCGCCTTTTTTCACCGAATCTGTCTGGCGGCTTCAACTTGAAAATACAAACGTCAATTTCTTTGTCTTTTTCGAAGCATCAAAATAGAATTACAAAACCAGCTCTCTCTGCATTTCTTAGGTGTTAGGACACCAAGACATTGACGGTTTCTATCACGGTGAGTCTGGTGGTCTCTCCGGTTATGTGCCAAGTAACATGGTGGCTGAGATCCCCGTGGACGATGAGTACCTGAAGCATCTACTCATGCAGCAGGGATTCCTCCCTGTGGATCACACAGGTACCCGCCCTCTGTTTCTGCAGGACTGTAGCACACTAGCAGAGTGGTAACATATGTACAAATGCACAGATGTTAACCCAGAAAATCATGTCAAAAAGAAATGCTCTCTCCACCTTCAAAAACTATTCTGGCGTTACTATTGAACTCAGCTCTCCCATCGTCTGTGAGCTGCAGTTTGCACTGAGTTTATGATGATAGGAAGTTAGAAGAGAGAAAACACTGCAACCTATCAAAATAGAAGTAATACAGAAATCTTGAGAGTATATTACAAAAATTACTAAAACTAAAACTTGCAATTATGATTATATAATTTAAATATAAAAAGGAATGTTAGCTTTTTAAGCAGTCGTTTCTTTGTGGTTTGTTACTCATATTTCAGGTATGTCTTCAACGCCAGAACTGAGCGACATAGCCAGTATCACTGAGGACGTGGGTGTTCGACGCATGGTGGCCTTATTCGATTATGATCCATGGGAAAGTTCCCCTAACATGGACAGTGAAGTAAGCAATACAATGATACGTGAACCACATTATGCATTTAAACACTTTCTTCAAAATAGATTTTAAATACAACTAAGTGGTTTGAGTGGATGTTTTAAAAAGTTTTTACTTTTTTTTCTTGAAAGGTTGAACTTGGCTTTCGTTCAGGAGACATCATCTATGTGTTGGGTGACATGGATCCTGATGGGTTTTACTATGTAAGTGCCATCATGTTTCTACTACATAGCACAGACAATGCTTTTAAGTTCTTACAGTGACTCTTGCAAACAAGTGTAATTTTAATTTTAGGGGGATTTGCTTGGACGTCGAGGTTTGGTTCCATCAAACTTCCTGCAGCCGCTTCCCTGGGATTAGAAGAAAATACAATGCGAGGATGTTTGCTACCAATGCCAAGTCTGAAAAAAAACAGCAGTTTTTATTTAAACAAAACAGTTTAATGAACATTTTATGTGTCAAAAATATATTTATTTAAAAATGTTATATTGTAATGCGACCTGCTTAAGATAGCAAATCAATGAGGGGCCAATGCAGTAAGTCACCAATTACTATTACTACATGTTTCTGACTAGTACTGATCAGGATGGTGTGGTGTGAAAAAAGTCATTGTAATACAATTGTCAGATAATAAGTTTATTGAAAAGAATTAAGGACAATTACAAATAATTTGGTGAAAACAAAATATAGAATTTTCACAGTGTGAAAAATGCCAACATAAACTTCTGCCCTTTCACAAAAAGTCCAACCTAAGCCAATAGCTGAATTCACACAATGAACTGTGTGGATATACATGTATATCAGTAAATACAATTACAATATGAACAAGTTGTAATTATTTCAGTCATACCTGATGGCAATGGATACATTATGTTAGCCTTAATAAATCACTTTTAGTCTCAGTTTTGTGCAGACCAGAGTGTATTAATATAGAACATCCATATTTGCCTTATACCCTGTTTGTATATTTTGTGTAATTGGCTATTAGTTTTTTATAATTAAGAGGAAGTAGATGAGTTTTGCAGGAGTTTTTTTTGTGAGAAAATGAACAACAGACACTTTGTATAAAGGAAATGATAAATGTAATAATAAAGAATGTTATCAACGAAAGAACTGTACAGCAGAAATTTTAAATAAAATAAGTAATATTTGTACAATGCTTACCTGCTTTCTGTGAACTTGAGACCTCAGCTACTGTTTTGTAATTTTACTATGTTAAATTAAATAACCTTCATAGTCAGCATTTTCAATTTGTAATCAATTAACACAAATAAAAACTTAAACGAGATAAAGCAACAGAAACACATCAGGATTCCATGACGGGCCCACAAGTTGTTCTGTTTTTTAAATTCTCGGACTCCATTGGTTTCTTCCTTTACTTTTCTCAGCAGCCAACAGTATACTCATCCATAAAGTAGGAAACACTACACTGTTTAGTGAAGTTTAGTAGTGCTTTCAACTTTATGGGTGACAACACTGTACATCAGATGCTTCTGGTCGCTCCACCTCAAAACTCTGACGACATGACAGGGTTGAGTAAATAAAAAACACATGAAAATATCAGTTGCACCCACAGCATTAGACAGTAATGTTGCTTAAAATCATTCTAATATAAGTCACTAATAATACATAGAGCAGCACCTCCTATATATTGTAGTGCCTTTTCATTGGAAAGATGTAACAAAATAAAAGCAGCCGTTGTCAGATTTTTTTAAATTAAGTTACTTGCTGTCAGGGTCTTACCACAAGCTTGGACTCCAAGGAAGAAAGAAAAAACCAGAAGTGAACGTGATCTTTTATTAACCCTGTCTGAGACACGTGGTTAACACAGGAAAAGCTCTAACAGTCACACACACATGCAATCAGGCATGTAAACACACACATACACACACACACACACACACACACACACACACACACACACACACACACACACACGCACACACACACACACACACACACACACGCACACACATGCACACAAAACATGCAGGGAGTTGTGGGCAGATGTGCACATGCTCATGCTTGCACGCACACACACAGTGGTGGGAATATTATGTGAAACATGTCCATTAAAATAAATTAAAGAGAAATAATTATTTATTTTTGAAGAAATAAATAATTTAGTGAATGAGCTACAGCTCCAGAAGGATGAAGTTTCTACAATTTCATATACTTTTGGGCAGTGGTTATACATTTGTATACTTATTTTATTATGCCTTTAACACTTTTACCTGCTTAGCCCTTTTTCTGTTGCCACGATGTAAATTTCCCCGCAAAAAAGGTTAATATTTTATCAGATCTTACTCATGAAAGTAACGTAGCCATCAGATAAATGTAGTACCAGGGGGGTGGGGCAGTTGGGGGGGCTACGCCCCTGAAGCTCTTGTAGACTGCACCAATGCCGCTAAGCCTGAGCTCATCCCATTTAAGGACATACAGTGATGAAAAGACACCTGCTTTAAAAAATGAAGTCAGACGCTCAAGCAGACAAATATTGAGCCCAGTCATAATGTTTAATGTACAAATGATCTCAGGACAAAATACCCTTGACCAATGCTGTATGGAGGCATATACTTAACATACTGGTATTCGATTAATGATTCTTTGCAGACTTATAGATTGAGTGAGCTCATTTTGGAGATAATGAAGCTGTTCAATTGTGTTCCGTTTCTTAGCACAGTCCCCGAATAGTAGGGGAGAACGGGGGAATCTGAGGCATCGGGTAATGTGAGCCACCCCCTGTATCTAGGCAACGGAAAACATTTTTTGTCATGTGAGATATATGTTTTCAAGCCCCTCTCATTTCCCCATGGCCCTGAAAGAGAGGACCTCATGGTACAGTGGTAAGCATGTTTTTTTCACCAAAATGATAAAAACTTCTATCATACGTGTTGATGAACTACCAACATATGAAACCATGTGATGCTGATAGATTAGCCTGAAATGCTAAGAGAGGTAGTTTTTTCTCAAATTGTGGTGGTGGGGGAAAGTGAGCCAAATGCTGTGGGGGAAAGTGAGCCACTGTCTCACTTTCCTCCACCATGAGGCGCAAGTTAAGTTTAGTCTTAAACATATTTTAATGTAATATTACATGACATATGTTTTATTTTATTGTCATACACATTGTAGAAAAGCCATCATGCCAAGGAAATACACCAGGAAGACGACCTGGGGCAACCACACGGAAAGAGCACCTTCTCATCTTTCCCTGTAACCTTCAGGGCTGGAATGTAGAGTAGGCCTAGTTGTAGAGTACGACAGGCTGATGTTATCATCCAGTTGGGTATTCTCCTGTGTTCTGAGTCCCAGGCTGTTCTCGCTGGTTCTGATTTTCCTATGCTTTGACCCCCAGACACTAGCTGGCTCTAAGGGTCCTGTGTTCTGACCCCCAGACTGTGTTCTAATCTAACTGGTCCTATCTTTCATTTGAATCTTATTAAAACCTTTTGAATTATAATATGTTGTATTTGATTTTGTTCAGAGTTACTTTCAAGTGTTTAGAAAATTAGCTTTGCTTAATTGACCAAACCCCATCATTCTTTTACTAGTCTGACATTAGTTCTGGAATGTGTGGCTAGCTTTCAGGATTCTAACTGTTACAATATGTGTTGTTATGGTAGTTTCAGAGTGGAAAGTGGTTTACCCCCAGCTGGTTCACTTTATCCCCTTGATTTTCATGGTCTGGCTCAGTTTACCCCACAGCTGGGGTAAAGAGAGCCACATGCCAACTTTTTTTTAAACAATCATATTTTCACTGCCCTTTGTCTTGAAAAAATTCTGCTAATGCCCATTTCTAGGAAACATCCTGAATAAATGGGAAATGTGTAAATTTGAGTGATAAATCATTTTAGCTCGCTTAGAGGGGAGCAAATGTAAAAAGTGGCTCAGATTACCCCGTTCTCCCCTACATATTTTACAGCTCTGCAAGTCCAAAAATCTTCTGCATAGGTTACAGGAAGAGATTAATATCTTGTCTATATTTCTGAGAACTCATTCACGCCTGCATGTTTGTGACGAGGTGTGGGTGTGGGGTGGTGGCGGCACATTGCTCTTCCCTATCCCAGCAGCTAATGTGCAATATGCTTGCAACAACAGAAACTTCACAAATAGAATAGAGACGGGCCTGTGTCCTCCGTAGTCACGACAACCCAAACCTCAGAGTCACACTAAGTGCAATAAGAGGAAGTGGGGGATGGGTGGCGTGCACAAACCGAGAAAAATATGTCCTTGTGAGAAGAAAGAAAGAAGAAATGACAAGCACATAGTAATAGTGATAAAAAAACAGGTTGCAGGAACTAGCAAAAAGTGAAATTTGATGAATTAGCCACAAAATACTTGTTCCTGTCAAACAACACTTGCCCGCTCTGTAAAAGGTTTTATATGTTTGTGTTAATGAGTCCATATGTGAACAAGGAATGACGCTCTGCAACATGCAAGCATGACTTTGCATCCTGCAGATTAACTCAGCACTGTTGCGCGAGGCTAGAGGATGTGCTTGCATCAGACATCTATTTCTGTGCAACATGGGATTACATCCAAAGTGCTCTCCTTGAGTACTTAGTCTGATATAGATAGCGCTGTGGTGACAAAAAGAAGTGTAGCATGTAATGACACCAGTAGGTGTTATCCTGCCAAGTGACTGCTTAGGCCTAAATCTGAGGGGCCCTCCTGCTAGTCTACTGATTGAATTATGTTTTACCTGTGATGCTTGATCTCAGACAGGAGAGTCAATTTCGTGCAATAGAGTTGTAAGTTGCACTTTCCTTTTAAAGGGGTAGTGCAATTGTTTATGAAATCGGAAAATAGTATTACAAATATTATAAAGAACCAGGATTGAGCAGTTATGGTCATGGACAGCAGCTGGAATCTTCTTCATCTATCTGTGAGTTAACAAATATAACAAAAAGCCACTGTTCCTGTTTCGGTTCAGTCAACATCTTAACTCTCTCATTATATCATGGCTCTGGGTTCGTTAGAAAATAACCCAATAAGAGATGAAAGTTCCCCAGGACACTTGAAGTTAGAAACACTAACGTTTGAGGACTTTTATCCATTTAGAAGGCTATTATTACAGTATAGAGCAGAAGCCAAACAACCATTTAGACTTGTTCAGTACTGCCACATAGTGGATGTTAGTGGAGGTGACATTTGCAAAATCCAGTGTGGAATGTAGAACATTTCAAAATAAAACTGAAATGATGAATATTCGTGACATTTTTAAATGACATTTTCAATTCTCTATTTGGATTATGAGCTTCCACAAAGTCCATGCTTGTCTTCCTCGTTGTCCACCCAAAAACTATAACAACACAAAAATAAGTGAATTAACACTACATAAGCACAGAATCATACCGTTAAAACAAAAGGAAAATGTATAGAAACAAAAAAGAAAATGAAAACAATTAAAAAAAAATCCATAACAGCAATGACAATATTACATGTAATATTAAAAATGCCTTTTTGAAGGGGTGAAAAAATCTATTTTTCAACATGAATTACTGTTAGTACAAACCACGTATTTCCAAATCTGATGATTTTGAATTTGAATTCTGATCAACTAGATTATGAAGTGTTTCTTTATACAAATATTTATATAAGATAATTCTGTTATTGAGGTATGAGGTTGTCATTGTACTAGGAAATATGATCGCACACAGTGCAACCGGTAGATTCACATTCAAAATGTACATTTAGATACACAGACATTAAACAGACCTCTCAATCTCGAGTGTGAAGGGACATTGCACTGGATACCAGCACTGACATGATGAGCAACCCAGTGCTAACCAAAGCAACATGGCCTCCCGAGTAATACACCTGCCGTCTGTTCAAGGGCTGCACTGGTCTGTAGGTTTTCACCATCTTCTCTCCACTAGGAAACTGAAGCTGGGAGAACGCAACGAGCTGTAACAAAGAGAACAGAGAGGAGCATTTAGTGACTTATTTTGCCAAGGAATTGGGGGCCGACAAAAACACAACTACTGAATATGTAAATGGGTAACTGTTGTGATAACATGTCAATGTTTACAAAGTGTACTGCTGACCCTTAATGGCCTAAATATCTTAATATCTATGTATCTTAAATAATATCTTGTATCTATGGTATTTGGGGGATTTCAGATAAAACAAAAAAAAAACTCTTTAGAGAATGATGATGAAACAATAGTTTCTGCAGTGTGTAGAATTTTGGGATTTTTTTCATAGCAGACTTGGTAGAAAATAATTATAATATCCTTGAGTACGTTTAATTTAGTGTATAATAGCTGATTTTTATTATTTTTTATTATTATGTTTTCCCTTAGAAAGGGTCTCATATATCTCCATATTTGTCCATACCTTGGACCAAGGCCTGGGCGCCGCCATGTTGGAAGAGTCATAGTTGGAATGTCATCAGGTGCATTGTTTAGAATTTAGAATTGTTCTCGTTCTTGAAGGCCACTGAAGCTACAGTGGCCTTCAAGGACAAAAACAATTCTAAATTCTAAACAATGCACCTAATGACATTCCAAAAAAATGGATGCCTCCATAAGACTTGCCTGCTCAATGTACAAAATGTAATATTAATATTTGTAATTCTCCGCTCAGGAGGATAATTCAGATTATTGGCAGAGGTGATTTTACACCAATGAGGACATATTTATGACTTTATTGATTTTAGCTAATACATTACTTAAAATGTGACATTGTGAACGGGACTGGTAAAATGCCAACTGCTAAAAAAGCAAGCAGTATTACTGGCGGTGCTGAAACACTGCCACTAAAGCGGGTGGTTTCCACAGCAAACAAGTGTGCAAGTGTCGAACCGGTTTACTCCACTGATGCAAGTCCCTGGATTTCCCTCTGATGACCAAGATAGCATAGCGCCTGCACACAACAAGGTAAGGCCTGAAAGCCAAGAGCCACAGAGAGAGCTAACAACCGGGCTAACCAAGCTAACAACAGAGCCTGAAAATCTGATTGTTGGAGACTTTTCTGTTAGAGATATGAAAAGCATGTGTAGTGTTGATACCAAAGTACTCTGCTTTCCCAATGATATGGTGTCGGACTTAGAAAGAAGAATCCTGGAAATTGCAGCAGCACACACAACTGTAAAGAAAATCATTCTGCACTTCGGGTCAAATGATGTTGTAAAGCAGGAGTCTGAAATTTTGAAACAGGACTTTAAGAATCTCCTGAACATGGTCAGCTCACTGAATGCTGAGGTGTATATCAGTGGTCCTCTGCCACCAATCAGAAGAGGACCTGAGAGATTCACTAGACTGTTAGCACTGAAAACGTGGCTTTCGATAGCGTGCCCTGACCACTCAGTGCATTTTATTGACAATTTTAACATTTTCTGGAACCGCAGGGACTTTGTCTAAATAAGGCTGGAGTCAAACTATTCACATCCAACGTGATTTACGTCCTACGTCACCCATCTGTTCGTGCCAAGGACAAGGCCCAGGAGGAGAACATAACACAGCGTAGCAGCAGCGCCGAAGGACAACTGCCGGCCCCAGATGACAGCTCAAACCATGAGAGATATCAGGGCAGAGAGGAGAGGGCCCCACCCATAACAAGCCCACCTCTTGCTCATTCAATCTCTCCTACAACCACCCTTTCTCCATCCTCTCCTGATCTGGGATTCAAGGAAATCGTATGTACCCCCAGCAGTCAACGTCCCCCTCAACTCGCCAATCTAAGCCACAGCGCCCGGCTCTTCACCCCTCCACACACACCCCCTCCGATCCCACCGTGACGTCATCATCATCAGGCATGGGAGACTGATAATGTCAGCACTTGTTGATATGTGCCGGGCCGCGGCTACACAGTTATCGCCTTCGACTCACAGGATAAGCCGGGGCCCTGTTTCTCAAGGTTTATCTCAAGAAACGGGAAACCGTTATCAAATCTGATAGGCATTCCTCTTCAGCCACAATCTGCTGAAATAAATCGGGCTGACAATGCTTCAAACACACTAAATTTAGCTTTATTAAACATCAGATCCTTGGCAGGTAAAACATTTTTAATTAATGATCTTATTACTAGGCACAATCTTAATTTTATGTTTTTAACTGAAACTTGGTTAGACCAAGATAACTGCTCAGCTGTTCTGATAGAGTCCGCCCCCCCAAACTACACTTTCGTGAGTGAAGCCAGAGTGCATAAAAAAGGAGGGGGGAGGTTGCTATTTTGTTTAAAGAATCTCTACAATGCAAAAAGATGTCTTATGGAAATTTTGATTCATTTGAGTATGTGGCTCTCCAGTTAAATTCAGCCTCTAGAGCTATTTTCATTAATATCTACCGGCCACCGAAATACTGTACAAGCTTTTTAGATGACCTTTCTGAGCTGCTGTCTGTAATCTGTATTGAGTTTCACTGTGTATTAATTGTTGGAGACTTAAATATTCATATCGACAAACCCGAGGACAGATGTGCGAAAGAACTGTGCTGTGTCCTTGACAACTTAGGACTAAATCAGCATGTTGACAAACCAACTCATAACAAAGGGCACACTCTAGACCTTATCATTTCCAGAGGAATGAACATTTCAGACGTAACAGTGGCAGATATGGGTCCCCTCTCAGACCATTCCTGTTTATTTTTTGAGAGTAAAATGTCAGTGCACACAACTGATCAATCAAAAGTAATCAAAAAACAGTATATTACAGAAAATACCAGTGAAACATTTATTCAAGCATTTTCTTTAATACCACCCCTCCCCTATAACTCAGTTAATGAGCTTTTAGACAACTTTAACGGCAAAATTACAAGTGTTATAGATGCTATTGCGCCCACTAAGATGAAGGTTGTCTCTGGTAATAAAAGATCCTCCTTGGAGAAATGCCCCGCAGGTCAGAATAGAAAAAAGAGAGTGCCGTGAAGCAGAACGCAGGTGGCGGAAAACAAATCTCCAGGTTCATTATGACATCTTCAAAGAGAAACTTTGCATTTTTAACTCAGAGATGAAAAGTGCAAGGCAGTCTTTCTTTTCTGACATCATCACCAAAAACAACAACAATGCACGTGCCCTGTTTGTTAGATTAACAAACCCTCCTGTGTCAGTAGCGTCTGAACATCTCTCCACAAGGGCCTGCAATGAATTTGCCTCCTTCTTTACTGAGAAAATTCAGAAGTTGTCACTGCATCAATATAAAGTTCAACATATGTGTTATCGCTATGCCCACTTAAAATCAATCCAAATGCAATGACACAATTTTATCTGATAAACCACAAAAACCTGGAGGACATTATACAACACCTGAACTCCTCCTCCTGTTGCCTTGACATTCTTCCCACAGGCTTCTTTAAATCTGTTTTTGGTAACACTTTACAATAAGGTACACAAAATTGATATGTGTTACCTACTACATAGGTATTTTTTTTTGTGTTACCTACTACATAGGTTTTTTTTTGTGCTACCTAACACATAGGTTTTTTTGTGTTACCTACTACATAGGGGTTTTTTTGTGCTACCTAACACATAAGGTTTTTTTGTGCTACCTATGGCACACTTATTTTAAGGTAAGCTCTAATTGATTATTAATTCATTTTTTCACACGTTTATGTTTTGAGGCGGAGGGTCCCTCCGACGCTCTCTGTCCGGCTCATCAGACAGCACTCAGCTGCTGGACGAGCCGTGGTGTGTGGAACACAGCATTCAATTCTGATCTGATTTTATATACTATCTATATCAGACTGGCATCACTCATTTCACTTAGCAACTCTAATGTTGTTAGGTATTTATTTTCATATCTTATCTATGAATGACTGCAGACTGTTGTCAGATCGCGGACCCCAAACAATGTCGTTGCCTAGCAACTTGCTCGAAAAGATTTCATTTTCCTGTGCGGGTAGAATTAACCCAGTGCATTGTGGGGCGGTTGAGTATGAAAAGTATCCAATCGATCCATACCCAAAATTTTCCCGGAAGTTAGTACTCATCCGGGAAATTCTCGCATACCCAAACTCGCATACCCAACCGTCACATACCCAAATTGAAGTCAAAATGAGTATGAGTAGGAGCTCAACTGACAGACAGCCGAGTGCTGTCTGATGAGCCGGACAGAGAGCGTCGAAGGGATCGTGTGAAAAAATGAATAAATAATCAATTAGAGCTTATCTAAGTGTGCCATGTTACTGTTTATTGTATTTAGGATTTTAGCTCATTTGGACGCTGTTTTGACCGTCTGTTTTCATTTAGGCTATTAGCAATATTATACTTTCAGTTTCATTACTGAGTTGCCACGAAACGTGATTAGTGTTCTTAAAGATAGGCCTACTTAGATTATGAAACAAGAGGTCTAAAACACAGATGATGAACACAGGACTGTAAAAATCTAGTTCAATATCTAACCCTTGGAGGGCGGTTATACGCAGCGTCTAAACGGCCTGAATCTAATAAGAAGAAATTCTTTACTGCTTGAGTATACTTCAACTGAAAAAGTTTTGATGCACCTCGCATACACAAACGATCTTTGAGTAGACAGTAGGGGTGTAACGATACACGTATTTGTACCGTACCGTGACGGTACAGGCACGTATTTGGTGTTACAGAGGTGGACCGCGGTCCGTTTGTGGCGTAGCCTACATAGCGTTAATATATGGCGAATGTACAGGCTTGTTTTGCGGTGTGGAACTTAAAACTTGTAGTCGGAGTTCCCCCCGGACCATTTAGCCTCCGGCTCGCTTGCACGTGCGCATTAGCAGCCAGCGAGAGTCTGTTATCTCCATGGTGAGCACAGCATGAGGGTGCAGTGTTGCTAACTTAGCAACTTTTCATAGCCCTCTGGCGACTTTTTTTTTTTCAAAAAAGCGACTAGCAACAAATCTAGCTACTTTTTCTGGTGTTATTGGTGACTTTTGGAGACTCTGTTGCTAAAGCATGTATCGCACTTTACTTCTAAACGAGCAGCGGCTGGCTCCCGAGGCTCCTGCCTCCTCCCAGAGCACTGACAGGCGGCCGAGTCCTCACGCAGCAGTCCCTCCCAGCTGCGGTCAGAGCAGGAGATACACACCTCTCCGCTCAAGTGTTCCGTTTGCATCACTATTAGCAGTTGTAGCAGCGTTCCCCCCTCTTCTACAGTCTATGAGTAGTGCAAATAAAGATGTTATACAGTGCTTTCGAACAGAGAGCGAACTGCATGGCGAAAGACAACAGGAAACCGGAGCTTGCAGGCGTACCCCTGTCATTCAAATCCCGCTTGAGGGATAACTTCGGATTCCAGTAGAATTATGAAAACAGTGATAAACGTGTGGAACAATGTCGGCACACAGGTTATTGTTTCACCGCGATCGCCTATGTAGGAGCCAACCATGGACATATAAAGGGAGCCAACACGTTGAACATGCATACGCATTTGAAAAGGCACCATCCAGGTCTTACTATCACCGTTACTGTGAAGAAAAATCGAGCTGTGCAAACACAGACAGTATTTTCTTTTTTATACTGAAAATACATAAGCTGTCAAGTATTTTATTTATTGGAGAATTGCAGCAGTATTCTTTTTAGATTTGTTAGGCCTATGCATTTTATTTGTATGTTACATACTGTCAGCTAGTTAAAACTGTTCATTCTCCCTTAACTATGAACCGTACCGTACTGTACCGTACCGTGACTTCAAAACCGAGGTACGTACCGAACCGTGACTTTAGTGTACCGTTACACCCCTAGTAGACAGTATGTATAGATGGTGAGTATGTAGGATGTAGGACGCTAGTATGGCTTTCCGAACACAGCCATGGTTTGTTTGTTGTTTGACCCCGGAAGGGCATACGTTTTTTGACTGCTTGAAACATATCTCTTAATTGTAAACAATCGTTGTTAGTGTCAATGAGGACCTGTCTGGATGTAGGCTATTCATAGCCTGGTCCAAACAGACCATCGTACTTCATTTCATTTATACAGAAGGTCTGGAACTGCTCTATTTGGCAAATGTTCACTCACTTGGAGGCGGGTGTCTGTTGAAGTTTAAAACTATTTGATCTGCCCAGTGCCACTCTGGATCAGCCAACCAATCGCATAACGTTTGTTGTATGTCATTAGCCAGCTTCTGACGGTGCGTTCCAGTTGAACTGGAAACTCGGAAATTTCCGACTTCACTACATATTGTAGTCTATGGATCTACCGGTACCTGGCAACGGTAATGTGCTAAAGCCTAACGTTTATTTTTTTGGACGAGAAAGGTTGTAGGCGTCCATACTTTCGCGAGCAGATGCACTGTGTTGAGATAGGCAAGAATATTGCAACTTTTCATTGTACATATCTTGTTCTTAGGAGAATGTGAAATGTATATTTCTTGTTTTCGTAGGGAAAAGTATGATATTTTTAATAAGACAGGCAAGGTAACAAGTGACCTTTAATATTAAGGTAGAATCACTACAAGTGTTGTATTCAAGTTTTTATCCTGAAATATATACATAATTGTGAATTCATAAGGCCTCTCTGAAAAGGCATGCCTGGGCTTGTCCTGGGACAGGTCAGGGGTGAGAGAGACAAGGGGGGCAGTGGGTCCTTGAGCTGGACACACACACCCTCATCTTTACCCCCACCCTCTCTCCTCCTAATACACACACCCACTTTCTCTGTCTTCAGACTATTTAAGGCCAGGGTTTTGAGCAAGAAAGTCTGCGGGTTTTTGGGGAAGTCTTGACTGTTCCACTTTTTTGTTCTTTTAGCATGGACGAAAGACTTAGAAGAAAAACTCGAAAGAAACACTCTGAATCTTTTTGAGTGCAAAATACTTAGAAAAATTGAGAGGGTTATTTTTTCTTTTCAAGAAGGGGAAGAGGCTCAGAACCATTTTCTTCCTTTTCTATTCTGTGAAGTTTGGTAAGGGACCATTTGGGTTATTGATAGGAACTAATTCATGAACCAGGTTGTAAAATAGCATGGAGTTGAGGTTGTAAAACTGTTGAACCAACTTTTTCTGACTGTTGTGTCGCAAAATCAAACATGTCATAGCATTTGAAGATATTCAAATATATATGACATGATTGAAAGTTCGGCCACCACCCAGAACTATTGAAGTTGTGTAGACAGTGGACAAACTTTTACTCCTGATCTCTTGTGGATCAACCGAATAAACTGTTGAACCAACTTTTCCTGACTGTTGTGTCGCAAAATCAAACTTGTCATAGCATTTGAAGATATTCAAATATATATGACATGATTGAAAGTTCGGCCACCACCCAGAACTATTGAAGTTGTGTAGACAGTAGAGTTTTAAAAAACCTGAAGATGAGAATACTCCTGATCTCTTGTGGATTGAAAATGGGAGAACTCATGAACTAAATTCAATGTGAACAAAAGACATACAACACATAAGTTAAGTCTTATACTTCTCTACATATAATAATCACATTAATGGGAGTGTAGGTACTTATTTTCCTTCCTTTCATTTTATTTTATCTTTTTTTTCTATATTGTGAACGTATATTCTTTTTATATTGGTTAAATAAAATTTCTTGAAAACGTTAAAAATCTTTGGCCTGAATTTTTAGTTTAGTGTTGGGAACAAGGACCTAATTAGGGTTTTCCTTTAAAGAGATCGCGGCGCCTCTGAGGTAAGCAATTCAAACCTACACTACGGCTACACTACTGATAACAAAGAATACACATCCCATAAACACCCTCCTTGAATTAGGAGGGATTTGCATTTATCTATTGGCCTAGCTCATCCAGGTGTATGAACTTAGTGAGGACTTAACGGTAGTCTTTTGAAGCCAGGGGTAAATGTGAGGTATTCATCCACCAGAATAATTAAAAACCTATTATCTAATCTCCTCCTTTCTAAAAACGTATCTAGGATAAAAGGTCTAAAAACTGGATTTAACCTAGGATAAAATTAGAAGTAACAATTGTAAGGGTCATTAGGGGATCAACACAGGGGGAGATCTGGAGATAGGCAGGGGTCAAAAGGGTCACATGCTTTAAAACCAGAGCCTTTAAGGTAATATATGGTGTGAAGGTTTTTTGGTGAAAAGTAAAACCTTTTGGGAATTGTGTAAATCGGCTTTTGGTCTTTTTTTGCCATATAAAAGTGCAGGGGTCGATGAACACATAAACTTTATAGTGGAACAGGTTTATTCAAGGAACAAATAAACTTGGCGGGCTATATTTACATGAAAACATCCTGATATTAATTTAGGGGTGTTTAATCTGGTGAAGGGATACCGGCATATTCATTAACTGGAACACAGACAGGTCGGAACTCGGAACTACCAAGTCGGAAATCTCTGAGTTCCGAGTACAAAGGAACGCAGCATTCAACTGAAACTGGAGCGAGACTTCGACGTCATCGTTCTCAGCCACTTCCTCTGTTCGCTGATTGGACACTCAGAAATTTGTTCGAGCAAAATCCCACTAATACGCCCCATCCCCAGACTGACTACTGAACGGAAAATGAAATTTGGGTGGAAGTAGGTGGGCAGGCGGAGCCAGGCTAGGCTATTCACGTATCATTGGTGTCATGGTAAACAATAAACGGGTTGCAAACAGGACACGGATCAGTCATTACTTCACACAGCTACAAACATTGAGACACGCGTCAACCAGGTCACCCGGGAGTCAGACCACACAGAGCGTACTTACACCATGGAAGTGGCTCCTATAGTGCTGCTCAGGCAAGCTCCGGCCATGCCCCCACCTTCCTCTCTCAGAAATCTCCCTGCCCGCTGCTGGAAATGTTCCGGAAGGAAGGTAACCAATCACAACAGAGTGGTGTTTGCAGGAGGGGGGGGGGGAAGAAGCTCAAAGCAGTGTGTGGAGCAGACTGCTGTGCTCGCTAGGGTGAGAGGAAGAGTGTCCCGAAAATCTACATGGTTTTTTGTGATGTGATTCGTGTCAGGTTGCTCTATAGCAGTTTTTAACAATAAATTAAGACCAGAAAAGTAGTATAATAGGAGATCTTTAAACTAAACGTCTGCTGGCAAAACCATAGAACACTGTGTTGTGTAGGCCTATCTATGGGCTAAACTGCAATGGTTATCCCATCCATTAAAAAGGTGAGTAAGCCCGTGTTTAATTTGAAAAAAGTTAGTAACTGGGTTAAAGGTGAAGTAAGCGGTTTATTTATGTTAATAAAAGTGTTAAATCGCTCTTTATTCAAACAGTGATCACTTCCATAATGAGCGCATTTCATAAAGCCAATCTCTCAGTCAGCTGCTCTGCATGTAATCGCCAAATAAACTTATTGGAGGATCCCAAAATTTTTATCCAATCACAAGAGAGAACGCTACAAACCGACACCCGTCTCACTCATTGTCTCACTGATGATGCACGCCAGAGCAACAGATGGGTGAATGTTTATGCACCTACAATGGCGGAGCTGGTAAAAATCCTTCCCAATGTCTTTTTTGATGGTTTTTATCATGTTTTATCACACTTATGGATCTGAGATGACGCTAGATAACTCGCTGCTTGAAGACCACAGTGCATTAATGTGGTGGAATAGGGACGAGCGAGGGGACTGCTAACTGCAATGATGCCTCGTTTCCACCGAGTAGAGCAGGTCGGGACGGAGCGGCTCAGAGTGGGACAGCTCACTTTTAAGAATCTCGGTGGTGTTTCCACCGCCGACCCTACCCTTAGTGGTAGGGCGGGGTTTAAGCTAGACTGCGATAGCCGCAGCCAGAATATGGGTCAAACTATCAGGCTGTGGAACAACTGTAGTCAAGCCAGCGGCCCCTCGTTTTTGCTTGGTCAAACCAGCCGCTTCTTTACTTATTCCCCCCGTGTTGTTGTGAGCGTAAACGCACAGAGACGGCTCGGTGCAACTGACAGAGACAGTGAGTGAACAGTGTTGGCTGCGGCAGCTACGTGACATCGTAGCAGTGGGACACAGTGTAGCCAACTGATTCATTTAATGACGAGGAAAAAAACCACACAATAAACATTTTCGCCAAAACACAAGACTCTCTTTACTCTTGCCGAGGTGACTACACACGGCGGAAATGATTCTTTCGACCAATAAACAGACGGCATGTGAAGCTCCGCCTTTTCGGCACCCTTTCAGGTGGCTGGCACCCCAACGGAGGAGTACTGAAATTAGGAGTGGCTTAGAGCGGTTAGGTGCGCTGTACCCTACCCAACTTTTGGCAAATGAAAAGCCAAACTACCCGGACCGAACCGCTCCGATCCGACCCGCTCTACTCGGTGGAAACAAGGCATAACTGACAGGAAGTTAGCTAAAAGAACCATTCCGCTTACAGCACCTTTATGTAATGTATGTAATATGTTCAGCCACTGAAGCCCGGTTTCACTGTCCATCTGACCTGCTATCAGTCACTGTTCAGCCCACGTTGCCTCAGGCTGCAGCCAATAATACTCATGTTGCCCGTTCGCCATTGTAATTTTTTTTCTTTTAAATAAAGATGTTCAAAAGTAATTTTCTCCGTGAAATGTTTGTTTTTTACTTTATTTTAATAGACTATATTTGGGAATAATGGCTGACTGGCTAAGCAGCTAATGCTTTCTTTAAATATATTGGCCGAATCAATTTAGGCCTAGGACTACTATTTGTTGTGCGCAATGTTTCTCTTTTTTTCTACTTTGAATCTTGCTAGCTAACAATTGAGCCGATGCCTTCAGTCAGCTGAGCAGATGGTCTATCGAACAGACTAGTCTCTCGTAGCTAGGACATATCCTAATCATGAAAATAATGGGCCCTACTCAATTATTTAGTTTTCATTCCTTACCTGTCCCGTGTCAGGAACCCATCAGGGAAGATGCCAATAAAATGAAAACAGGTGCAAGCAGCATTGTACATCGCCGGGGGCTGTTTATAAGGTCACGTAGCCTAATACACTACTACTTTAAAGTATTTTCAGTTAGGGCCGTTTGTTTACATACCAACAGCGCTTATTGGTAGCGTACTAAAAACATATACTTTTGAAAACAGGTTCCAGAGTGGAATTTGTTGGATTCCAAAGCATCACTGTAGCCTAGGCCTACTGTCGGCATATGTCATAGCATAGGCTACATGTCAGGCCTAAACAGCATAGATAGGCCTATATGTGTAAATAGGCTCAAATCAGTCTGCTATTAGGCAAACTTAGTGACAGCCCACCTATTGATCCCACCCACGCCCCATGCTTTGGCTTAATAGCGCCTGATTCCTGCGATTATAGCCAAAAGTGATATCTGACTAATCACAAGATGATGATTGGACCCAAAGGGTTTGGCCTGAAAACTCAAGGCTTGATGATGATGCAGCTAGTTGGTGAGGATCAAAAGCAGAGCTAAAAGTAGGAATCTTGGAGTGCAATGCATGCAATAGAAACAGAAACAAAAGACTAAAAATTATTGATGTGTAGTTTTCAAAAAAGTGTGTCATATCAAGCTTAAAGGTGAAATGTCAATTGTGTTCACTATTTAAAATCAGAGAGATGATGGAAGCCAAGAACGGCTTTGCTTGCAATACTTTTTTGAAACTGTTATTTATCTTGAGATTAAGAAAACATTTTATTACAAACAATCACAATATAGGGAGCTGAAGTAATATTTTAAGTAGAATAAGAGAAAACAACCTTTGTTTTTTCTTCAGATCACAATGAACATTGAGAAAAAAAACAACCTTTTATGGTCAAATGGTGGAATTTCGTTATTTCGATATCTTGTGCATTATGTTGTAAGAGGAAACACCTCTTGATTAGCCTACTCATCATCACAAGGAAATTGGTTTTGTTATCCTGAGATCAAGAGATAATACATTTCTCATCACAGTAACAGCTTTCTAAAATAAATGTAATCATGTCCGTTTTCTGCTAAAAAGAAAAGAAAATTTAATTTAAATATAAAGCAGTGTTTATTCATTAATTTTATTATGGGCATTGCGGCCAGCATTTCTTCTGGCAGACCAAGGTATAGATGCATACTGCCACATAAACTTTAGTTTACATAGATCATAAAAAATATGTATAAAAAAAAAAACACCCATCTCCCCTTCTTTCTCTGGCTGTCGTAAATAAATACTTTAAGATAGTCCTATCTCCAGTAAAGGACTCTTAAGAACAATAATGCTTAACAATAATAAGTAGAAGGAATTAAGTGTATACTGTCACAACCTGGCTCAATGGTTGTAGCAAACAAAGGGGAGGCCACACATAGTCTATACAAACATAATAGGTTTAATAAAGAATAAGGTGAACAACCAAATATAACAGAAACAAAAGTGCAGGCTGCAGGCCAGGGAAGAGAAGAGTCAAGCTGGCAGGGCTGCTTTATAGGCTCCTGAGACAAGCCTGCTCAGGTGAGCTGCATCCCGTTGACGATGGTGTTAACTGATGGTGCTCCGCCCACCAACTCCCTGCAAAAGAAAGCAAACCAGAAGCAACAACACCTCAAGGCACACCCTGTGGCCGTCACACCCCCCCCCCCCCCATAAAACAGGAGCTCCATCCCGCAAATTAACAAAGGACATAACTTAATGTGCATGTGGGTAGATAACTCAACCACCCCGTCTAGAGATCAGGGCTCAAACCTCTCTCCCGTCTCCACCACTCCATCCCCAGCCACCTTTGCCTGTGGAGCAGTTAAAGAGGAGGAGAAACAGACTGCAGAGAAACAAAAGGATGATACGGCGGTTAGGTGCAAGAAGTTACAGAGGTGCACGTGACGGATATGACGGATGTCTAAGTTGTATGCCGGATGGGCTTAGCGTCTCCAACGTCAAAATCATGCTCTATCAGATTTTCCTTTGACGGCGAGTCTCCCAATAAACCTGGATAGTTTGCAATCAGTTCAGCAAACTCAGTTTGCTTCTCAACAGACCAATGAGCCAAGCCATCCATATTCATTAGACATTCAGAGTTCTTGAGACAACCATGCAGTACAGAATCATCTGGCACTGCCACATCTTCCCCCCCACTAACAACTGACTGCAACACTATACCAGCAGACAAAACTGGGCGCACTTCAGAAGGAGTGTGTGAAACCTCAGATTCATTCTGGGGACATTCCCGACCATAGTATGGTTTCAGCAGATTTTTGTGACAAAGTTGGTTTCTTTTCCTACGATCTGGAGTGGAAATTAAATAGTTAAGCTCAGAGAGCTGACGTTCTACAGTCTATGGGCCCATAAATTTAGCTTGGAATGGTGACCCCACAATTGGTAGCAAAGCCAACACTTGGTCACCCTCACTAAACTGTTGTCTCTCAGACCGTCGATCATACACATGCTCCATTCTCCCCTGTGATTTTTCCAAGTTTTGTTTTGCCAGATGACCAGCCATATAAAGCCGGTGTCTGAACCCGTTTACATACTCTCTCAAATTGGACGGAGGTTCCTCTGTGTACCACTCATCTCGACGCACTGCCAAAGGACCACGTACTCTGTGACTAAATCATTTGGACTAAAACCAGTACTTTCCTGACACACCTCCCTTGCTGCTAAAAGCAACCATGGCAGACCTTCCTCCCAGTCCCCCTGCATCTCTGTACAATATGCTTGCAATAAGGACTTCAGAGTTTGGTGAAAGCGTTCTAAAGCTCCTTGGCTTTGTGCATGATACGCAGACGATTGGCTATGTTTGATATTAAGTTGCTTTAGAACTTGGGAAAACCAATTTGAAGAGAAATTTGACCCTTGATCGCTCTGGATAATCTTTGGTATGCCGAATATTGAGATGAACTGAGTTAAAGCCTTAACTACAGATTTAGCTGTAATTGTACGCAACGGGTAGGCGGCAGGATAGCGTGTCACCTGACACATGACAGTTAACAAATACTCTGAACCAAATTTGGACCTTGGTAAAGGTCCAACACAGTCAATTATTATGTGTTCAAATGGGCTATCTACTGCAGGGATTGGAGAGAGTGGGGCAGGCTTTACAGTCTGATTTGGTTTACCTGTAAGTTGACAAGTATGACAGCTCTTGATGTAAACTGCCACATCACGTTTAAGACGAGGCCAAAAAAAATACCGCAAAATGTGACAGTACGTTTTCTTAACCCCCAGATGCCCAGTCTGGTCATGCGAACACTGCATCACTTTATTTCGATACTTCATTGGTACTACAACTTGGTAAACTGGATCACCAACACAATCCAAACCCTGTGGGACCCACTTACGGACCAATACCTCATTCTGCAGGAAGTACCCACTAGCTGCACTCTGAGCATCAATGCTAGGCCGCACCTGATCAAACAGTTCTCTCAACGAGGCATCCGCTCGTTGCTCAGTGCTAAGTTCCTGTTGGGAGATAGACAGAGAATTAGGCACATGCAAATTCCTCTCACAATCCAATTCTTCATGGTCAAATGCAAAATCTTGCGTTTCTGAATCTTTTGCTGCCATTGCCTGTGTCACAGCACAAGCGGTAAAGACCTCAGGGCATTCAATTTTACCATCAGTTGGGTTATCCAGCATCGGTGTATATGCATCAGGTGGGGCACCATTAATCCAGGCATGATTGCCAGCTAAATCATTCCCAAGAATAACATGGACTCCAATGATTGGCAAAGCAGGACGAACCCCCAAGGTGGACATCACCATTTACAAGGCCATAAGCTAAACTAACTTTGTGCAAAGGAACACTCAGAGTTTTTAAACCCATTCCCTTTACTAGCAGACAGCCACCTGTGTCACTGTCCTGAGAAAAATGCAGAACAGAAGATAATATGAACGAGTCCTTTGCTCCTGTATCTCGTAGAATTTTTACCGACACTTTATTTTGCATACCAGACACAGATACAAATCCATCCGAGACAAATGCTCCAAAGCCAGAAAAATTCCCATCTACAGTTTTACCTTCATCTAAAACTGTCTTAGAAATAACTGGAAGGTTCCCAACTGGAATACTTAGGGCAGCTGGTTGAGTAAATGTATTGCCTCCTCTGTTAACCCTGCTCTTCAGATAAGTGCAATCCGCTTTCCAGTGTCCTCTCTCATGGCAGTAATTACAAACTTCATCAAAGCCACCTGAACGTGAACTACGGTTCGGCTTTGCAGACTCTGACCATGACATTTTAGCAGAGCAACCAACATTTTTAGTATGCACATCTGGAACACGGCTCCTCCCCAACCTTCCTTTTCGAGCCAGAATATATTTGTCTGCCAGAATTGCTGCTTCATGAACAGTTTTCACTCCACGCTCATCAATATGAGTGGCGACTTCAGGTGGAATACACTCTATGAACTGTTCCAATACAATAAGATCACAGAGATCTTTCAAATTAATTACTCCCAAAGCTGAACACCATCTATTGAAATGTTTGGACAACTCTCTTGCAAATTCCACATTTGTCTGTTCGTCAGCCTTTTCCCACGACCTGAAGCGTTGCCTATAGGCATCTGGCACTAACTCGTATGCTCTAAGAACTGCTTCTTTTACAGTGGAATAGGCCTGACAATCCACTGCACTAAGAGCGGAATAAGCTTCCTGGGCTTCTCCAGTGAACACCGATTGTAACATAACAACCCGGTCAATTTCAGGCCAACCTCTCATATCGGCTACCCGTTCAAAAAGTGTAAAAAAGGTGTCTGGATCTTTCTCGTCAAACTTTGGTATCAGACGCAAATTACGAACCACATCAAACCCTTTTACCTGTGATGTAGCAGGCTCTTCAGGCCATTCTGAACCCTCAGCATTACCCACAATCCTACCTGCTTCAATAAGCTCTAATCGGTACCTTTGCAACCCCAATTTTTCCTTTTCCAAAAACTGTTGCAACTCCAATTTTTCCTTTTCCAAAGACTGTTTTCCCCTTTCAAAAGACTGTCTCATTTGCTCTTTATCCATATCTGCATTTATCTGCAAAAGCAACAGCTCCCTTTGCTGCTCAAATGTTAGACCTACAGTAGGAGAAACCACAGCATTACTTTGCACTGACTGGCAAAACACCACTTTCAATTAAAGCAGCCCTCAGTGTCCCTTTAATTTCCTTCTTTAACTTTTTATCCCCAATGTCAACCTCATAATGCTCCACGAGTTTCAAAAGTTGGTCTTTAGTGTAACCATTCAACATTGCCTCAGAGGGAGATTGAACAAAACTACCGACAGAAGCCATGACAAAACAGCTTTGATCACTGGTATGCAAATAGAATTAGAACTTCCCCACTAACTGCCTATCCAAACCTGAATAATCTCGACCCTAGTGTTCATGCAGCTTGCGGTAGGTATTTATGCACTGTAAACCAGCCGGTTTGAAAGGCGACCTGCAAGCAGACAACCCCCAAGATCCTTCGGATGTGCTCCCGAGACAATTGACATTGAACAATTGACACTAACCACGCCCCACAGCACTACCAAAAGGGAAAAACAACAAAAGAAAAAAAATTCACGCAACCCAAAGGGGAAACGCAACTGAAGCCTAACAGGGAAAGTTCAAATTCAGACATGTGCTCACCAAACAATCAACTCTGTTAGCCTAGCCTCAGCTGATTACCCACTCCAGACACAAAGCTCAATCCCCAACCATGCACTCCTGCTTTAGAATACTAAACCACAAAAGAACTTCTAAATATACTAACTAGTGCTCAAATTAACTGATTACCAACGACTAACTGGCCTCCCCAAAAACCAGTACTGAGCACCTTTAATCCTAAAACTAATAAGTCCCCTCAATTATTGCCCAGACTGATTTCCTCCACTATGCAAGGTTAAACCCTACTCCTTCACCCTAATGCCTATAGAGTAAGCTAGATGAAGCAAGTACCAGTTTAACTACCAAAAGTTCTACACGTCACTGAAAAACTTACCAAATTAGTTTGACGAGCCCCCATTTGTCACAACCTGGCTCAATGGTTGTAGCAAACAAAGGGGAGGCCACACATAGTCTATACAAACATAATAGGTTTAATAAAGAATAAGGTGAACAACCAAATATAACAGAAACAAAAGTGCAGGCTGCAGGCCAGGGAAGAGAAGAGTCAAGCTGGCAGGGCTGCTTTATAAGCTCCTGAGACAAGCCTGCTCAGGTGAGCTGCATCCCGTTGACAATGGTGTTAACTGATGGTGCTCCGCCCACCAACTCCCTGCAAAAGAAAGCAAACCAGAAGCAACAACACCTCAAGGCACACCCTGTGGCTGTCACAATACAAATACATAATACTGTGTATATGCAAGCTTGTCATGTAGTTGCATGTTGTGCAATGTTTCCCCCTTATCTACAGACTTATTTTTTGTTAATGTCAACTTCTAGTCCCACTTTATGAAGTTAAATGTTAAAGCTGACTGTCTTGTTTTCAGAAACTGGCAGCTGAGTGTCAAAGTGCAGGCCACAGCAGCGTTTTGGTGCCTTTCAAGTGTGACCTGAACAACGAGGAAGAGATTCTGTCCATGTTCTCCGCCATCAAAGTGCAGCACAAAGGTGTGGACGTGTGCATCAACAACGCCGGCCTGGCTCATCCAGAGTCTCTGTTGAATGGCAAAACCAGTGGCTGGAGGAACATGCTGGATGTAAGAAATATATGTGAAAAAACCCTTCTTTACAACGGTGTACTGATGCCAGTCATTACAGTTTTCCAAACGTTTTGGTGTTGTGCAGTTAAACGTTCTTGCGTTGAGTATATGCACACGTGAAGCATATCAGTTGATGAAAGAACAAAATTTTGATGGACACATCATAAACATTAACAGTTATAACTTTATTTAATAACAGTTTTAGGAATGATTCAGAATCCACACGTGAAAGGGACAGATATCATATCAATACATGCAGCTAAATGTTGGTGGTGACCTGGTAAAGCCTACAATTGTAGGCTACATGTTTTTCTGTTGAAGTATGAGCGGACATCGCGTCGTTCCCAGTGCTGACATGCATTTCTACGGCTCCACCAAATACTCTGTGACGGCCCTGACCGGCAGGAGCTGAGTGAGGCCAACACCCACATCAGAGCCACATTATGCACTCACAGAATGTAAGACATTTTTTATATTTGTGCAAGTTCTATTTTTATTTTTTACAATTCATAACAATTTACAGTTTATGTATTATTTACATTTATTCTAAAGTTCATGTACAAGTAAAAATACAATTTTGTGTAACGCTGAATATTGATGGTTTTGATTGAGCTGACATTTATATCATGCGCAGTTTAGTTTGGATGACAGCTGCATTAGGCACAGGAGCATATAGATTTTCTACCGTGCAATGTTGTAATTTTTGTAATTTCAGTAAACATTTTTGGACCAAATTACATCTCATGTCACTGGCGTCAGAATTTGGTTACTGTGCCTACAGCTTGTTTAAATTAAATGCCATTACACTGTATAAAATATGAGATTTAAAGATTACACATGTTGCACTTTGTTATTATATTAATATTAATCTCTGGGATGATTTTGTACAGAAACAATAGAATTACAAAAATATTGTATATATATAAAAAAAATCACATTTTTTAAAAGAAACATATCAATAATATCAAACTCGTGAAATATTACAAAATCTGAAATATCATAAGTAAAATGCCAAACAGTCATAGAAAGTGAGAAGTAATACTAGTAAAATGTTGGTAAAAAGAAAATTCTGATAATTTTTTCACTTTTGGATACTTCTTTTTCACTTTCTGATAATTTTTTTCCTTCCAGGTTCAGACTTTTGGGCCTGATTTTGCTTGGCATGACAGCTGTACCAAGCAATGAGGACCTTCCTCAGTGTTTTAGACTTCAGGAAACATCAAACATTTTCAAAATTAAAACTGAAAGAATGAATATTCATAAAATTTTAAGATGAGATTTTTTATTCTATTTTTGGCTCCGTTTGAGCTTCCACAAGCTCCGTTTGAGCTTCGACAAGGTCCTGGTTCTTCTTTTTTTTCCAGAAATAACCTATAACAACAACAACAAAATAAGTTAATTAACTCTCCATAAGCACAGAAGCATACAGTAGAAGCAAATAGAAAAGCAATAGAAACCAAAAAGAAAATGAAAAACAATTAAAAAATATTAAGATAAAAAGTGACTTTTTGAGGAGAGAAAAAATAATCTACTTTTCAGCATGAATTAGGCGTACTCAGTGAAAACTCAATATTTCCAAATGTTTTTGAATTTGAATTCTGATCAACTAAATGATGAAGTGTGTATTTATATACAGTGCTGCTTGAAAGTATGTTAACCCATTGAGCATTTTCTAATTGTATCCAGTTTAACCATTATTAATTCATTTTTATCAATACCAGTATTTGTTATATGAAATAACAGATGTTTGTTTATCAATTCAACATTTTTTCTTTTCCGGAAATCAATTGCTAAAACCGATAAAAAAAATGTTTTGTGAATTTTTGTATGTGCAAAAGTTTGTGAACCCTAAGCTGCATTGCTTAAATCAAGCAGGTAAACACAATCAGGTGGGCAAAATTCAGTGATGAAATGGACCAATGTTATGAGATATCTTTAGCAAATAAATTGCACTAGATAAAACAGAGATCAAACCTGGTCAGTTTAGGCACACCAAAGTGAACCCATGCAGATCAGACATGCCAAGAGGAAAGAAAATCTCAGAGGATCTCAGGAATAGACTTGTGATGTTGCACATTTGTCTGGGGACAGCTATCAATTAATTTAAAAAAAGTTTGAGTTCCATCGGTCCACCTTGAGGCAAATCATCTACAAATGAAGAGCTTTAAGAGTGACTGAACATCTGCCTAGAAGTGGACTTCCTTCAAAAATATCCATAATCATTTTTTAAATCTGTTTAAAGGTGCAGTGTGTAATATGACATCATCAAGAAAGTTCTAGAATGCAATGCTCCCTGGGTAACCCCACCCCTTTCGAATAATAACAGAAGCTACAGTGGCCTTCAAGGACAAGAACAATTCTAAATTTTAAACAATGCTCCTGATGACATTCCAACTATGACACTTTCAAGATGGCGGCACTAGGCCTTGGTCCAAAATATGCAGAAATATGGACATATATGAGACCCTTTCTAAGGGAAAAAATTATAATTAAAAAAAAATATTCCGCTATTATGCACTAAATTAAATGTACTTATGGATATTATAATTACTTTCTACAAAATGTGCTAGGAAATAAAACCCAAAATTCTACACACTGCAGGTTTAAAGGTGCAGTGTGTAATATGACATCATCAAGTAAGTTCTAGAAAGTTCTAGAATGCAATGCTCCCTGGGTAACCCCACCCCTTTCGAATAATAACAGAAGCTACAGTGGCCTTCAAGGACAAGAACAATTCAACATTTTAAACAATGCACCTGATGACATTCCAACTATGACACTTCCAAAATGGCGGTGACAAGGCCTTGGTCCAAAGTATGGAGAAATATGGACATATATGAGACCCTTTCTAAGGAAAATAATAATAATTCTAAAAAGAAAATTCAGCTATTATGCACTAAATTAAACGTACTTATGGATATTATAATTATTTTCTACAAAATCTGCTAGGAAATAAAACCCAAAATTCTACACACTGCAGGTTTAAACTATTGTTTTCCGGAAAAGAAAAAAGTTTAATTGATAAACAAAATCTGTTATTTCATATAAAAAATACTGGTATTGATAACATGAATTAATAATGGTTAAAATAACTAGAATTCCAATAGGCTCACATACTTTCAAGCAGCACTGTAAATTATTTTAGAAGATATTGCTGTAGATTGAGGTATGAGGTTGCCATTGTACTTGGACATATTGTCGCAGTGCACATAAAAATTCACATTTAAATAGACAGTAATTAAACAAAGCTCTCAACCTCCAACGGCCGCTGCAATGGCTACCAGCACTAACATGATGGTCGATTTATTAACCCCACTCGGGCGTTTGGAGAAATACACATGCCGTCCATTCATGAGCTGCACTGGTCTGTAGGTTTGCACCATCTTCTTTCCATTAGCAAGCAGAAGCTTGGAGAATGCAGTGAGCTGTAACAAAGATGAAATGGTGATGTGCAAACACAGGATCAAACTTTCACACTTCTCATAATAAACCTGTGGAGAATTATCACCCCACTTTGTCAGTTGCTTTCACAGCAACTTTCAGCTCATTATTTTGGTTTGACTGTCTATACTAAACTACAGCACCTGTCCAGCACAAAACAGCACACAGAAAAGATATAGTCCAGCTCAAGAACTGAGAGGAGCATTTAGGCGGATTAAGAGCCAGATATTTCACCCAGTAATTGGTGGAGTCCAAAAATAAAGCTAGAAGGAGAATGAAAACACATCTGCTGATTATGTGAATAGGTAACTGTTGTGATAACATGTCAATGCTTACAAAGTGTACTGCTGCCCCTTAATGGCCTAAAATCTTCCTGTGAAAGCATGGTATTGGGGGGATTTCAGAAAGAATGAAAATGAAACAGTTGTTTTTTTGTTAAATTTCCTTGAGGTTGAGATTTACGACTAACAAGATGCTCAGCTACTCCTCTAGTTATTGAACTCCTTTGGCTGATACATGATACAATATTATAAAAGTCCATCACCTGCGCAGTGCTGAGAGGGATGGTGTTTTGAAACAGGGTCCAGACAACGGCTTCAGAACAGTCAGGTGTAGTGAGGGAGCCGTCATAGCGGTAGTAGGCTGTCAAATTCTTCACAGGGGGAATCAACATTTCCAGGGAAGTAGTCTTCACTGTTGTGCTGTTGCCTATTTTTATAAAATATCGACAATGAAGAATTGAAAAGACAATGCAGTAAGAAACAAAGCTATTATTGATCAATAAATAGGTAAAGGCTTTGTTATTCTATTTGATTTATTATTGGGTGTGAGAAAAACATTTGTTATTTCATAACAATTTCACTTCAGCCTAACGCTGTCGCTGACCACAGAAAAGTGACCGAAAGATAATCTGCACTATTATCTCATTTTTCCATATCAGCAGAAATTACTAACCTGGATGCATGATTTTTTTCAGAGCATTAATAAGTGGAACATAATTCTTATTTGGTTCCTTGGACTCCTGGAATTAAAGAAACACAAGATTTTCACATGTTTCACTTTCTCACACTTTGTAAAAGCTATTTCATCAGACACTCGAAGATTTGTTTCGAATGATGGTTTAAAAATTTAAAAAATTAAATCACCTCAAAGAAAAATCCAAGAACAGCAAGGCCGTCATAGTCTTTTATAGCCTCGCCTAGAGAGGTGTAATGTTCTTTCATGTGGACAATGTGCATCTGTAGATACATAAAAAAATCATATTTCAGTTTACTTAATCACGTGTAGTAGGCTATATTATAACAACCTTAGATCATCCATATTTCATACCTCCATTGGATATTGTTCTCCATTTATCTTGTGTTCAGATCCCGGTCCCCCATTTTTGCCCCAGTGAAAGTGAAGTTGAACTGCTTTGTAAGGTTCAGACAGATCTGATCCATGTATCTTCATGCTCGTTGGCACATTCAGTACAACTAGACAAACATCCAAATCATTATTTCAAAGTGCAGGCAAAATAATACAATCACAAAAGTGGAGATGTGATTATGACAAATGCCCTTCTTGTATTTGGCAACAGAGAAAAATACAGTCTTTTTTTTTGCTTTGCGAAAGTTTTTTTTTTTTTTTTTTTTTTGTTTACATTATTACAGGCTATTATTGACAACTTTGCCAATTCATAAACAGTACGCTTTTTAATAGGCTAATAACGTAGGCTAATTAATTTTCAACATTTAGGACAACTTTGGTGTATTTAAATCCCTCAGAAACACATTCACTTATAACTTGACATATTATAAAACAAAGGCGTACCACTGTGACCGTTGTTTGTGAAGTCACTTTGAAAAGCGTCTTTATAGCCGATGAATTGGAAAGGAACGAGAGCATCGTTTAACCACATGTTCTCAGTTACAATGTTGATTGGAGACTGATGTTTGCCGCTACACTTCTTAGAAACCAAGTTCCATTGTTCTGGACCTTTGAATGCAAGAGGGGAATAAAGGAACGCCGCATATTAATATTTTCTTATTTTACATTAACTGCTCGTGTCAGTGGTTTGTCTTGAGGTTTACCTTTGCAGGAGTGATCGCACACCACTTGGGCCTGGTAGCACCATTCTACAAGAAAATGTTTGAAATAGGTTATTTCATAGCCTACTTTTTAACACTTTTGCCATTTGCTTAAATATGATTTGATATGCAACTTATTCCCCCTTCCTCAATTATTTTGTTTTCATTCCTTACCTGACCCATGCCCTTCTTGCACTTCCCCCGAGACAAACATCAGGGAAGATGCAAACAACATTAAAACAGGTTCAAGCAGCATTGTAAATGTAGGCTACTGTCCGCCGCGAGGGGCTGTTGATGTTTTCAATCTTACGTTTCGGGCCGTTCGTTTAAATGACAACAGAGTTTAATGGGACTGAAAATGTATACTTTTGAAACCAAGTTCCAGAATGGATTTTTTTTAATATGGAAGGTCACAATGTAAATAGGCGTTTTTGATTGATAATAGTATTGTCTGTTGTGTAAAGCAATGGGAATAGGTAGGCTAGTGTATGCTTTGTATGCAAACAACTCTAGTTTGCTTATCACACGCATTGACTATTAGCCTACCAATAACATCAACATTATAAGCTTACAGTGATTATGTAGGCCTTATAATATTTTGATAAGGGTAGGCCTGATACAAGCTGATTTTTGATGCATATCATTTTCTAAACCAATATGAAATATTTTGTGAAAAAATTATAAAAACGTGTTACTTCTCCCGGTGGTAGCCTATAGCCAGATGCTGTAGCCATAGTGTGAATTTATAAACTTGTATTGAGTAGGCTACAACCTTTTATGGTCAATGGGGTTGAATTGTTATCACGACATCATGAAATAAATATAAGAATGTCCGTTACCGTTTCCATACCTTTTTTATTTATTAAAGCAGTGCTTATTCATTCGTTTTATAATGGGCATTGCGGTCAGCATTACATTTGAAATATAACATTTAGGGTTTGGTCAACTCAACTCTTTTTTTGCACCACTTTTTGTAGACAGAATAAAGCATTCTCTTCAGTAGCTCAAAACGAGGCTAAAAAAGGAGAAAGAAGAAGAGAAAAAAAGGAAAAAGGAGGGAAAGAAAGAGGGCGTCCACCCTCAACTACAGGGTTGGTGGTTCGATCCCCGTCCCCCCACACATGTCCAAGTGTTCCTGGGCAAGACACTGAAGCCTAAATTGCTCTCGATAGTTAGTTTGCACCATAGATTGTATACAAAAGATTTGCACCCTGCATGGTAGCTGCTGCTATCGGTCTGTGAATGTGTGTCACTCTGGATAAAAGTGTCTGCTGAATGGCATGTAATAATGATAAACTATTAAATTAGATATATAATGACCAAAACATGTACAACTTTGTGTGGTTGTTGTTAATGTACACATTTGACTGTTACATTAAATAATAGGCTAGTTATTACATAACTGCTAGGGTGGTCAACCCTTAACTGCAGGGTCAAGAAAGGGTGAAAAGCAATCTGAAAATGATCAGAGATCAAAGAGTGTCTCTGATCTGGGAAGTTCAAGATGTTGCCTCCTTGTCAACACCTCTTGATTTACGACAGGTAAATTACCTGGGAAAGCTCACATCTAAAGAGTGTAAAACCTTTGATTAAACCTTTGTTTTTTTTCTTTGAACACTGATCACAACAAAGTTACCGTTCTTTTTGATTGTGACTTTAATGTCTCCAATCATTTTCTTTACTCATTTACAATAACTAAAATTAGTATTGAAAACACTGGTAACAATTTGCTATACTGTGCCATTCCTGTCTTGTCATTTAATACCTCAATTAGCAAATGTGTTATAATACTAGATATTATACTACTTAAGATTAAATAAATAAAAAGTCAATAGCAGTGAAGAAATAGTGTGCACATTTAATACAAAACACATGCACCATAGTACACACACACACACACACACACACACACACACAAACAAATAAATAAATAATCAAATAAAATAGTACAATAAATGAAATAAATACAAAAACACAGCACACAAAGAAATATATAAAAAAGTAAATGTATATAAAAACAAAACAAGTAAATACAAAAGTTAAAACAAAGCTAAATATATATATACACTGAGTTTTGTAAATCGAGTTAAATGTATGTGTGTTGTGTGACTGTATATGAAATGTTTTGTGTGTAGTGTATGATTATTTTTTGGCATCTGCCCTCTCCCTCCTCTTTTCCTCCTGCCACTGTTCTAATGTGTTGGTTGCTGTGACAGGACAGTGGATGTGGCCGTAGTATTGGCCATGTCCAGTTTCCTTTGAACGGGGCTGGTGACACTGGCGACACTGGTTTGTTTCTACAGTGCGAATGTAGGGTCTGCGGGTAGTTGGTGGGGATGGAAGGGGAGCAGAAGGGGCAATTATCTTAGGATGCTGGGCCGGGACTTGTGGGAACAAAAAAATTGGTTGTGAAATAACCGAGTTTGGGACCACAAGAAAAGGGGTAGAGGCAGGTTGAGGTGGCTGCAGTGCAAAAAGCTGCCTTTGTACAGGCAACTGGGTGGGATGGAGGTGGGGAGCCGCAGTCTTCCTCCTGTCCACTGCCTGCCCTACTGTGCTCTTTGGCAGGTTGTATAGTATTTTAGGACCAGGACGTACAGGAGCAGTAGTGGGCCTCATTTTGTGAGGTGGGAGAGGCACCGGAGCAACAGGTACTTTGGGAGGAAGGTTGAGTCCTTGCTGCAGGATGCTGAGGTCCTGCCTCTTCAGCCGCTTGTTGTGCCACTGGTTGACAGTTGTCTGGCTCACCTCAAACAACTGTAGGGTAGTGCCCTGCATCACTGTCCCATTGCCCAGGACAAGCTGCCTGATCTTTCGGTAGTCGGTCAGAATCAGAGTCCATCTAGTCAGTGACTAGTCTCGCAAAGCCAGACCAAACTACAGCACGTAGTATGGTCTGGAAGCACTCTGTTTAGAGCCGTCTATTCGGGTGGGGAAACCGGGGGAAACTGGACTAGCCTGTTTGTATTTGTTTAAACCAATCACAATCATCTAGGGCGGGGCTAACCCCGGGAAGCAGCAGCGGTGTCCTGCAAAATAGTGCCGGGGGGGGGACTTATTTTGATGGAACGTCTTCACGTCCAGACGTCAGAGAAATGGCTAAACCCGCAAACGCCACACAAAAACTATTAAAGACAAAAGGAATATACATAGTGTGTTGCTTTCTAACCAGCATGTCAAGACACCATACACTTTAGCCCCCGAGGAGCTCACGGGATAACTTAACCGGAGTTAACTAGCCACGTAGTGTTATCTCTGGTAACATTATCATCGGTGGTTGAGAGGACGGCTACGGCGGTCGAGTAGAATTTTTAGCATTCGAGAACTTATGTCACCACCTCCTATCGCTGTAGTCAGAGCCGTAGTCCGTCTGTTTACAGGCAGAACAGGGTTTTGACGTTGTGAGCGCTACACCAACTGCAGCAAGTAGCCGTAAGAGTTGCTAGGTGATAGTGGAAGCCGTTGGAATCTTTCCCCGTCGCTAAAACACCGCTGCTTAGTCCCTAATTCACCAAAGAAAGGGAACGGCGGATCTTAATCTAGCTGGTTATAAGGTCCGGTGCTCAATTCAAACCCCCACGCTTCATTTTCCAGAGTTTATGAGGGTATTTCTGCCCGGGGGTAGTTGTACAATGAAGTTGGACAGCTAGGCTAGGCTAAACTAGGCTGCGTCCCGGACCGCCGCCGCCAATATTATTATCCCGAAGTATAGCCACACTTTATTTCCGTCTACAGTAATGTGACTTCTCACACCCTGTGTGTGTGTGTGTGTGTGTGTGTGTGTGTGTGTGTGTGAGAGAGAGCGCTGCACATAAGCACACGGGTTGACTGTGAGCGAATTGTTTCCGAATTTGAGGGGGATCACAATAGGGGAAAGCCAGCAACCGGAAAAGGAGGGGGCTGCGTCAGGGCTGCGTTGCTTTTCGACGCAAGCGAATAGACGCTGGCGGAAGTGGTCATGCCAGACTAGTCAGTGACTGACTGCCCTGTTTCTTTGGGCTCTTGTGCAGCTCGCAGAGCTTAATGAAAATTGACTCAACTAGTCGGCAGCAGTCTGGCCACTGGGCAGGGGACCCTGATGAGCCGGCCACACTCCGGGTCATGCTCTCCACCCCTGGCACAAATGTAGTTTTGTTTGCACGGTAACGTCCATCTAATGGCTACTGCTGGTGCCGTGCAGAGTAGGCCAGCCTCTGCTGGTCGTATGGCAGAAGATCCTGCCACAGAGCCACTATGGTACCTGCCTGTTGTGGGCTGACGGTGTTGCCAGGTTCAGCCCTCAGTCCCACCAAGTACTGTGCCAGGCTGTCCACTTTGTCCATCCCTGGGACACCACGCTCATCCACAGCCTAGAAAATGTCACAGTACATTTCAATCAAAAAACAAAACCAAAACACACAATATCACAGCTGTTGCAGTGTAAAGTGTCACAAGAAGACTTACCAGTTGTTGCTCAGGTGCTGCTAGGGTCCTGGCCGTGGCCCCAGAGGGACCAGCAGTGTGAGCAATGGGGACAGGGGCCGGTAAGATGGCGGTAGTGGGAGGCACAGGAGGAGGAGTGTACATTGGCAGCACAGGAGGAGGGGTGGCACAGACCGATGGCATGATCTGTTAAATGCAATAAGATTTTATTTTAAGAAGCTTTTATTCATTCTTAGGGTTTTTACATATTACCTATACTATAAACATTTTACATACTTGATTACATCGTGAGCAGGTGTGCACACTGTCACAGCATGATAAAACATATGAAAAGAATAATTACCAGTTGTTGCTCAGGGGTCTCTGTACTGTCAGATGCAGCTGCAGTCTGGAGAGAAGCTGGGGAGGAGAGAGCTGGATTGCTGGCTGAGCTTGGTGTCATCACAGAGGACACGTCCAGAAGCCGGCCTGTTTCCTGAATCTGAGGGCCAAACCCCAAGAGCAGCAAACCTCCGCAGGCGTAGCATCCACTCCTCATTCCCCATCGCTCTGTGCTTTTTGAGTTTTGAAGCCATCTACCATAAATATGGAAGTGTCATTTATAACAAACCAACAAACGTTTAACCACTACATATCATTACACCTGAATATACAGCCTCCAGTGAGGGCAATGTTACAAATACAGTGAAATACAGTGTTGTCTAAATCAGCTAACTCTAACTAAAGTGAGATCAGTGTGTAATACATGAATAAGAATAACATGCCACAGTAGCCTAACGGTATGATTATTTTAGCATGATATTGACACAGGTCTTTTTTTCCGCTCAAAAAGAGGACAATGATTTAACGGTTTAGTGATGTTAGGTAGGCTATAGCTTAATAATTACGAGAGTAGGTCTGCCTTCGTTTTGCCAACCAATAGCAGAACTTAATGCAGACCTACTATCGTAATGATTAAGCTGTTTTCATTTGGAAAGCCAGATATCTGGGTGTGGAAGAAAAGCACTTAACAGGCTACCGCCGCTACCTACATTATACATTCAATCGGCTAAGAAGTAATGGTCACTTATTTTATGTTTAACACCGTGAACGGGCGTTTGAAAAGAGGATTAGATGCGTAGAGCCGCAGCAGTGCATCGGTATGACCCATAGATAGTATAGCGTTTGACCCAGCGACGCAAGGGCGTAGGAACCGGGGTGGACGTGTCCCCTCCAATATTGGAGACAGGCGCATTTGTCCCCCCCCAAAAATGATACCGCGAGGAGAAAAATATTTGATTTTGAAAATGCTTTTATTTTGAAAGCGCAACACAGCTTCTTGTCACCGGCCTCCTAAATGTGTTTGTTTTGCCCCGAACAAAGCTTTTAAGGTAGCGCGCAGGGTTGGGAGTTTCAGGCGGGAGTGCCCATTGAAGTGCTTTAACGCAGCGCTGCCTAGAAGGCTGCGTTGAGGGCACACAACAGACTGTTCGGGAAGTCTTTCCTTTGCAAAGGCAGTTAGAACGCTACTCGGTTACTTTTTTCACACGTTAACCTGTTCTTTCTGTTAGTAAATGCTCTGCGCAAAAGCTCATTCACTTCCTACTTCATCCAAACCGACTTAAACAGCTCTCTGTGTATCGTATCGCTAATTTAAGCCTGTAACAAACCTAGTGCTGAGTCCGCCTCTCTCATGCTGCTGCTGCTGGCACATCAGAGGTTCACTGCTTCTGAACGTTACCCAGCATACGCTCTATAAAAGCCTTCTGTTCTATGGGCTCGGGCTGCCTACTGTAAATATGGGTTTTCAGGTCGATGCAAGGTGCGATTTTTTAAAAAAGAAAAGAAAAAAGGATGACGTTTTTATTCATGAAACATTTGGAAACTAAACTTGCAAGAATTAAATCTCCCACACAGTAACATTCAAAGTATGATTCAGTGTTTCCCCCACGTTCACACAGCAGCGGCGCGCCACCGCTGCTATATTTTCTCCGCCGCTATTAAAATCCTCCTCATTATTTATGAAGGTATTATTGTAGCATAAGTCTTTAGCACATGTAACGGCAGATTTCGAATGCGTAAACTGAAGTGACAAATGTGTAACAGTAGATTTGAAGTCGTAAATATTTGTTTTGCATGTGTACTCCAAAGTCACAAATGTGTAACAGTAAATTTGAAGTCGTAAATATTTTTTCTACCATTGTGGACACAAAATAGGGGCTACGAGTTCACAAATCGTTGTTACGGGTGCACAAATCCTATCCTGTGCATCGCAACTTCAAAGAGTCATGCGCTTGACACTTTTGCTACAATCATTGCAGCACAGTTGGTGCAAAACACATTTGCACACCCGTGTTTCATAATGTGAGAACATGCCCAAAATTTGTGAATTCGTAAACCCAAATGTGAACTAACGCATCAGAAGTTGCACATCTGTGAAAAATGTCCTCTCAAATAAAATGATATCGAGCACAGCATTTTAATGAGCGAGCACAAATCGATGATACAACTGCTCAAATCTGTTCCTACAAGTCTCAGCTGAGGGTTTTCTCTGCTCGAATCTGCTCCTGCAAGTCTCGGCTGTGGGTTTTTTTGCAGGTAGATTTGCACCACGCCCAGGTGGTAAATGTGGTGCAAAAGTGTTTCGTATGCGTAGAACAGATTAGGCTCGTTCGACCTGTCGCCGTCTTGCTAAGACCTGCGCAATTATGACGCTCGTCTTGCTGAGCGCACTGCATTATGGTTAGACTTTTTGTCCCACTTGCACCCGTGGCTGGCTGCGGCTCGGCTGCTTGAGACTTTGAAGTCCCGCGGTATCAAGACGGACACAGACACTGGAGCAAGTCGCTGCAGTTGCTCCCCACGGGCTGCGGGAGCGAAATGTCTGATGGGAAACGTCTTGCTGACAGGCGGAGCTGAGCGCTAATTGGGAGTTTAAACCTCGTGCCTTTGATGCGTTTCCCCAATTGGTTAGGCAAAAGTCTGACATCACCGCTCAAAATTAAATTACGATCCATTCTTTTTGATTTTAATTTATGTTTAATCATTAGGCCGCCACAATATGCATTTAAGCAGAAATGTACTTAATCAGAGTTAAACCTCTGAACCCTTGACATAGAAATAATTTGGATGTGTAACTCTCCTGTATAGATATATTTAAAAGTGAACACAAACTTGAGTCACATAAGATCTTGGTGAAGTGATTTTTATACCATTAAGATTAAATCATAGGCTTATTTCAAGTGATCTAAATGGTCTGGGAATTGTATTTTACATGTAGTGTCGCAAAGCCAGACCAAAACTACAACAAGTAGTTTGTTTGTTACACATCATAATACAGTTCATCATATCCATCTCTACAATAATAATAAGGGATCTTTTCTTAGACCTTCTTTATTTAGGCCGATCATATTCGTTATGTGAAGGGAGAAATACTAAACCTCCTTTATTTGGATTTGTAAATTATTCTTGTAAATTATTCTTTATCACTTAAAAGTAGGTGTTCTAGTAAAGTAACAAGAAAGATAAAGATGTGTGGGGAATGGGGATATTAGCTTATATCTCGTTTCTTGTTTTGAAAATGCCCCTCGCTTTTAAAGTGTTTACTCGTCTTTGTGTTGTGTTCTGCTTCTAATCGGTTGTAGCATGTGTGACTCTCCTGCGAATATGTTTCTAATAGGCCTTCAAAATAAAACTAGAAAACGAACTGCATCCGCAACAAGGACGCTACTTCCGACTCGGAGCTGTCCGGCTTCAGTCAGGCATTTTCGTCACTCCCCCGACTGCACTCGGCTACTCTCGTCTACTTTCCAGACGAGCTGAAAGTTAGGTCGAACGAGCCTATTTGTATCCGTAGAAGGTGGGCGGGACAACATTGTCGCATCATCCAATGAAAGCGCCGGTTGGGACCCGTGACGTCAGCATGTGAACAAACGGAGGAAAAGGCTTTTTCCTTCGTCCCTTTTCACCAGAAATTGTAGGAAATGACTAAATGAGCAACAACTACTATCAAACTAATGCGAAGTAGTAGGTAGTAGTGAATTGAACTCTTTTTCTGTAGTTTTACATAGCATTTTTTAAGTAATGGAGAATTATATTATATGTAGCCTACTCCAGCCTTTGAGGAAAAGTAGTCCAAGGTGTCTGTAACAGTAAATAAGCCGCGTTAGCTAGCTTTGAGGTGGTTTCCCGATCATTTTAGACAGGACAGGAGGCTTATTATGTGACACGGTGAAGTTGAGGAGGGGATACCCATTAAACACCAGGACCTGCGGTGGTTTAATAAACAGTTGAGCTGCTTCACAATCTCTGTCCGGAGCCGCAGCAGTGTCTGGACTGACGGTCACGGACACAGACCTAGGGTTTAGCTAGAGCCTACAGGACACGGAGCCATCCCACGGAAACTATGAACTGTAAGTCTGGTTTTCTTATGTTTTTAAACTTCAAAGTTGGTCGGTATAATACGTTCAATGATGAGAAGCAACGTGTGGTTATAATGTATTGCAGGCAGCATAGCTAACCACTAGCTAACAAGTCATAATGGGTATAACAGCTAATGTTCGTTAGCATATTCTTTTAAAGGATGTACCGTTTTTTAAGGCATTTGGTCACTTCTAAGGATGTTAATAATTAGCTGTTAACGTAAAATAAGAAGGCTGACCAATGAATCCTTCCGTTAATCAGTTAAAATCCCGGCGCTAGCCAGGGAAATATGAGTCAGCTGAATACTGGAGTCTTGTTGCTATAATAATAATCAGCGTGTCTGTATGTCTGCTTTTCTGGGACATCGGCACCTTCATACATAGCCTACTAGTTTTACATCAGGATGTAATGTTAGCATGTGTCGACCTCATATAGAGCGTTTTCTGTCTTAATAGTGGCTATGAAGATCCAAATAAACACATGTGAGCAGTATACTATTCTGCTCAGCCCGTCTCAACATCATGTTGCTGTTTCTGAATAAAAACAGGTAGACAAGCGTCCCATTATGCAAAGGATTTTTTTTAATTGTGCAGCTCCATCGTGTTTAAATCATATTTTATATCTGTTTTTCCAGCCTGAAAAAAAACATTTACAACTAATTTTAAAAGTCACTAATGACAAGCAGAGCCGGCCCAAGCCTTCAGGGGGCCCTAAGCGAAATATGATTAGGGGGCCCCTCTCCAATGTTAGCGCTGCTGAAACTCTAGATCTTTGTTAAATATCATTCACACACCCAGTGTTTTCTGCTAGTGCCTCCACTGTGCGGCTGTGCGAAAATATTAGACAGCCGAGATTCAGACCCTCCTAGGGGGGTCCGGGGGTATGCCCCCCCGGGAGATTTTTTTAACCTTTTTAAAGTGAAATGCATGAATCTGGTGCACTTTGAGAGGAAAATTAAGAGGCTAAATCTGAGAAATCTTGTGTGAACAAATAATTTGCAGACACTGGGTCAGATGAATTAGAAGCTATTGAAGAAGGACACATGGATTTTCCATAAAAATATTAATATAAAATAAAATCTTATGGAGGGTCCTCTGGTTTGGGCTTGGAGCTCTTTTTCTTTTACGGGACATATTTCTCTATAATATAGTGAATGCATTTAAATGCATTGTGAGGAACGAAGCAGAAGAACTTTGTTATCCAGCTACTGTATCTTTTTTTCCACAGACAAGGGTGACATAGGCTATAGACTATACACAGTGCATGGGCAACTGAGGGCAGCTCCATTTCCAATTGTTTTTAAATAAACTCAATACACACTGTGCATGGATGTGAACGTGACATGATCAGATAATTTCGGATTTCCTCCAAGATGAACTGATTACATTTTTAGGCTATTAATTATCTAGACCAAACATTGTATTCCTTTTTTTGTATGATAACTCACATTTGCATAGTATGATGTTAATATCAAACACACAAACTAAAAAAAAAAAAAAAATTTTTTTTTTTTTTTTTTTTTAGGGGGCCCCCCAGGCAGTCGGGGGCCCTAAGCGGCCGCTTAGTTCGCTTATGCCTCGGGCCGGCTCTGATGACAAGATACCCCCCACGAAGAGAATGAATTGCAGGGCTGTTATAATAAACTATATTGATTAGTTTTTAGCTTTGTGTTCTTCATCAACTCGAACCCATGTATTTTATTTATTTTATAAATCTTAACATTATCTTAACATCTGAATGGCACAATCTGCTTTTCCACAGACTCATCTTGGCTGTCCTGCACAAGTGTCTGGGATTTCCATCCTGTCAGGGAGAAGCCATTGTACAGTGAGCAGCTACAGTCAGTCCTAACTATTATCCGTCATGTGTTTACTATAACATCACTAATGGGATTAACAATTGTTTCCGTCCCCAGTGTATGCATTGCTGAGGGAAGGACACTCCAGATAACTGAAGACTTCACTGCTCCTGCTGCCTTGAGAAGATCTCCGAAGATGGAGCAGCGTGGAACTCACCTGGCAGTCACAGCACATCAGTCTGACTCTACACTCTACACACAATTTGTTTTCAATTTTTAGATTGTGATTATTATAAATCTAGACAAAGTCAGATCATACTCAATTCATAATCATATTGATTGCAGTAAATGAGGTGACATACTCAGTCATGTTTATTTGTTTGACATATTAAAAAGGTAGGGGAGATTTTGATTAAATATGGTAAACAGTTGGGCTACAGACCAAGGACTAAGTTACTAGTTTTATGTTTTGTTTTATAAAGTCTTGTTCCGGCACATGCCAGAGCATTTTGGGTATTTTGTTCATTTTCTCTTAATAAAATAACGCCATACAAAACTTTACTTGGAGGTATGCAATTGTGAGTGCATTATAGTTTTAAACTGGTTGATTTGTATTTTTCATTTTGACCGTATGTATATGTTTAGTAAATCCACAAATATTTTAAAAAGTCCAAATCTTGTGATTTGTTTGTGGGGTAAGCTTTTACTATACATTTGTACTGATTGTGCTTTGATGTGATAACTGCAAATCATAAATATAATTGATATAGGGCATTTATTAGTCTTGCTTTAGCAGCATGCAGACCTACTTATTAATGCAGCACGTGATCTGAATTAACATGTTCTAAACTGCATAAAATGTTATGGTGTGACACTTTTTGATTGTGATTAATTAAAGTAATCACTGAAATGAGGTTATATGAAGCTTTGTACCCTGTTCTTCTGGACACGTCACATGAGGTAAGGTGTATAGCAGAACTGTCTGGGGATAAGCACACTAGTTAAACCTGATCATCTAATTATCAGTTTGTGATACAAGTAGTGATAATTTCACATGGAAAATGTGAGATAGAGGAACAATTATTCCAATTCAGTTTTAATATTTCCTCTATACTTTTCTATTGCCTTGTAGAGTAGGTTACTTATTCACTTCACTATTCACGTTTAAATTAATTAAGCTTACTACATTTAGAAGACTAAGTGTATGATTTATAAGCATATTTCTGGATTTAGATACATGCTGAATACTCTGCAGCAAGATATGTAGGCCTACTTTATTTACTTTGGTCCTCAATGCCTGCAACGTCCTCCACCCCCTGCGTGTGGTGTGTTTTAACCATAGATAGTTTTAACAGCCAGGAGCCTTGACAGCGGCTGCGGGACAATAAACTATTGTCAATAGTTAGCCTGCTATCGGTGTACGAATGTGTGTGAATGGTAACGTGTAAATGGGAACAGGTCTCCCTTGCAAAAGAGTCTTCGGACTCAATGGGATATACCTGTATAAATAAAGGTTAAAAAAATATATAATGGAAATTCATTCTCTATTTAATAAGACTACTTTTATTAAAATGTAAAGGTTTTAAAGAGAAAAATAGCAGGTTTAAACAGTTACACCAGTGCCAATCACACAGCAGACGTTAACTGACGTCGACGCTGGCCCTTATATCTGCTAAAGTAAACTTGTTTATGACTTTCACTACTGGCATAAGGCTCCGCTGTAGTTCCCTCTTATTCAATTCCCTTATTATTACATTTCCTACATTTTCTGGTGAAAAGAGACGACCATGGACCAGCCATGGACATATGAGGGAGACGACGGAAACAGGCTTTCCCTCAGTCTGTTTAAATGCTGACGTCACAGGTCCCAACCGGCGCTTTCATTGGATGATACACAATGTTGTCCCGCCCACCTTCTACGGATACAACTCTGTTCTACAGGTACGAAATACTTTTGCACCAAATATAGCAGCTGGACGTGGTGCAAATCTACCTGCAAAAAACCCACTGCTGAGACTTGCAGGAGCAGATTCGAGCAGAGAAAACCCTCAGTTTAGACTTGTAGGAACAGATTCGAGCAGTTGTATCGATGGATTTGTGCTCGCTCATTAAAATGCTGTGCTCGATATAATTTTATTTGTGAGGACATTTTTCACAGATGTGCAACTTCTGATGCGTTAGTTCACATTTGGGTTTACGAATGCACACATTTTGGGCATGTTCTCACATTATGAAACACGGGTGTGCAAATGTGTTTTGCACCAACTGTGCTGCAATGATTGTAGCAAAAGTGTCAAGCGCATGACTCTTTGAAGTTGCGATGCACAGGATAGGATTTGTGCACCCGTAACAACGATTTGTGAACTCATAGCCCCTATTTTGTGTCCACAATGGTAGAAAAAATATTTACGACTTCAAATTTACTGTTACACATTTGTGACTTTGGAGTACACATGCAAAACAAATATTTACGACTTTAAATCTACTGTTACACATTTGTGACTTCAGTTTACGCATTCGAAATCTGCCGTTACATGTGCTAAAGACTTATGCTACAATAATACCTTCATAATTATTATTCTACTTTTTTTCTTTCTTTTTTTTGGTACGTAGCTCATTTTAGAAATGGGGCAATGCCTAACATAAACGCTGACCATGCGTCGGAGGTGAATGTAACTTACTCGGCGGAAAACAGAAACTAACGGAGGGGAGCATAGACATTATATATGGATATATATCCTTTATAATGTCTATGGAGGGGAGCGGCTCACTGTAGAGTGCCTTTAGTCGCGCTGTCAGTTTTCCGTCAGGGCTCTGTGTATCCGGGCTCGAGACATACAAACAGATCGCGGAACATTCACTAACGAAACAGTTAGTGGCTGAGCGAAGAATGTGGACTACTGTAGGCTACTGGTGCAAATTCCACAACTCATTACTTGTGTTACAGTTTAGTACAATATGTAGGCCTATTCATTTATATTTGGCTGCTCCACCAGTCCAGGCAGGACAGGATAGTTAAGTTTCAGTTTCGTTTTTCATCTCCGTGTCGGACAGCTGTTCGCTCAGCTGATGGGCTCGAGCCTCACGGAGCAGACAGCGGGAGTCAGTCTAAAGTCAGCGATGATCACTCTCACAAATCAAAAAGCTAAATTATAAAATAAAGCTATCTCTTCTTCCCTCTATCTGTCTGTATAGGGCCTATATTTCTCTCTCCACTGCACACTTAGTCACTACCACTAGTTTTAAGGAAGCAGAAGGAGGATTATACCCTCATTTTGCACTTTATTATTTTTAAATATTAGAAGATTGCAGGCAAGTAAAATACCACCAGCCACTACATTCTCAATGATAGAGACGAATAATTACCTTTTTTTCTCACAGTTTAAATCAAATATTTGAACAATACAGGAGAATAAATATTTGAAAGCAATACAGAATGCATGAAATTACTGCATTGTATTGTATTCTATTTTTGTCACCAGGAACCTAAATGTTGTCAATTAGCCTACTTTACATATATTTGGTGCATACAAATTCACCAGAATGCAGGAAATTGTTGAATGCTCAAAAATGTATGGGGGGACACCCCCAGACCCCCACATTAAAATGTGTCCCAAACCAAGGTTTAATCACAACCTACACCCTTGAAATTCATGAATAGTTTTGTTTTATTTGTATCTATAGGCCTTTGTATAAGGATACATTGTAATTTTTATCACATTATTTTAAATTAAAGTCTTAGGTCCTGCTTATCAATTGCTCATAATAACCAGTAGGCCTACTTCTGTGTTGGACATTACTGAACCTCTTCCCATTTATAGCACACAATGTCCCTGTCTAGTTCCATGTCCCCAAAAAATCAAATAAAAGGAACCCCCCCTCCCCCCCTCTGATTTACCGAGTCGTCTCTAGAGGGGTCGGGTGTGGCAAAATGTGGCATTTTGTGTAATATTCATTTCTATACAAAAATGTCAAAATCTGTAAGTAAAGACAAAAAAAGGCAAATTTGCAACACCAATAATCCCATCTATCTGAATAGTAATTAGTGCATATTCTCCTCTCAAAGTGCACTAGATCAATGCATTAAAATGTAAAGGGACCCCCCTAGGACGTTCAGGGACCACGCCACCGCTGCTGAAAAAAATCCTGCGGGAAACACTGTGATTGCATATCATACTGATTGTTGTTTGTTTTTTTACATTGGATTTTTTTTCTTGTTATTTTACTACTTTTGTCTGGAAAATTCCTTAATATCAGTGTTTCTGCATAAGTGGATTTTCAATTCATAGATATGGTGATATTTCATCAAGTTCTGAGGTGTCTTTGTGAAGGGATTCAACAGGTGTTATGCAAATTATTCTGTATATTTGATCTATTTATTATTTTCAAAGCAAATTTGAAAATGTCATATTTTTGCTTTCCATGGAAGGTGGCAGATGGTTGTTATACTGATGTGGAAAGCTTCTGGTAGTAGTGCTATCATGGTAACCAAAAAGCAGGCGCAGAGATCTTGCAAGGGCAAAAAATTTCTGCTCGCGCGCTTAGCGCGCGCTCGCTTGTGTCCCCCCCAATGTTAAACTCATTCCTACGCCCCTGCAGCGACGTATAACACTGTAACACAACGGCAATGTATTTGTATTCAACTAACTTCGCAAGTTTAAAATAAACACAATGATAACGGCGACTTTACCTTAGCGGAGTTCTGTCAACACCTTTTATCCCGGGCGCCGGTGAGAGAAGTTGTAAACATAGTAGGCTCGTTCGACCTAACTTTCAGCTCGTCTGGAAAGTAGACGAGAGTAGCCGAGTGCAGTCGGGGGAGTGACGAAAATGCCTGACTGAAACCGGACAGCTCCGAGTCGGAAGTAGCGTCCTTGTTGCGGATGCAGTTCGTTTTCTAGTTTTATTTTGAAGGCCTATTAGAAACATATTCGCAGGAGAGTCACACATGCTACAACCGATTAGAAGCAGAACACAACACAAAGACGAGTAAACACTTTAAAAGCGAGGGGCATTTTCAAAACAAGAAACGAGATATAAGCTAATATCCCCATTCCCCACACATCTTTATCTTTCTTGTTACTTTACTAGAACACCTACTTTTAAGTGATAAAGAATAATTTACAAGAATAATTTACAAATCCAAATAAAGGAGGTTTAGTATTTCTCCCTTCACATAACGAATATGATCGGCCTAAATAAAGAAGGTCTAAGAAAAGATCCCTTATTATTATTGTAGAGATGGATATGATGAACTGTATTATGATGTGTAACAAACAAACTACTTGTTGTAGTTTTGGTCTGGCTTTGCGACACTACATGTAAAATACAATTCCCAGACCATTTAGATCACTTGAAATAAGCCTATGATTTAATCTTAATGGTATAAAAATCACTTCACCAAGATCTTATGTGACTCAAGTTTGTGTTCACTTTTAAATATATCTATACAGGAGAGTTACACATCCAAATTATTTCTATGTCAAGGGTTCAGAGGTTTAACTCTGATTAAGTACATTTCTGCTTAAATGCATATTGTGGCGGCCTAATGATTAAACATAAATTAAAATCAAAAAGAATGGATCGTAATTTAATTTTGAGCGGTGATGTCAGACTTTTGCCTAACCAATTGGGGAAACGCATCAAAGGCACGAGGTTTGAACTCCCAATTAGCGCTCAGCTCCGCCTGTCAGCAAGACGTTTCCCATCAGACATTTCGCTCCCGCAGCCCGTAGGGAGCAACTGCAGCGACTTGCTCATATGTCCATGCTTGCTCCAGTGTCTGTGTCCGTCTTGATACCGCGGGACTTCAAAGTCTCAAGCAGCCGAGCCGCAGCCAGCCACGGGTGCAAGTGGGACAAAAAGTCTAACCATAATGCAGTGCGCTCAGCAAGACGAGCGTCATAATTGCGCAGGTCTTAGCAAGACGGCGACAGGTCGAACGAGCCTAGTGACAGACAGAGCGTAAACGGCAGGGAGATGCGGCCCCGCTATTGGTCGGAGAAGTCACGAGTGGAACTGAACTGTGGACATAGGGCACGGTGATTGGTTGAAAATCGTGAAGAAAATAAAAAAAATCGTGGAGATGGCGAGACGTGATTGGTCTGCCATTTCCAGTCGTTCTCTCCCTCCCCTTTCTTTATAGGTCCATGGTTCTCCCTCCCGGCATGCTGTGCTCAGTAGCATCTGACAGCGGAAGCCTGACCTAACCCCGACGTGACCCTCATTATTATTGCGAAGGTTTTGTATATGCGGCAGGTTCCCCGCTTGTGTCCCGGCTGTGATGGACCGCTGGAGGGGGAGAGTGGCTCTGGTGACCGGAGCCTCGGTCGGTATCGGGGCTGCCATCGCTAAAGATCTGGTCCGGTGCGGCATGAAGGTGGTGGGTTGCGCCAGGGACGTCGATAAAATCCAGGTTTGGCAGCGCTTTTGGTGGGGTATTCATTGAGATAGAGCCTCAGCCCACACGTCCCACAACCAGAGAAGCTAGCTATAACTTAGCTTGCTAACTTCTAATCAAAGTGTGTGTTGATAAAAGACATTTAAAATAAACCTTTATTGTGTGTCTTTCTCACGGTAACGCCAGCTTTTGCCTTGTAAACGCTCATCAAAGCTAATTTTTGGCCTACTCAAAACAACTCAACACAAACCACATTGTATTGTATGCATTAAGACTGGGTTAAATACTTTAAATTGTGTCAGTAAACTGGATAGGGTTAATTTTTAATTATGTCTCAATTGCTAGATCGCTAGACACCAACACAATTTGACTGTTGGCTTCTTTCCTGCTTTTCTTGTAAATATTAACCTCTAGAAAAATAACCTCTGTTCTGTCTTAACTGGCTGTTAACTTGTCGTAATGCCCGTAAGATATCTCAAATAAAGGACTCTAAAGAACATGAAAGTGTAGGCCAAAGTAAAATGAATTAAATGTATGCTGCTGCATTCGATGTTGAACAATGGTTGAGCAATGTTTTCCCCCTGATTTAGCCTACTGACATAACAGTAGGCTATAGGCTACATGTCAAGTCACACTTCACAAAGTTAACTGTTAAAACTAACTGTCTTGACATCTCTTTGTTTTCAGAAACTGGCAGCTGAGTGTCAAAGTGCAGGCCACAGCGGCGTTTTGGTGCCTTTCAAGTGTGACCTGAACAACGAGGAGGAGATTCTGTCCATGTTCTCCGCCATCAAAGCGCAGCACAAAGGTGTGGACGTGTGCATCAACAACGCCGGCCTGGCTCATCCAGAGTCTCTGTTGAATGGCAAAACCAGTGGCTGGAGGAACATGCTGGATGTAAGAGCTCAGTGTTTGAAAGATATGTGAAAAAACAACAGGATGTTGGCCCTTCTTTACAACGGTGCACTGTTGCCAGTCATTACAGTTTTCCAACCTATTTTTTATTAAAGGTGTTACAGACAGAGTCTTTCTTTAATTCTGACTTTCCTGTTTGGTGTCTTGCAGGTAAACGTTCTTGCGTTGTGTATTTGCACACGTGAAGCGTATCAGTCGATGAAAGACAGAAATGTTGACGATGGACACATCATAAACATTAACAGGTACAGCTTTATTTAATTACATTTTTAGGGATTTTTCAGGATCCACACGGGAAAGGGACAGATATCATGTCCATACATGCAGCCAAATGTTGGTGGTGACCTGGTAAAGCCTACAATTGTACATGTTTCTCTGTTGAAGTATGAGCGGACATCGCGTCGTTCCCAGTGCTGACGTACATTTCTACGGCTCCACCAAGTACACTGTGACGGCCCTGACCGAGGCCCTTAGGCAGGAGCTGCGTGAGGCCAACACCCACATCAGAGCCACAGTGAGACTTTACACATTCAGACACCTCTGCATCGTGCTTCATTTCTGGAACCAAGCTGAACCCAAAGTCCATCACAGTTCTTCACCATCTCCATTAGCTCCCTTATTAGATATTTTGGAACAAATGCACAGTGTTTAATGAAGTTTACTCTTTTCTGATGATCCCATCTTTCTTGCAGTGTATTTCTCCAGGTGTAGTGGAGACCGAATTTGCCAAGCGGCTCTACCATGACAATGCTGATAAAGCTTCTGCTTTATACACTAAATTTAAGGTAAAAATAGTATTCCTACATCCATAGATTGATAGATAGATAACTTAGTTAGATTAATTTAATCAATTCCACTGTCAGTAGCATATTAATAATTTTCTCTCTTCTCTTGCAGCCACTGGAAGCAATAGACATTGCAAATTCTGTCACATATGTCCTAAGTGCCCCTCCGCATGTACAGGTATGTGACTTCCTCCCTCGTACATATTTTAGTGCTTTCTAAAGTGACTTATCATTTGTTTTCAACCTCTTGTTATTTTATTGTTGACATATCAGTAGTTTACACATGAGGACCTAACCTTCACATACCTTTTTCTCAAGATTGGAGACATTCAGATGCGGCCCGTGGAACAAGTGTCCTAGCACTGCACCGTGTCATCCGACTGGCTTTGCACATGTGTGAAACTAAAAGTTTGTCATGTAATTATGCACTCAGAGAATAACATTTGAGATTTAAAGATAACATATGTTGCACTTAAACTTTATTGTTTTACAGAATTAAATTAGATCTCAGGGATGCATTTTCATATTTAATATGAACTACTATTAGAAAAATAAGACATCTAAAATACATATTTTTACTAATCTTAGAATTGTAATTATTCAGGAAAGAAACATCTAATATCCAACAAAATCTAGTAAGATATTACAAAATCTTAAAAATTATTAGAATGTCAAACAAACATATTAAATAAAAAAAGTAAGTTAAATATCCCCAATATAATTCTCTAGAAAGTCTAATGGTGGATTATCTGAAAAATATTAGCCTTATATCATAAAAATATCAACAATAAACAACTAGATTTTCCATGTACAACAGTTGCTTGATTGTGCCTGAACTCGATAAATGTTTATCAAATCCTTTTCTGTGTTAACTCACTGTCACTAAACATTAATTTCACTACAAATTGATAGGTGTCTTTAGATTAGATTAAAGTGTATGCAGCTTGTAATGAGACTCGTTATCTATTCAAACTTTTTAATGATATTTTAACCCAATGAAGAGTCAATTTTTCAGCAAAAATCCAGGTCAAACAGAAATAAATCTTCTAAACGTCCACTAGAAGTCACTGAAATACTGTAGATCACTGATGCGTCTCTGTACGAAAAGTTAAAATTTAAGGGATGTAAGACATTCATTATTTTTTTTGTTTGCATTAAAAACAAAAGTAATGGAAAGTAAGTACATTTATTAATTAAGTACGGTGGAGAGGTACTTGTACAAATGAATTAGGATTAGTCATTTTACGACGGTATAATTTAAATGCACAGCTTTTACTTGAGTGAAAGATCTTAGTCCTTCTTCCGCCACTGCCCAATCAAATAAAGTTGTATTTTTACAGTGATCAGCTTTGGTGTGATTGAACAAAAAACAGATGTATTTGATTCACTAGCAGTGTGTGGTGTGTTGCCACTGTCTACAATGATCTCATTGCTCCATGGAGGCTCTGGATGGTCCACAGACTTGTGAGTGGGTGCTCTATGCTTGGCATTGCTGGGAATGCGAGGAATCAATGACAAATGCCAACTTGTAAACGTTGGAGTGACACAAAGACCTGGAACTGGATCCTTTGCTGAGGAGCTCGGACCGAGATGAAGAGATAATATAATTGTTTAGTTAAAATGTGCTAAGAGGGCCACACATGTAGGTACTCGTTTGGAGTATTTTTCCATAGATCACTGACTTATTAGTTTCAGTTTCGGCCTTAAAGTATACAAATAATTGTCTGAAATATTATTTTATCTAGGTTTGCTATCATGTTTTCATTAGTTAGGAGTTAAAACCTTGACAATATACACATGTTTTTATATTTTAAAAAATATTCACAAACAGAGTCTGGTGACTTTACAGGACGGCACAAAGTTCTTCACTGCTTGTAAGGCAGGTTTGACCTTAATGAGAAATAAACGGATAACAACTTAGCGAGCATATTTAATTACTTAAACTAAAGTCGAACCAAACAAAGTACTTTTTACAGTCAATCAGGAGTTTGGATTTTTGTTGGGCAACATTACATGATGGATCTTCAAGCTTTGCCCACTAGAGGTCACAAGCACAATAGTACAAGCCTCCATAATATTGATCTTGTGTTGGGTGCTCATGTTGTCAGGTGGCAAAGCTTGCTTCTCTAGCTTCTCAGGAAAAAAAACTATTTACAATTGCAAAAAAAACCAGTACAAATTTGAAGCTACTATTTTTAGTAGTGAATAAGATTTATGTTTTTTCTACAGCAAGAAATTGATCAAGTTTAATAAGGCGGTGGCATAGAGATGAGGACTTGTTTACAGATGTAATAATTTTTGTTTATGGTAGCAGCGTTGCTTTCGGCTATCAGTTCATCACTTTGGTCCAGACTAAAATATCTGATGGACTATGTGTGTGTGCAAGTGAGATTTTTGCATGGGAATGCACCTCATCCTTGAGCATAATTTTTTTATTTAAGGATTCAAAGAATAAGAACATTTGATGATATAGGCTTTAGCTCATATTGCACAAGTTAATAAACTAGACTTAATACCTTCACACTTTTAACACTGTAACCTTTTAACTATCAAATGTATCCCACAACACAGGTTTCCTTTTACGTGAACAATCGAAAAATATGTTTCCATTTAGATTTTTTGTTGTTGTGCTGTGGGACATTTCAATGTACATGCACATGATCCAGTCAATGTAAAGCAACAGGGATAATTGTTCCTTGTTTTTATAAAAAACTGGTAAACCTCTTGAGTGGCTAATCATTTAGTTTGACAGAATGAAATGTCTGACCATCACCTGTAGTATTCAAATAGGCCTACGGAATTAACTACCAGGAAGTATTTTGTGTTTAATTGATGTTTCCCACCCCTGATTCTTTTCTTATGCTGTAACATATAATTTTATATATAATATTAGAAATATTCCTATTGTCTTCTTTTTTAACTTTTTAATTTTTAATTTTTTTTTTAGATTTCTTTATTTAAAAGGGACAGCGCACACTAATAAACATGAGCACCAAAGTTCAACATGTAAATGTGCCAGATTTAGCCATGCAGGCTAATTTTCACCTGTAGTCCCTGGCAGGCAGAAAGAAAAAAAGAAACATTAAAAAAATAAAAATACAACACATAAGCACAAAAACAAAATGACACAAGCACAGACAAGCAATACGACACAATCATTTCTCCAGCACATAACAGGTTGGCGATGTGTATTTAAAGAAAGACAAAAAGCACAGACAAGGAGCATACAAGTGGCATGAATGCAGACAAAAACACATTAGCACAAACAAGGGTATACAGACAAGGAGCACAAACTCGGACACAAACACAACTAGTAAACACAAAGACAAACACACTATCCCAGATGATTATGGACGCATATTTGATTTGTCAGTAAACCGTTTTTTATAGATTTTGAAAGCTTTAGAACTTTGAAGCACTTGTTAGCGGTTTTAAACTTAAATTACTATTGAGATGCTGTTCTACACAACCGACATAATCCAATTGTTGAACCATGCTTGTCAGTGTTTGATGAGCAGCAGTTTTGCTTCTTATTCCAGGAGCACTACTCTCTCCCTCTTTTATCAGTGCCTACCAGCTGATTGAACCACTATAGGGTAGTTTTACTTGATCAATAATGTCTATCCTGTGTTGGTGCATTTATTGGTTTATTGAATTCTTCAACTAATAGGATGCCACAGACCGTTCTGTCCTCTCATTAGCGCACATCCAGTACTATGGATTGTGTATCCCCTTGTGTGTGTGTGTGTGTGTGTGTGGCGTGTGTGTGTTTTTATCTGCTTCACTAGAGAGTGTGCCTCCAAACAAAACAGCTCATATCTTTCAAAGCCGCAGTCTCCACAGTAACAGGCTGGGGTCAGAACCCTGACACGACCCCCTTCCTAGCTGGCATCAAGCCAAAGCACTGGGGAGGAGGTGTCACGTCACCTATCACTTAGGTCCAGGAAATGTTCAAATTTTGCAGTAGAACTCAATTAAATTTTCTGACCAAATATTTTTTTCTGTTTATAATGTGCACAGGTGTCAACCCACCCTGCTGCCTGTGTGTGTGTGTGTGTGTGTGTTGTGTGTAAATTAATGCTGTATATCTACTGTATATATGTATGTTGACCTCTGTATGTTGACCTCTGTTAGTGTGTTAATCATTTTAAATCCTTGTGTGAATCTGATTTGGACAGGCCACATAAATCACATAAGATGCACACATTGACACATGTTGTTCATTTTTTCTGTAAAAGAAAGCTGTTTGTGAAAGCCGTGGTGCTTAAATAATACTTTTTGCAATCCCAACCTATAAAGTTCCACAACATATGCAGATGTTAAACATAAATATATGAACCCAGGACATATTTTCAAAGGTCATAAACTTGCATAAGACATGGAACAATTTTCTTACCTCGCTGTGAGAAATAATCTTATCACAAATCCAACTGGGTTAGCCATTTTGTCATTTCATCTTAAGTTTGAGTCTAAATGCCAAGCTCCTTTGAATGCTTGGTTGTCTTCCAAAAAAAAGAATACATTCAGGGAACTTGAGCTGCATGAAAGTCTGCATTGTTAGATTGTTCCCACTCTTTGAAAGATTAACACAGTGTAATTTGAAACTGTACCAAGTGTATCTGAAAATATTTCCTGGAAATGCCAAAGTGCATAAGCATTTGTCAAATGTGATGATCTAATTTGGAATATCCTCACCCAGATAATTACTATTATGCAAGCATGTGACAATCAGCTGATCTGGTGGATTTCAGCCTCTGCACCGGGTGTTACAACCCTCACGGGTGGGAGGTGCTAATGTGAACTAATGTTCAAATTGAGCTCCTAATCTGTTTGGAGAATGTGGCCCTGGCGTAAACCACACAGGGGCAACAATTAGGCCCCTTGAACAAAGGAAAGCAGTAGCCTGTATGACATGGCAGAATTATCTTGGCACGATTTCAGAGCACATAGTATGGAAAGTAATGTCTAACCAGGTTAGCGTTAGGCCTCTGAATTTCAGATTTCCAATTTTCATCCTTTTGATTAAATAGATCATTTACAGCTGAGGAAACAAACTATGCATGCAAAATATCTATCTATCTATCTATCTATCTATCTATCTATCTATCTATCTATCTATTTATCTATCTGTCTGTCTTTCTGTCTGTATATAAGCTCATGATTCTGTCTTAATTTATGGATAGGCAACGTGTCGCCTAGGCCAATCATATCAGATCTCTACAAAGTTAAAATAATTGTTGTTGCTACATTATGGGAAATAGTTTTTTTTACTTTCTTGCAGAGAGTTAGATGAAAAGGTTGATACCACACTCATGTCTTTTTGGTTAATATAAAAGATACATTCAGCAGGTGTTAGCTTGGTTAAGTTTAGCTCGAAGGCGGGAAACAGGGAGATTAATAGGCTGGTGTGGCTACATCCAAATGTAACAAAATCCACCTAGTATCAATTATTAAGCTCTTTCACTGACATTTCAAATCTTATTTGTAAAGTGTGGCCTTTGTGTTAAATTTGCATAAATAACAATGTGTAAAAATACAGCGTTTTAAGCTAGGTGGTAGCGTTTTGTTTAGCATATCTGTTCTTTTCATCAAACTCTCAGCAAGAAAACAATGTTTCCAAAAACGTCAAACTATTCTTTAAAAAGTGAAGAATGTTAATGTTGTTCTTTAATCACGAAATGAACAGAGGGACTGTCATACATTCATCATTCGGAAAGTTTACTACAGAAATGCATATGAAAGTATTACAAAAAATGTATTCTCAGATTGCAATCGAATGAGTGAATTTATTGAAATGCAAACCCAGTAAAGATTAAACTGTAAATATTTTGGTTTAGCATTCATCATGAAGACAGTTGGTTTAATCAACAGGAGCTAGCCTAGCCGCCTAAGATGCATTTTGTTGTAGTTTGTTTTTAGCCCTATTTTACAGTACATGGCTTATTGTTGTCTAAGAAACAGCGCTGCTTTCCTCCTCTTCTTTGTAAGGAATTGTGCTTTCACTCTTTCAATAGATAACTGAAGTGGACTCATAACAGGAGTTCCGGAGGTGGTCATGCGGGGCTTCTCAAATCTCTGAAGATCGAACTCTTCAGTAGTGGTGACCTTGGATGGCGTGATGGTTGTGAAAGTGATTGTTTGTTGAATTGGATTAGCGAACGAAACTCCATCGCTGGGAGCAGCTTGCACGGTTTTTGCAATGATAAAAGGGGCTGTTGTGGTATGAAGTCTCCATTGTTTGTGAGTCCTTGTACGCCTGCTAATTGCAGCAGTGGTTGCAGTGCTGTTCAGTGCATCACTTTTTTCTGGAGTTGGAAGAACAGGAGTTAGGTTTTCATATGTTTTGTGAAAAAGTGGATTGTCACTTGAAAGAGGTAAACTTGTTTTCCTCCATCTCCTCCTGAATCCTCTCTCTTTCGACATTTGCCTTTTTAAAACACTGAAGGAGGAGTTAGGAGCCTTAACCTGGATGCTCGTTTCCCCTTTGTTAATGTCCAGCCTGTGTGAAACCTGTCGCTCTGTGGTGAGCACCGGCAGTCCCCTAAGAGTGATCACTTCCAGATTGGGCACAGAGGAAATTTCATGGCTGACAGCCACCATGGGAGGAGCCAAGCTGGCTTTCCTCCTTTTTTTCCTCCCTTCTCTGTCTCCCCTCTCCTTTGACCTGTTCCTTTTGACTTTGGGCATTACGAAGGGGTTCCTGGCAGTGCTGACACCAGGGCGCTTTTCAGCATCTCTGTGTTGCTCGGGCTGTGCCGTTGGGGTTACGGTGAGGATGGTGGGGGCAGAAGTGTTGTCTGTTGGGATCATTACGAGCTCTACAGAAGAAGTAGGAGGAATTATCTTTCCCTTCCCCTTTCTGAGCCTTCGGGATTTTGTCATAAGTGGTGTTACAGTTGTTGTGCTCGTTGCTTCCGTGGACCCGGTCAGCGCTTCAGACTCGGCTGGTTTCTTCTGGACTGTCGTAGGCGACGTAATGGACAACGTCTCCTTATTCATCGCTGGTTCATCTTTCATGACTTCATTCAAGGGCTCTTCTTCTCCACCGAGCTCATATTCACTGTCACCGACCCTGTTTGTGGTTCTGCTTGACTGGTCGTGTTTATGTGACTCGCTGATGAAGTTACTCAGAGCATTGACTTCTTCTGCTTTGCCGCCAGAGGTCGGGACCACCGCTGCGTCCTCTACTTTAGCATCTGCCTCTGCTTTCTGCTTTCTCTTTCTCCCCTTTCCCTTTCCTTTCTTTTTTTTGTTGGTTTTCTTCGTCTTACCCGTGTTCTTCCTCTTCTTCTTCTCAGAGCTTTGCGTCTCTCCTTTATCGGAGTCGGCGGCGGAGCTTTGAGAGCTGGAGACGGTAGCAAGGACCTTGATGAAGTCCTCAGCAGCGGTGACAACGTTTGTAAGTGAAGGTTCTTCTTGGCCCGCTATCGAAGACTGTGTTGTACTCTCCAGTTTCTCTTCTTCCTCTCTTTCTTTCTTGGATTCTTGCTTCTTGGGAGGTGACACCGTCAGCACATCGATGACATCAATCCCCCCAAAGTCGTACGGGACCGCCTCTTTCAGCACAGCAATGGGAGACTTCTCATATCGTTTACACCTACGAGAGAGTTAACAAAGAGAAAAATGTGTGTGTGTGTGTGGCGCTTTCAGAAAGTATTATGGCTCAGCATGTTGCAAATCCACTTAAAAGTGTAACACCAGAATCTACTGATACTCACATGCCATACCAGTGCCACTCTGCACACTGTTCTTCGTAAGCAAACTCAAAGCAAGGCACGCCAAGTACATTGAAGAACGCCTGACCCATCACCCTAGAAGACGTGTCGTTGACTTTCCTAAAACAATCTTTCAACCTGCAGAGATTCACAGAGAGGACACAGAGTCAGGCTCATTCCTCGTCCAGGGGATGGCAACGCAGTTTGATATACAAGACTAGAGTAACTCCAATAAAGGACACATGCATATCCGCTGTGTTTGACTTGTTGCTACGATTCCACTCCTGCAAAAATTCCATGCCTCCACTGATCTGTGCTGCTTTTGGATTTAAATGGTACATACTGACACATATCCTGGGATAAAATGCATTTGCAAGGCATCTGCCAAAAAAAGTTTTCCTAAATGTTGCATTAACCAATCAAATCAGATTTTTGTTGTCAGGTGATGCAGCCTTTACTTTATCCGGGTCCCTTGGTTTCATGGTCTACCGACATGGACACATTTATCAGTCAGTGCTGTCGATACTTTCTGACATTAGTTTGTCTTCATGGATCTTTATGGGACAACTGTCTTCTTTTTTGAATATGTCTTTAATGAATTCTGATGCATTTTGTAACAATAATATGAAGTGAAGTTCCAGAAAGTCAGAAGTACTAAGCAGCTGTTTATTAAAGTTAATGAAGTTCAACCCATTTATGTTCTGTAGTTACTTCCAAAGTGGGTTTTTTGATGTTGATTGGGCTTTTAAAAAACCCTGATGCTGTTTTTTTAAAAGGCAGATGTTAAATTGCTTTATGAAGATTGGATCATTATGTTTGAATTGTTCCATACTCATGCACTATGCCTTTACCCATCCATCAGGCATACATAAACCGTCTTTGTTCTTACACATACAGGTCAGACTTAATGATAGAATAGAATATTGTTTTTCACTCACGTATTATCACAGTCACAATGACAGATGGAGTGCCACTTGAAGTTAGTGTGGCCATAATTTGAGGAGAAGGCGTGGATGACGTGAGGGCAATGGTCGTGGATTCGGCAGCAGCTGTCAGTCTCTGCAAACTCTCCTGCAACGAGGAGGACAGATTGATCAAACCAGTAGATACAGTAGTATGCCTAACTCTCACAACACACAGTATATTAACCTTATTTTGCAAGTTTCTTAACCTACCCAGCTGGTCATAATGATCAGCCATGTTTCCAGCTCCACACCATAGGGTCCCAGGATAAGTAAAGCCCCTCTTGGATCTACTTAGAACCTCGTCTCGTAGCGCAGAGTCATGTCTCTCCCCTTTCAGCCTACCGCTGCGTCCCGACCTCTCTTTTAACTCCCGGCACGTCCGCTTGGCTTCATCCATGCGCGCAAAACGCGTGTCAAGTTGCCGGCCGGCTTTTTGCTCTTTCAGTCCCAACTTGCACTCGTGCATGAACGACTTCACCAGCGTCTGGTTCACTGTGACGGAGCAGGTCATAAGCTTCCCGGCGGGACTGACGACGGAGCGCACCGCCTCGGCTCCGTCCGACACCTGGTAGAGGAAACTCTCCCTCACGGTTGACATTTTGGCGCAGAAGGTGCCGTTGAGCATGGAGAACATTTCTTTGCTCTCCCTCTCTGCGTCCAAGGCGCGGCTCAGGAAGTCACCTTTGACGACGTTTTTGTCCAGGTAAGACAGAAAGACGAAGAAGACCGACCACATGATGCGGCGAGAATCCCCTTTCAGCACCACGCGTAACGGAGACAGCTCCTCGCGGTTTCCCGGCGCTCTGGACCAGCCCTTCCAGTTTTAAGGCGACGCTCAAGTGGCGTGATTTATTAATGCGATAAATGGCAACACAGGGAGGAGTCGAATTAACCTCTTTATATCAAGCCTGGTTAAGTAACTCTATATATTACACAATTGCAGAGTGCTTATACGCTGTTGGGAGTAGATATTGCCCACAGTAGGCCTACCTCCCTAAATGTCAACGGTCTGGAGGGAAGAGGAGAGGACAGGGTTAACATAGCTCGCAAACCTCCAGCATCTTTTGCTGTACAGAGATGACCGCTAGTCCCCCCCCCCCCCCCCCCTATCGCAGCCCACAGAAAGAGTGGTGATTTACTTTAGGAACACGCATGGAGGAGGAGGAGGTCCTAGCTCGCCCCGCTCCCCATGGTAACAGGCATGGGGTGATTGTGCCAACCCAGGCATATATATAGGACATATTTTAAACGCCACAAAATAAGCACTGAATTGGTAATAACCTAAATCACAATAGGGGACAATAATGTTGGGAAAGTTTGAAGCTGACGCACGCAAACTTCACTGACTGAAGGACCTCGGCAGATTGAACCGATGGATGGAGTCAGACTTATCTCTCCCCACTCATGAATCATGATCCTGAGAAGTTGGAATGAACTACCGACACAATTACTGCTTCACATTTCCTCTTGGTGATGTTGCATTTTTTTAAACAAATTTCTCCACCTTTGTTATGTAGCCTATATCACTTAAAACCTTTATTTGTTTCCTGGACTTCATCATGTTTATATACTTGTGTTAAAAACAAATGTATTATTCAATCATTGATGTTTGCACAGCAGTTGTGTTGCTGCACTTTTTGTTTTACCTTTACTTTATTAAGAAAACATGTTACATGCATGTAAGTTTAGATCTGTGTCTTAACGCCTGACATCTGACATAATGTGATTTACTTCTTAGACCAACTCTCACTGAAACAAGAGTAAAAGGAAAAATGATGCACAGTAAAGTCTTCTATCTGTGAACAAGTGACTAAGGGTAAGGGCCCTGTTAAAAGAAAAAACTAGGTTGGGTTTCTAATCAGGCCAGTGTTTTGTCACATGGCTGGTCTTACAGGGAGCTCTAGAGGCGGAGATCCTGCCTACTCAGGGCGCTGAAATCGGATTGTTGGAAGGCGGAGAGAAATGATATAAGATCAGCAGAGGCAACATTCGACCAAATCTTGAAAAAAAAAACTACAGGAGGGTCATAATTCTGCTGTTGAACACTGTTTGTTCTTGTTTGGGTTAATGGAGCCCTTTCAAAATGTTTATTACAAGAATGGATCAAATGACAATGTGTGGCCTGTAGTGATGAATCCACCCAGGAAAAAAGTTCTAAAAACCAACTGCATTAGCTACTCTGCTCCAAACAGAAGACAGATGTTAGAAGAAGAGGAAATATGGTACTTATTTTGACCATGTAGAAGACACAAAGCTCCAAATAAATGCCAATGTTGTGCCATTAAGGCTGGGTGTATAAATGAGCACCTGTTAGCAGGTTCAAGCCTTTCTCCAGAAGATTTAAAACCATTTAAATCCATCAACATGACATGAGCTCATACAACACTATAAGTCAGACATTTTATTATCATCCCAGATTACTACCTTATACGTTTTGTCAGTAAGCAAACATTGTTAAATTTTTATATATATTTTTTAACATCAAACATATCTTTCAGTAAATTAATGTGGTTCAAAACCAATCTATGGGAAAGCACAGTTTCTGTTGGCCGGAAAGGTCAACGCTCAGTCCTTAGCTCAGCTTGAAATCCGTTGCTCAAAGCTTGGATGAAATGTACAATCCCTGTATTTAATAACTGTAATAATCTTTCTACTTTTACAGCTGGGAAATATGCTGTGAGTACAGTTGGACGATGGATTTTGTTGCTACAGTGGTGAACATGATCACCACCTGAGCTTATTTAGACACAGATCCTTTGCTGTTTCTGAAAACCTGGAGTTAAAAACATGCCGCTCTGAGCAGCACTTGGAATAACAAACCCCAGGCATGCATGGATAAAAAATGTATAGGATCATAAGTCACAGATTCTCCTTTCAAACGTTGATACTCAATGTGAGTTTGTCAATTACCAACTGTGACTCCTGCAAGTCTGAAGTCTCTACAAATTAGTTTTCAGTTTAGGCTTTTAGCGAATGCCCAGGGGAGAAGGCCTTTCATTTAGCCTCCACCCTCACCCTGGAATAGCTTGCAGCTCACGTTCAGTATCTGTTGACTAATAGAGTGAATTCAAAGCTGTTGCAAAGACTTTAAATCAATCTATTGGCGGCAGTGCATGTCAGTATCAATACTTCCAATGTATTTGCCCCTGTTACACTTTTGCTGCATTTTGACTTGTATTTGTCTCATTGTGAGTGTAATGAATGTTGTTTCTGTCTATTGCTCTCTTTTTTGACCAGGTCTCTTTTGGAAAATAGATTTAAATCTCAATGAGACTTACCTGGTTAAATGAAGGTTAGTAAACAAAATGAATAAGACATATCCAGTAAAAATAAGACCCCATCCCCACCGGAAACTGATATTACTCACACACACACACGCACACACACACACACACACACATACACACACTCTCTCGCTCTCGCACTCTGTCACTGTCTATCTCTGTCTTCAGTCCAGTTCATTCACCACAGATTCTCCTTCTTGTAAACGTGTTGTTTTTTCAAAATGGACATTTTGGCTGTTCCTGCAGACAGACCTAAAGGATGGTACCTTACTGTGATGGCACCCAACACAAAAGGACCAAAGTTTGCCTGGCTGGACCCGTCCAGACTGTACTGCAACTCCCAGGTACAAAGGGGGGGATTTCTAGTCTCTAGTTTGTTGAGCTGTTGATACTGTCTCCACTGTCTTCCCTTTCACTGTGCACAGACTAAAATTCATGCAAAACTGCACACAATGTACAAACTATCATGTTCTTAGTTCATATGCACACTTTGCCTTTTGTGCATTTACTTTGTTTGCACTTGTGTCAGGCTCTTGCAGACTGTGTCAAAGACCTTCTCAGTCCATTTCACAACGACACCATTGACCTGGTTGCCGGGATAGATGCGATGGGATTCATTCTCGGTAAGAAAACAATTCATTTTAGTTAAGTATTAAAACCAGTTTGGTTAAGCTTAGTCACTCTTGTTGCTACTCACTATTTCTATTTTTTTAAAATGAGGCTAGAGTTACATAGAAACCTAACACCTGTGCCAATGATACTAAATTTAGATGGTGTGGCTCTTCAAACAGTCTACATCAAGTCCAAACTGGGGGTTTGCAACAGAGAGTGATGACTTCTGAGATATTATTGCTTCATTTAAGATGAATGTTTCTCGTGTGTTCTTTCAGGGGCGTCTGTTGCCACCACCCTCGGAAAAGGTTTTCTGGCTGTCCGTAAAGCAGGACACCTGTGTGTCGCCACCCAAAACCAAAACTACACCGACTACAGCGGCACAGAAAAGACAATGGAAATACGACTGGATGTGCTAAAACCAGGTTAATCTTCTGTTTTGTTTCCAATCCTTTAACCATGTTTTGAAGAAAAATAATATTTACTCAACTGGCAATGTTTGGAGAGCTGTGAGAGCCAACTTTTGAAATACACACACAAAAAAAAGACCTCATGAGAAATCCGTTTTCATTTATATAGCCCATTATCACAAATAGCCATTTGCCTGAGTGGGCTTCACAGTCCGGACAATATGACACTTTACAGGGGACAACATATTGAGGAACCTCAGGGAGAAAGGGATCCTTCTCCCAGGACGGACAGACACTAGTTGCAGATTCCCTCAATAAATGAATTAATGAATTGTTGCAGTTTAAAAATCCACCTAACCCTGAACAATACATAATCCAAATTAAAACCACAGGTGTCATTTTATTTCCCTGTGAAAGAGCACCCTCTAGTGTTAATGTGTGAATCAAAGATCAAGTAGATATTGCCCTTATGTTTATTTTCTTTTAATGACAGAAGAGAATCTGGGGATTTGATGTTCTCTTTTAAGTTTTCACAGTACTATGTGAATACTTACAGCAGTAGCAGAAGGAGGTACATGTTATAGATTGAATTAATTTTCATTATTTACATACTTTTTGTGTGTGCAAATTTGCATTAAACCAGTATATGTTAACGCTCCATTTTCAAATAATGCATTTGTTTTATTTTGTACCAGATACATTTAAAATGCTTTATCTCTAATCTCTAAAACCCTCTAATTTATTTCTATTTTATTTAAATTGTTAAAATTAAAGATTTTCTTGACTAGGTCACTAACCATGACAACACTTCAATAACTGGATCCTTCAAGAAAAAAAGTATTCAGTGTATGTAAGCAGCTTAATATTTGTCTCGCCTTCCTGCAGGAATGAGGGTGCTGTTAGTGGACCAATGGATAGAGACTGGAGGCACTATGAAGGCTGCCATCCAGCTGGTGGAGAGACTCGGAGCCACTGTCGTAGGTCAGTCTAAAATGGTTGTGTTATAACTCCACAAAGCACAGATTTTAATGTCAATCTCACATGGTTTCATGCAGGTGTTGCAGCTGTGGCCATCGAGAACACAGAAGGAGGAAAGTGGATTAAAGAAAACTACAAATACTCTCACTGCGTCCCCAAAGAGATGCAGCTCCTTGTTGACCAGAAGAGTCTTAATAACTTAAATAACTAAATCATTTGTTAAAGCTCCACTAAACAAGAAAAGGGAATAGTGAAACTCCAGACTGAGATGATCAAGACATAGTTTTATCTGCTTAGGCATGTATTGTTTTCTAATGACATTTTTTAAATATAAATCTATACTGGGATTTCAAATAGAAGAAAATAAAATGTGTATTTATTTTATTTTATTACATGTACAGTAAATCATACCATAAAAAGTTAGACAGAAAATGAAATATTCATACAAACTTTTACAGCTTTCGATCTCAAAGTTATACCAATTCAGTCATTGACTGTGAACAAAAAGCAGAACGTACCTATGAAGCATACAATAAAGATAAATAAAAAAGGGTAAGTGTCTACTGCAATTGTTCTCAACCTGGAGGTTGGTACCCCCACAAAAGGGGTCAACGGATAAATATAAAGGGTCCTCGACATGGTTGCAGTTCTAGTCGATTTCTTAGACACGCTTAATGAAACTGGGAGCTACTTGACTGTCATCACCACACAGCAAAGTTCTTATGTAAATGTATTAACGTAGTTTCAACAATTTTCCAGATACTTTTTTCATAACAGTTAACACAGATCCCATTGAAAGACATCAAACGTTTTGGATAAACTGTCTTTAACAAAAGGAAACATGTTTATTTAGTTTATGATTATAGTATTTCCTCACACTGGAGAAGAAAAAACAGCACAAAAGCATGAATTTGAAAACCTGCACACACAAAAATGTAAATTCCTGCATGAAACAGAACACATTTGTAAAAAGTGTAAAAGTAAAGGTGATTGTTGTCTTTTGTAAATCATCATTTGATTAAAAAAAAAATACAATGTATATTTGCATTTTGTTTTTTGTTGTGCCTTGTGTAAGGATTCAATAAAGGAATATATTGATTTGACAACATGTTTTTTTTTTGTAAAGTAAATATTTGATTTTGATACAAGGTATTGTGGATGTGAGAGCATTCCCCAAACAATCGGTATCATTGTTGGCCACAGTCTTTCAGTTAAGTCCTGTTTGTCAACTGTTTGGAAAACGTCAATTCTGAATGGACAAAAGCGTTTAAGCAATTGAGAACACCTGCAACCGGATAGGGTCTGTTTGCACTTTTTACTCCTTGTAGAGAGTTTGGAAACCCCCGATTTACAAAATGATGAGGGAAAAATGAAAGAGTCAATTTAAAACAGAGGTACAACATAGTGTGTCAAGAAAAATCCTATCTGTTAAACAAACGACAGCAGCAGGACGGAATATTTAATTCAAGCCCCAAGTTAAGCATACACATGTACATCGTTCCACAGTCATTCTTTGGCATCTCTGTGACACCACACCAGTCATCTTTGTCACCCTGTAACTCCACACAAGTTAAGACTGAGCAACACCACAAAAATCCACATCCCACAGAGAGAAAAACTCTTTCTTAGGCCAGGAAAAACTCAACCCAAACATGTCAAGAAGTAAAACTCCCTCCTCTTTCGACCACAGAAAATCCCTCCCAACGAGCTGGAGAGCAGCCACAGTCTTTTTCCACAGAAAACAAAAAATCTGCAAATTCAGTCGGCACCTCACACCTCTCACTTTAAACACCTCCTTCCCTCTTCAGTGACAGCAGTTCGGCTGTTTCTTCTTCGATGTAGCGTACAGATTGTTTGGCGTGCTGTTAATCCCTGGAAACAAATGATCAGCTCTGAGTTAATTAAACTATGTAACTGATGAGATCCATTTCCTATGGAGAGATTTTTTATTTGGATACTCACTGACAACGTCCCCGATTTGCCTCGGTCCACTTTTCTCCAACTCGGCAAGAACGTTGGTCTCAAATGCCAACGATGCAACTCGAAAGAAAAACTCTTTCACGTTTTCCCCTGCAGCATGGAAGATACACAGATCAGTGAGCGACTGTACGGAAGTTCAATGTTTATGTTATGTTAGACATTCTAAAGCTCTGCGGCTCCTGGCATTGCTGTTTTATATTATACAGAGATTTCCCTTGATTTTCAGTGTAAGTAATGAGCATGCATTAAAATGAAGCTTAACTCTGTCGAGCTGGCAGCTTGTTCAAGATATTATTTTTATTTTTTATCCCAATTAAACACAGAACTGTCCGGCATAATGAAACAATCATATTAGTTACATTTACGGTTCAACTTGTTCCTGTGAAATCAGGATTTAGCCGTCATTATCATAGACATAATAAAGGATAGACGCCGCGTTGGGCGTTGAGCGCGAGAAAGGCGGGCGCCATCGTGGACCGGTCACAGTTTGGCATCGACAACCACCATTCCGACTTGTTGTCATTGGTTGTGTCTGTCTTTCACAAATTAAGGCTGCACCACATCGCCAAACTCGCACATCTGACTGTAACTGTTTTAGCTGAATTCATTGTTCATTTAGTATTTTATTTTTGCTCTTTTTTTGTATTTTGTATAGGCCTACTTTATTTAAATTAATATATTTTATCCTATTTTAGTTCTGTTCTCTGTTAATGTTATCCCTGTGATTGTCTTTATTGATATGCTCGTCACTGTAAATTAATAAATATATTTATATATAGCCTAATCATATATTGTTAACTTATTAAAATAGCTGACTTTACTGCCCCTATCTGTTTCTGCTTCTCTATCATATTTAGTCTATAGTGTGTGATTTGCAAAATACCTATCATAGCCTACATCACATATCATAAAGATGACCAGACGTCCCCATTGTTGGTTGCCTGTCCCTGGCTAAACAGAAACAACTACCTGTTCCCGTTTTGTTGACACCTCATTAGGTTTTTCAGTCAGATTGCTAGTCAAACTGGAAATGTCTCCGTTTTCCCCCTTTTCGGGGGATGTTTCTCGTTCTGATTTCGGACCTCTGGTTACTTATATCATATCAGAATCTTCTATGACTGTTAAGCCCACTATGAATATTAAAACACGTTGAAACTTGTGCCCTGTATCTTAACTACATGTATGATCTTTGCAGCAAAGAAAACCGCGTGAAAATCAATTTGGTATTTAATGAGATATGATTAATTACATGCGCTGACGGTTCATTGCACCTGCCAAACAGACTACACTGAGTGGAACGTTTGACCGGTTCAAGATGGCGGCCCCACGGCTCGTCAGCGCCAATAGGCAGTAGCGGCCAACGCGGCGTCTATCCTTTATTATGTCTATGGTCATTATGGCAGACAGCTCATATAATACTACATTACCCATAAGCCATAGAGAAGATTCCAGTTAGAGGGGCGAATCAGAGCGGTAGTGATTTCAGATGCTTTTCTTGTTGCAGTGGTTGTGATGTCATTGTTGTTTATTTGATCAAATTCAAAGTAACCTGATTGAAGACGCAAATTACAGTATCAATTGTAATCTTAATCACTTGTGTCAGAATTTTAAACTTGGCGATTGGAAGTTTCTGGACGAAATGCATAGTGGGAGTGTCAGTTAACTTATCCCACACAATGTCTAGTGCTCACATGCTTGTACTGTACCATTTGCTTCTTCAATAAAAGAACCAGAAATAAATCTTGTGGACTGACGATTTCAATTGGGAACATTGTCTCCGTCTATCCACACATAAGGTTTCTTTAAACTTTCAAATTGTTTTTAAAAATAGGCCTGGTTACAAAGAGTGCATATGGCAAATTGCATGTATTTGACAGATATTTTTAAGAGTAAATCTATCTGACAACAAAATGATGATATAGAATATAAATCTGGAGCATGGGAGGATTAACCGCTGCTCAGACCGTCCATTTAATAGAAAGAACAAATATAGAACCTTTCCAATTTTCTGACCCTTTCAATGGCCATTTCCATGTATCTAAATCCAAACACTCACCCGTCAATGAAGACACCGCCCAGTATTCTGCGCTGATCTCTTGTGCTATTTTGATGGCGTCTTGTTCGATCTGAGAATACTGAGCAGGAGACTGTCGGAGGAACCAGAGACAACCCAGTTAGATATAGTCACTGTAAACTGAATTTCTTTGGGTTTTGGTTTGGTCACGCAAAACAAGATATTTAATAATGTCATCTTGGTTTCAGGGAAATTATGATATTGTTTTTTGGTGACAACAAAAACCCCAGCAAATAAATCAGAATGAGAAAATAAAAATAAATAAAACATAAATAACTTAGACATAAATAAAGTAGCCGAAGTAAACTCTAAATGGTAAACAATGCTCCTAACTTTCCACCACTGCTCAAATACAGCTACAGATGTTGTCCTAAAAATGTCCTCCATGTCAATTATTTCAACCTCTCTCAAACTACATTCCGGAGGTTTCAGCTGCTGGCACGACTCCAAACAACTGACATTTGATTCCAATAAAAAAAGACACCATTCTCACAGGGTTGTCCACTTTAAATAGTAAAAAAAAAAGACTTACGCTTAGGTCTTTCTTTGTGCCAACGAGGAAAAGCTGAACGGCAGTGGGATCATTCTCTTTCAAAGCGTCTTCCAGCCACTGCCTGCAGACAGAAAAAGGCCACTTATAAATCCCTCCACAGGGCAGGAAACACTGACACACACTTCCCATGAACAAGCTTACCTCACGTGGCCCAAAGATGCAACATCGGTCACATCGAAGGCGATTATCACGACTGGAAGAAAATGAAAAAATGCTTTAGTGCTAGCATTTTAGCGACTGAATGCAGCTGTAATATATACACAGCTTCTTGTCCTCTCTTGACATAGATTATCTTTGGTTTTTTAATATATTTTTGTATTTGTTTTCTGACCAAACCACAAATCTCTCACCCTGGGCTCCTCTGTAATACGTAGAAGCAATGCACTTGAACCTCTCCTGGCCTGCAGTGTCCCATCTGTGAGAGAGAGACACACACACACACACACACACACACACACACACACACACACACACACACACACACACACACACACACACACACACACACACACACACACACACACACACACACACACACACACAGGTGAACTTCTTCAGAACAGACGGACTCAGTTTACTCACTTTGACATAAAAAAATGCAGACTTACAGCTGTAGGCTGAAGGGAACGCCGAGCACCTCAAACCGCTCCATCTCAAAGTCGACACCGATCGTTGCTTTGTAGTTCTTGTCAAAAGCATCTTTGCAAAATCTGAAAAACACAAAAAATAAATCTTCTGAGTCAAGATAGCAGTAGTCTTCTACTGAAGTTAAACTACAAGTACCATACTGAAAATACTCCGCTACCAATAAAAAACTGTTGAATAGTTTAATCTGTAGCACAGTATCATATTTGACAAATTTATGAAATGTTATGTTTGTAATGTAATGTCAATTCTTAAGATCTGAAGAGTAACTCATAATTTCAATAATGTAAAAGTACCTCAATTACAGTATAATATGATCCATACAGATTTATAATTTCTACAATATTGGATAATGAAAATGTTAATGGTGCTTTCTAGAAGAGAATTGTTCTTGTAGAAGTTATTTATTTCCCGGAGCTGCACCTTACCCTTCTTTCACATATCAAGGGGCTGTTTAAAAGCTTACCTATTAATCAAACAGGTTTTCCCCACAGCCAGGTCACCCACAACAATGACCTTAGAAATTTTAAATCTGCTGAGGGAGACAATAAGAATAAAATAAATAGTAATTTAAAAAAAACACCAGCTCCGGCATCATTTCGCCTCTGTTTTCTTATTTCTCACCCCACAGTGCCGGTGCGCTGCTGCTGGCAGGCGGTCTTCACCTTGTTGTTGAAATCCCCCTTGGTGTGCATTGCTGCCTCTTTTTTGTAATACTACAAGAAGAAGAAGAAGAAGAAATGGAGGATCTGGAAACTGTTATTTAGTGTCCTTGAATAGGCCTATAGCACGTGATTTTACCTGAGGGAGCTGAGCGACTACGCGGTCCCTTCGCACAGGAGGAAGGACACTCATGCCTGACACCCGGACGGACATGAAGCTTCCAGATGAATGTTTAGCAGAGGAACATGTGGAGAGCTGGAGAGATGGAGAGAGAGGGAGAGAGATAGAGAGGAAGAAAACAGCATCAACAATCTGACATTTTTGCTTGTTAAAGCCGTCACCTTATTAGGCCTATGGTGCTTATTTTTCCTGTTGCTGCTGGGATCAACAGATGATATTTAGGCTACATCATAGGACGGAACAGAAACAATTACTCTGTTAATAAATGTGTCAATTGTTGATTCATTGTTTAAGTACATTTTAAAGCAAATTATTCTCTGGTTTCAGCTTCTCATAGGATTTGCAGCTTTTCCCTGTTTCGAATCCTTACAATGGCTACATACATGTATTTTTTTTATGTCTTTTTAATCATTTATATATTAATATTTCAGTCCTCAAAAAGACATTCAATCAAAACACATCAGCCTAGGCTTGGTTAAATATTAGGCTATTATTTTCTTAGGCATATGAATAGGCTAATTGATCAATGGAAAAAAAACTCCTGTGAGATAATGAATATCCCATCGGAACCAAACTAAATGTAAAAACCTGTGGCATGTATACATATCTATGTTTGTTATTTAATGTATTTAATTATAACCCTTAAATACAAATGAGTCCCCACCATACAGGCTACTAAAACATTTGTTCCAAACAGTTCTCCTTTGCCACCATTTTTGTACTACATATTGTGTTGCCTGGCAACCAGAACATAGACTGTGGGCTACCAACAACATGCACATAGGCTAGCTAGGCTACATCTGCCTCCTGTCAGTCATTAGGCTATAGCTTACAGTTTAGATAGCCTACTAAGAAAATATTTGTTTCTCCATGATGAGCACGTATAGAGCCAGACCAGACAGCTGTAATCACTGCTGATCCACTTACTGCAGATCTGTTTTAATCCTATTGTTCATCAGAGCTGCTGCATCTGCTGTAGAATACGAACCGAAGACTAATTTCAGAGGTTTGCTTTGATCCACCATAACACTCAAACCAGGCAACTTTATAACTCAATTTAACATTCAATCCATCAAAAGTGGCCTATCCTATACTGTTGTATCTCAGTAATGCCACGTTAAGAGTCAAAACACAAAGCATGTGTGGGCCTATAAAGTTGAATAGGCTTCTTATTTCTTTTTTTAACAGCGTGTTTGCGGTGTGAAAGACGTTACCTCTTCGAGATGGGACGCTCAAGTTTCCTCTCCTCTCCGGTGTTTCGGCTACAAAACAGTTGGTTATGCCTTCCGCTGATGCTTAGTTCTTATTGTAATGTAAACCCATCCGAGCTCATAGTTGAGTTTTTAAAGGTTGAGTTTGCGGTGAACAGAGCTCAAGTCGATCCGCGGAAGTTTTGGGGGAGACGAGCAACATACTGGGACCCGCTGGACTCTTTTTTTTCCTCCTTTTCTTTCCTCCCACATTTTCTCTGCTCGGTCGCCTACTGGAGGAAATTAGGAAATAGCCTACATGGTCTGTCTATTTCCTTCAGTTTTTAGCCCCTGCATAACTTTTTACACCAAGCCTATCTGTTAGCCTAGCCTACTGCTCTTTTTGTAAAACTAAACAGTAAAGGTCTTTGGTGAATATCAGTAAAATATTTTGCAAAAATACTGCATAACCTAGGCCTACATTATTTCATAAAGTTACTGTTTCAATTTTTAGTCGTGTGTGTGTGTGTGTGTGTGTGTGTGTGTGTGTGTGTGTGTGTGTGTGTGTGTGTGTGTGTGTGTAGGCCAAAGTCCTTGTTTTTGCAACAAAGGAAACAAAATACATTTTTTGTAACTTTGTTGTTTCCTGTCCGTCAATTAAATATGTCGACGGTAGAGGGCGCTCAACACAACTGTAAAACAATGACATAAGCTACTGTATTAATATTGAATAGGCCTATAAAGACATTATTTTTAAAAATATGAACATGATGCAGATTTGTATTATCATCCAAACTTCAAATATTTAGGCTACTTATTATTTAACTAATTAGCCTAAATTTTTAGTTAGTTGAACAGAATGTAAATTTGCTTTAGACCTAGGCCTACTGCCAGGTTGCCCTTGAGCAGTGTTGGAAACCAATTTAAATTTTGAGTTACTGGGATTAATTGAGGCTAATATGAGGCCCATTAAGTTAGTAACATGTAAGGGCTAATGCAAATGCAATATAAAGTCTCTGTCCTTCTACCCTTTTAAAGTTTAGAATGTTCAGTTGTTGTGGACATTTTTGGAAATGCAATCTGTATTTTTATTACTAAAGTCATAATTAAGATGGTGCTTATCAGAATATTAGAAACCGGTCTGAAGTCTGCTACAAAACAACCACTAACTATGACCTCATTGATACAACACATAATTGAATGAACAACTGAACTGAATTAGATGGGTCTTCATGGCCAAGCTGTTGTATTAGATTGCATTAGATTGGGGACAAAGGTAGCCTATACTTGTAAAAGTGGCCTGTGAGTATGAGAGAGTTTGTGGATCACTGTAATGTTCTTTATGTCCATATAGTTTTAGATATGTTAGCCTGTGACTCCTCACAAATAAACATTGTTTGGATGTGTGTCTCCATGCCACGTTTTAGATGTCTGAGATGTTAGCAGTTCCACTTTTTGTCCAATATTTCACACAAAAAATCAGGAGATTTGAGAAATGTAAAAACAAATAAAATAAATTGTATTAAAAATACATATAGGAAAACCTCTCTTCGCTCCCATTGTCATCATAAAACCCCTCAGGTTTATCTTTTTACCCTTTGGAGCAGGGGACCCTCAGGTTGGGAAACAAGGCACTAAACTAAGTGTATAAAGAAGTGGTGTAGTCATCAAGATCAGTTTTGGTCCCGAGACTGGCTTGGTCTCCCTCTTAAAGGAAGAGGCCTTGGATATTATTTTAAGGCCTGCCTTAACAACTGCCAAGGATTTGACCAAATTGCCTATATGCATGATTACCGGTACTTGTAACGGATTATTACACATTGACTTTTACTTCAGTACAGGATATGAAAGCATTACCAGGCATCTCTCCTGTGTGAATGTGGCTACATGAATGTGAAACAGAGGAAACAAATACATAAAACCTTCCTTCATAAGTAGAGTCAGATTATAAAAAAACATACATCAACAACCCTGTGATTTTTAAATACCCTTTTTAATTCATTGCAACACTCAACCATCCAAACATGGGGCTCCTAAAAAAAACAAATGTCACTTTAACACAAGAGACATCATTGTGGTCATGGTCTCAGAAATCTCATTACTTGGCCAAGCTTTAACAACAGCATACAGATATCATTCTACATTATAACTATACACCCCCTATAGGGAGGCTACATTAAATTTATATACTTTGTTTTGAAAAAGGCACTGTGGGAAAGGCACTGAAGCACAGATCAGACACGTCCAAACTCTTACCGTGTCTGTTTTGACTTGCGTGGCGTGGGCTGACATAGTAAATGAAATGTACTGATCTTTTTTTTTTTATACCGTCATCACGAATGATACATGGGATTATTAGGATTATCATATAAAGTCCATGTGTGTGAGCATATGGTATATGACCCACATCTGGCACAGTTAAGGTAAAGCTGTGGTTAATTATTTTTGCCCCTGATGAGTCCCAGACCTGGTCCATAACATAAACACCACACATATGGGCCATATGCTAGGCCGTCATTCAAGGCCAAGCGAACTACAAATGTGGGCCACATAAGGTCCATAAATTCAATGCTATCTGGGCGTTTGGCGTTTACTTGTATTACAATTTGAAATATACCAAAAAGGAATGCACATTTTGACAAAATTATAGGAAGGTCTTCATTCAATATCCTAATAAAAAAAATCTGTAAAAGTATTACACATTATACTGTGGGGCTTACTCTTCCATTACTCCACATCAACTCTAACTACTTACGACACAACATCAGAACTGATTGTGCTGCCTGCTTATTGTGAAAGGTTTCTCACTTGCAAGATGAGCTCAGTTATCACTGTTAGATGCCAGGAAGATCAAGCTTCAGCCCGGTATAGGTCCAACACCAACAGATTTAATATGAGAGCCATAAAGTGTGCTAAAGTCCTGCCTGTTACCAGATGAAGTGGAGCTTGTGTTTTATGATACAGTTCAGTCACAGCTCAACATCCCTTCAGCCACAAATGGCGTCATGGAGAGAGAGGTAGAAAGAGGCCGAATTGTATAAGCTATGTATGTATGCTGATAAAATGCTAAATCCAATGTCAGAAAATCGTAGACCAAGAAAGGGGGAAACACAGTGCTCCCCAGACAAATGTTATAGATATGGCAACGTACAGCTGTCAGCTAAGACTGTTAGCAACTTCTAAAATCCAATTTTAAATGTATGTGTTGAACTATTTATCACACATGTTTTTTTTGTATATATTTATCACAATAGGAATAATTTTTGGATTGCGTTTATCCTCTTTCTTACTGAGCTTTTGATGAGAAGATTGATACAACCTTTGTACACAGCCAGCTAGCTTGGTGTAGCAAAAACAACTGTAAACAAGAAGAAACTTGTAGCCTTACTTTATTCACCCTGTTAATAAAACGTTTGGTTTCCTAATTGTTGGTTCACCTGTTTCCAGGCTCTCTGCTAAGCTAAGCTAACCGACTGCTGGCTGTATATTAATATATTCATATGAACAGTACAGACACAAGATTGGTATCGATCTTCTCATCTAAGTCATCTTGTAAAGTAATATCTTTTTTTAATTCCTTTAAGGTTACTTTAAAATGTAAACCTATTTTAAACATGCTTAAACTAACATCTCAAGCGTTTGAGAAATGTTACCAGAATTCTGGCCAAATTCCTGTCTTTCCAACATTTCTTAAATGCAGCATTTGAACAAAGCCACACAGGTTAGGTTTTGGGGGAGTTTGTTCTTTGGCAGCGAGACACAACAAGGCAACATTTAGTGGTGAGCAATGGTGTCAGTTGGGTTTTGACAAAAAGACAAAATGTGTGAACTCTCACCCTAAATATAAAACACAAACATAGTTCGGTAAACCTTCCCAAATCAATCCGTGAGAAACTTTTCGTTGTTGTTGTGCATGCCGTTCTGTCCCACGGAGCCCTTCCTGTGACAGAAGTCAGCACGGAGCAGGCGGTAAAAATATATCAGGATCATAATATTCATCACAAGCATGGAGGCCAGGAAGTATGCGCCATGGTCCAGCCAGTGGTAGTTTTGGAGGATATACCAGGTGAGGTAGAACTGCGTGCACAGACGAAAGAAGACGTACGTGAAGAGGTTGGCAAATTTGTTGATTTGGTACATGGGGGACGACTGAGCGCACGCCAGCTTCAGCATTAGCCTCATGTGCAGGGTGACACTGTTGACCTCTACAAAAAGAGCTAGGACAGCGCCGGCCACATAAAGCTGAGTGTAGAGGGAGTAACTGAAACATAGAATCACCTAAGGAGGAGACAAAAAGAGAGAGGTGTCTTTACAGCTTATCTTTCCTGTGTTTTACGGGCCCATTGTTCGTTTTGTATTTAGTTTTGCCTTTTCCTTTCCCCCTGAAGCACTTAGTACATTTGTTTTGACAAGTAGGCCTACTATACAACAGTTCACATATCCATGTATGAAGAAAGCACAGGGTTAAAATAAACTTTTTTTGTAACACTTTTTTGTTCCATCTCCCCCGTTTCAGGATGTTTTTATCCAGTAAAAGATTGATAAAAGTAAAAGATTATTCAGACTAACCGAGACACTGTTACATAAAATACTACAGTTTGTAAACACTGCCATGCTGATAAATACAGAGAGTTTTGGGGAGCCGATAGTCTTAATCAGCTTAGTGTCAACTCATTTGGTGATAGCTTGAATGTAACCGACATTCATTTTTAGGATAAAGTTACGCACTATAGCTTTAAAGTTCAACACAGGGCATTTACAAAACAACCAGATTTGCAACATTTTAACTTTTTCCTGCAAATAATACCTCACTTTTTCTCTTCTTCTAAACACACACACACACACACACACACGCGCGCGCACACACACTTACCCGCTCAAATCATCCTGACTTTAACTTTGTTCGGTTGAGTTGCTGAACTGAACATATTGACTCCCATATATTATCTGAATCAGAAATTAAACCTTGATAGAGCTGCAAAGAAAACATGGGAACATTCACGCTGTCTTAGGCCTTACCACTGCATGATGGATTAAGAATTCCCATGATCCTTTTGCATGTCCTGTCAAGATAATATCACCTGCATCTTGCACAAAGTATCCTATGAGAGGAAGAGAAAAAGACATTACATTACTATTAGTCTTAATGAGCTTAATACTGTAACGACATTCCGCCCATTCACAAGTCCAAGGAGAACAGGAAGTGGTTGGGGTTGAGTGTAAAATTACATTTTATATGTGACTGTTTTTTTTATTTTTGTGTAGAGCATTTTAATAAAAAATGTTGCATGCATTTACACATGCAAGAAGTTTGAAGTTTTTCCTTTAAAAACCGTATTATCAATGTATTAAGGCATGCCAGTTTAATTTGCTTATTTAAGTATGACATGCGTTTTTAACACATAAGGATATGGAGGCATGGTTTCCTTTTGTATGTGATATAAGTAGCACCCAGTGAGCTCATGCAGACTGGGTGCATACAAGTTCTTACTGCTTGTGAAAAATCTCATGATGAGATTGGTGTGATTTTTCTCACCCGCCTTGCAAAAACATCCTTCATCAAGTTGAACCTACATGCGTAACTTTATGTCCGTCCAAACTACAGCTTGAACAGTGAAGCGAAGACCAAAACAGAAGTTACTGTTTGCACATTAAAGCTGGCTCACTTCGCTGAGGTGACAAAGCAATCAACCAACCACGTAAAGTGATCCGATCTCTGACATGTTTTAAGGTTTTGGCTGAGGTGATATTGTCAGGTGACATTGGTACCGTCAACCAAACAGGTGTGACATGACAAACCAGACTAATATGTGGTTTCTAGCTGCACCAGTTATGTATTCAAAGTTTCATCCGTTGTTTGGTTGAAGTGTATATGAGATAATGACCACCAACTAATAAAGCATTTATCTAAAGATCAACTTCTTACTGATCATTTTGATTACGTCTGATACTACAATGCCAAATTTCCCTTGTTACCCTTGTTTTTTAAAATCTATGGACCCGTCAGGACACATTAGGAGTCAATGTTTGTTGAAATAAATAGCGGAGCTACATTTTTCCCTATCTTCATCAGTTTAAGAATGAGCCATCTAAACAATTCAAAACATAACCACGGTTCTTAGACTCTGTAGGCCGAGTTTAGTTGGTGGTATTCAAGTGACAGAGTCCTCTTGTCCCTCTGTATAACTGGCACACTGTGGCTACAGTGAGACACACAGCAACCCTCTATGATCAAGAACACAATCTCCAGTATCAGACACGGTTCGGCCTCGGTGGAGCTGCGAGCTGTTTGTGGTCGTAAGGGCATATCTCCACAGATTTGTGTCTTCATGGCAACACAATGATGCACATACATAAGACCCAACCACATACTGTACGGCACAGCTCAACCAGTGAATCCTTAGTGGATTATATTTGGTATCTATGGTAATTTAGAGGAGACGCCCGCTCATAGTATCAGGTGAGAAGGGCGGATCTTTTTGTTGTTTCTCAAGCAAGCAGCGACTGGAAAGTTGGCGGGAGTAGAAGCTAAAGAGAAAATACTCTCTGTCGACACCTTTCCCAGGTTTCCCCATTCATGTGTTGAACTAGAGTTGCAAGGATTGGTTGATTGACAGACAACTGGCTGATCAACATTGAAAACCGCTTGTGTAACCAAGACGTTGGAATGATTATTTGAAAACAATCTGTCTTATACTCTCTGTATACCATAAACAAAATAGTGCATTGTCATTTAGATACCAAAACAATCCAGTTGTTTTACTTGTTCTCTCTTGAATGTGTCATTATTCTGCATTGATGCATTTACTGACCTGTTGAGACGCAGATGAGCAGGTAGGACAGGGGTGTGTGGTAGGAGTGGATGTTTCTCAACGTATCCGGCAAGGCAAACACGCTGGAGAGGGATACATGTTATGGATTGATGGGATTGGCCTCACTCAGACATACAATTCTTCTTAATTATTTCCTTAAAATACACTCTGACTGCACATTCTTCTTTGCAGCTTCTTGCTGCAGTAGCACACCTCAAAAAGCAAAGGCTTTTCTGTGTCCCCTCCCTGAATAAACATGCCATGACAGAATTATTGTTAATACATTACCCATGCCGACATTGCTGATTCTCACACACACACACACACACACACACACACACACACACACACACACACACACACACACACACACACACACACACACACACACACACACACACACACACACACACACACACACACACACACACACACACACACGTTTTTATTGGTATTACTTTGTGTACCTTTGAACTCTGTCTCAGTGATAGCTAATTCAGAAAGTCACATAATTAATTTTGTCAAGTGCAAACAAAGACAGCTTAAAAAAAAAAATGAACTTGATCCCACTTCTTAATGTTAAAAGATGAGTCACAAGCACAGTCCCCGCCCCAAAAAATAGTTTCTCTTGCTGCTTTTAGAAGAATCGTTTTGCCAGCAGGTTTTTCCAGTTATGAATGTAGGCTGTTGGTCGAGTAGGCCTAGCCCTGGCTGTTGCTGCTGAATGTCAGTTTCAGAATTTTTTTTTTCTTACTAAAAACATCTGGGTTTCAGCAAAGTTCACCAGTATGTGAAGAGCAATAATAGCTGTATGTGGTTCATACTATACAGTGGCATTTCCCGCCCCAATGAAAAATATAATTGTGTCCCCTCCTCGCCCCTCATCCTGTCTGAACTTGCCCTTCTTCTCCTGGCTGAACCAGACTGTCACTGCTGTGCACACGCATGCACACACACACACACACACACACACACACACACACACACACACACACACAAGCGCGCGCGCTTCCTCCCTCCCCCATCCACAACACATCATGTGGACTGTTGGACTGTGAATAAACAATGGTGTCCCAGTGTGGCTTGCTGGACAGACAAACAGATGTGTTGACAGAGACTTACCAGGTCAGGGCCCATGCCGCCGTCAGCAGGGAGTGCACCATTGAGACGGAGAGGTTTCTCCACTTCCACAAACGCAGCTCATTCTGAAACACTACCTTGGGCACGGGCAGCCTCTGAAGCAACCGGTGGGCGACTCTGAAAAGTAGAGAGCACACCAGCACTGACGGGCCTGGGTGACTCTTCAGCACAGGAAGCAGGGCGTCCATCCTCGCTTCCCCACCCCGACTTCTCCTTCTGTCTCTGGGCGCTTGTTCTTATCTATGTAGCTATACCTCCCTCCGTCCTTTCCCGTGATTCACACTCTAGTCAACGTTTCCTCGGCCCTGTGATGGTGACAGATACGCACGGTATGCAATGGGAGTGTTCTTCCTTGTGCAAAGAGATGATCATCTGCTTGTTTGTAGATATTTGTATCTCCACAAAACTGATGTCCGACTGATTCTTCAGTTTTTATCTTCACTTTTTCAGCGTTCCGAGCCTGAAGAGAAAGGCTAGGAGGGGATTCTCGAAACAGCTCATTCCAAACACGACTAGGTGTGTCTTCATGAGGCGCCTTGTAATGTTTGGTGCCACTGCTGCTCTCGGCGCGCTTGTGTGTGCATATTGAAGTGGGAGTGGTGGAGAGGGAGCGTAGGCGGTGCTGCTTCGGCTGCTCCCTTTAACCATGGAAACAAAGAGGGGAAGAGACAAGGGATCGTATTACGAAAGGAGAAACTGGGTGCCAAACAAAGTTTTGAGTGTTCATGTCGAGAAAAAGCTGTAGGCATATAATCAGCTGAATTGTAAACTTAAAAAAAAAGATTGCCAGCAACACGCCTTCAAGTGCGCACGTGACGCACTGTGCCTAAACGTTTCCTCTTTCTACCTCGTGCAGTTAATCAACTCATACTAATACCATTCAACGTGCGAACACACTGCACTCCGCGGCGCGGCGCCGCGCGAATCGGTTCCGCGCCGCGTGACGTGATCATATTGGGTCATATTTTGTCCGCCGTCCGACTAGAGTAGCCTTGGATACGCTGGTGCAAACGGTGCTAACCGGTGCTGAGGGGACCAGTCTGCTGTGCTGATGGTGCTTTACCCATGCTAACCGGTGCTAACTTGGTTCATAAAGCAAAACTGATAGCTGTACACAGCAAGCAACAGACACATAGGCTATTCACAGAACTTATGGGAGCAAACTGTGACTATTATGTTTTCATCCATCTAAGCCGTGTAGGCTACTGGTGGTGGTGACAAGAGTGTAGCAGACGTTAGAAAAGCCGCCCGGCAAACACACATTTTTCACCAGCCAAAGAGGCGTAATACCTTACTCGCCTAAGAGTTTTTACTTTGATATACTATCTATGATAGTTCCCGCATTTGGCGAGTGTTAATGTAGAGCCCTCTAAGCAGTGTTGTGCATCGCTCCTCCTTGTCTAAATGAGACAGTAGCCTATCTCATCAACCTAGACTTGTAATTATCTTCGCACGTAGGGCCTAATACATTTTAATAGCAAATGCGATTAAAACTGTGGCACTGTATGTTTACTTGTTTGAACCCCACCGGTTAAAAACAGCAATGCAAACGGAAATGATGTGCGTGTTGATTTAAATACAGCGCGGGTAAATGGAATCGGATCACAAGTAGACACAGAAGTCACATTTGAAAATACAAGTGGGAACACAGGGACTGAGAGTTGTCCACTTGTAACCAGATTCAAAAAGTCAGATGTTAATACCAGGTGGAAACAGGGTCTTAATTTCCTCTGTCCGTGTCCCGAAGCGAGTGATCGCCCATTATCGCCGCGCTGCGCGAAATACATTGACTTTGTATGTAAACTCGCCGCGCGGCGGAGTGCTGTGTGTTCGCACCTTGAGAATGAGGGCGTGTGTATTATAGCTTATAAAGTTATAGGCTACACTGTAGTGCCATTGTCCACATTTGTGCGTTTTGGTATTTGGACAAGATAATCCTTAAGTATCAAAATAAAAGTACCCAATTAGCAGAATTGCCCCTCCCAGAGTTTTACACTATACATACATTATATTTTCAATCTAATAATATGAGTTTGCATAAAGGCCTCCCTACTGTTTTTGCTAATTTCTTGTTGACAAATGTCACTATGTTAGGCCCTCCTCAATAAAATTCATAAACTTACTGCAACTGGAATAGTGACTGATTTCACAAACATACCATACATCACCATGTTTATGCTGATGATATACACAAGTAAATGTCCCCCCATGGTGCAGATACTCTGGTGATTGTCAGAAACTGCTGCTGCACTGCTGACTTTCTGATCCTTTTTTGGCAGAAAAAGTGGCCAGGGTGTTTCCTTCAGCGGAGGACAATAGCTGCATTTATTCTGATGAGATCTTGAGGAAATGTATTTATCCCCTCTGACTGATTGCAATTATCCTTGTTTGTACAAGGCCACCAATCAATTGGTTGCACTCAGCCCATTGAAACTCAAGCTGCTTGGATATTAACTTAAAAAAAGGTCATTATAAAGCTTGATATACTTGTTCCTATTGTATATACTCTAATTTGTTTTTAATTCATCCCATTCCTTTTTAAATGTCCAAGGTGATATTAAAAGAAAGGATGGGGAAGGTCATAGAGATATTGGCTTCAATACATGATGAGACACATACTGATTTTATTTAGGTAAATTGATTACCATGCCATTGGTAAGTGCTGTTAATATAAATATAGATTTGATTGATAATTTAACTCTAAACATCTTTGTTATGTTCTGATATGAGCACAACAGTATGTGTAGGTCTGGTATGTTAAACAAGCAGCCGAACAGTGATGCCCTTCTTCCCTTGGCCATAACTCTTTCCATAAACACAGCGTTGCTCTCATCCCCCATAGCTGGCCTCTCCCCAGCCCGTTGGGGGGGGGGGGGAGGAAGTGAGCTGAGAGAAACCAATCAGCAAAGACCCCTTCACACTTATATAAACTATCACCAGAAGCAGCACCACAGCTGTGTATGTGAAACTTGAAACCCACTCAGGAGGAGGGCAATTCTTTAAAACTAAAATATTTTCAGTTTATCTACAACTTGGCTTTTTCTGTATGTTTTTTTAGCTCATTCTTATTCCTTGTGAAGTGCTCATGTTCCTTTTAAATCTATCGTGTATAGGCCATGCATGTGTGTGTGTCCTCTTTCCTTTGAAATTGAATATCTTTAGATCACATACTTCCTCACATCTGTTCCACATTTACTCATTGAGTTTATGTACTAAAACAAAGAACAGATAAATAAAATAAAAAAAACTATATATACTGACTTAAAATGAGAAAGGACAGTATATGTTATGGCGTTATACAACTGAAATTACTTGAGTCAAATTAACTTTGAATGAAGTCCAGCTCTTCTGCAGAAAACATCTTTGTTGCATTATGGTCGCTAAATTCCCATTATGCCTTCTTCATTTTATGAAAGCAGCCAGGCACAGTATATTTTTGGGGCACAAACATTGACAATGTACATTGTTTTAATGCTATTGACTTATACCATAACAACATGTGCTTTATATATTTACTGTTAGGGAGTAGTTAGCAGTGGGATTCTTGCCATGGACCCCTTGTGATACATGCCTCCACTCCTCTCCTCCCCTCTTATTTCCTGTTTCCTGTCAACTCTCACCTCAACCTCTTCTTTTAGACAAATGCAAATATATCTTAAAGAAGCTTCATAAAGAGGAGTCTGCTCTCAATAAGAAGAGTTACAACAGCATGCATACAGGGTATAGGCTACAGTTGTATACATCACCATCAGATGGCAGCAAAACCTTATGTGAAATAAGAAGCCTCTGTGACCGACGGATTCTACTTTAACTTTTCCTGGAAACCACTTGGGGGCATCTCTCTCCAACTAACCACCCAGAAGACCCACCAGATGTGCTGGACAATTCCCATTTGATTATAATAATAAAAATGCATTGCTTTTCATGTCAAGTTCCACAGCTCTCTAGTAATAATTAAAAATTAATGTAATTACAAGTTTATTGTATGTACTGTATATGTCTGAGAGGGAGAGATAAAGAAAAGGCAGAAAGAAGACTGAATGTGTGAATGTTATTAACAATTTCGATAGGTGTTATGCTCCTTTAAACGTCAACCCTGAAACATGAACCTTATAATTGATCTACTTGTATCCATTGAGCACAGGCTCTATGTAACAAGGCTGCGGTTAGAGAGGGAACTGAAACTCAATACAGGTTGTTTGTGCTTCCTGGTTGGTTGGGTTCACCAGGTTTATTTTGTTGTTGGTTGTGATGGCTATGAGACTGAGGCCTTTGCGCTTAGTTTTATCAGAGACAAACATATTGCCTGACAAAAAATGTCTGACATTCATACTATAAAAGGGCCTGCTGCTGCTGTTGTTGTTGTTGCACCAAGGCCACAGCAAACACTGAAGACTGTGTCTCCCAATATCATGAGACATGTTTCAGATGAAAGTTTTTTTGCCCAGTTAAGCACTGAGCCATATTGATCTTGGAGGTGATCTCTTGGAGGCCTGTTGAGAAACTGTTACTGTGGGGAACATCTAGCAGTGAATTGATTTTCAGCGAGTGCATCGTAAATAGCCCAACAAAAATAGGTTGTGTTGGTTAGTAGAAGATTTAGTTTCAGTTTGTGGCAGTAAAATGGCCCCTTTCTATTGAACATTAGGTTCTAAAAAGGAATAATTAATGAATAGATTAATCTATTGCCATTATTATGCCATACTACATTCAATACCCACTATTGAGCCTGTTTTAAGTGACATAAGTGCTATAGTGAGCATGCTTGATTACTTAAAAAATGGTTATACAGTAGAGAAAACATATCAATTAATTTTGTATACAATTGTAGGCCTATTTACCTTTCTTTAGCACTGTCTGTCTAGCAGTCTAAGTGGGGTTTATTTATCAAGTACTTATCGAAATAAACAATCACATGGAGCTTTAAACAGATAGGCCTAATTATGCTTTTGACAGTTTCATAAGGCCCTTCTCACAGGAGACATTTGTGTTGTTGTAATCATTTATACCACCTCTGCTCGTCCTGTTGTGAAATGTCACAGTGTCTTGTGTCTGATAATAGAGGTGATAGAAGGAGGTGAAAGCATTACAGTGATGAAACCAACCACCTCACCCACAGCTTCCTGTCAGGCCGTGAGATCTCCAAAGATGCATGGGTTCATACCTGGGGCTTAGCATCAGTTTCACTATCTTTCACACAGCATTCCTGGACACTGACTGGTTCTTCTTGTGACGATATCCTGCTGACAGAAGACAGGCCAAATATGTCACTAAGCTGGTCCGACGAGTGGCAAGGCTCCTTCAGGTGCGCCTTTGTTAAGACATTATATCCTTGGGAAATAGTTAACTATTGTTTGTTTAACCACCTACACACCAATCTTCCCTCTACCTAACTTGAATTAAAAAAAAAAAATCAAATTGCCGGGAAAAGGTTCAATTACATGAAGATCACTGTTTGTGGTGATATATCATTATTCCAGATTGATGGTAATGGTGGAGGTAGGTAGGCCTATGTACTTCAGCACATCACAGAGAAGGCTTTGTCACAGCACAAAGCTTTTATTATCCCTGTCGCAGCGGAGCCTCCTTCCTGCTTATCTCAGACAGGAAGAAGGCGCTTCATAATCACCAGGCGTCTGTGTAGGCCTATACAAGTCCAATGCTCAAGACGCTAATCAGATCTGACTCACTGTCTCTGTCACTGCATCACTGTCTCTGTCACTGCATCACTGTCTCTGTTTCAGATATCACTTCATTTTATTTGGTTCCTGGATTTTTAGACAACACTGTAGGCCTACCTAGGCTACTGCACTTTTCCAGTATGAATAAAATCGAATTAATTCATTTTTCAACCTAAAATACTGAGGCTAATTCTCCAGCAAGTAGGCTATATGGGTTGGAAACTACCACGTCTCATCATTGTATAGCCTATAGCCTACTATCTGTGGTCTGATTACAGACTTCAAATCTTACATTAAAATGTTTCTGATTATTGTGTAGGCCTATACACATTTCCAATACCTCCATCTAACACCATTGTAGGCTATAATACGTTTAGTCCACAGACCACTTTCTCTTTATTTTATTTTTTCAGTAGGCCTACTTTAAAGCTTAAATGTTAACCCATTATTTACTATCTATGATATATAAAAGTAGTTTGGCATAATGGCAGGATACTTTCGCCTTCGAAAGTTTTGTCCCTCGCCCCTCCCTGTAGTCCTGGGGAAGAGGTTGCCTGGAGACGTCGGAAGCGTTTTTGAGCAGCGATGGAGAAGTACGAGAAAATCAAAGTTGTCGGACGAGGAGCTTTTGGGTAAACTTTTACTACACTTCTTTAGACGCCTTCTCATTCCTGTTTTTGTTTGAAAATACGTCATTGTCAGGTTCGAACTAGAAACTAGTAACAAAGTCCGTTATGCCCCTAAAAATGTATCAAATGTGCTCCGCCCTCAAAGCAAAACATGTCAAAAAGTTACATTATTATTAACAAGGTTACTTAAAATGCATATAGGCCTACATGCTGTGTGTCTTATGTCAAAGCCTCTCTTGGTTTCATGTTAGGTTTGTGTAGCTTTTTCTACTTCAAAAGTTTTTAATTTATTTATTTAGACGTTTTCGCTAGGCTAGTTATAAGGCTAGTTAGGCCTATTGGATCCACATCACTTTGAATTTCAAGTGTTTAGGCCTATACTTCCCATTTGAAAGACTAAAAGCTGTTTAGTAAAGATATGGAGTTGCTAGGAAATATCTGCAATTTGAGACATGAAATTAATCGAAAACAATATGCTGCAGCTGGAATAATCCTGATCCTTGGCAGAACTATGATCATCTTATAAAGTATTTCAAACTATTTAAAAATGTAATATTCAGCAGAGTCATTCAGGTATAGTCAGGTATGTCCTGTGCAGCACACTTTTACATTTTCAAAGTGCTACTTTATTTGAGATAAGCACTGTATAACACCAGGGTTGGTATTTTTGTACTTTAACTAACAATAACAATAACAGCTTGCATAATCTATGTATTTATTGCTACACACTCCATTTCTTAAACAAGGTCAAATATAAATTAATAGCTGTTGCTAACATCTGCTGCTGCTTCTTTTTTTTAAATGTATTTATAAATATAAATCTGTATTTTACTTTTTTACCATGTCTATTGATGCATTTTAGCTTGTGTTACTTGTTTTGTGTCATGTACTACAGCTGCTGGATTTCCCTGAAGGAACACTCCCAAGGGATCAATAAAGTGTCTATCTATCTATCTATCTATCTATCTATCTATCTATCTATCTATCTATCTATCTATCTATCTATCTATCTTTCTGCACAACTTGATCATTTTAAAGGGAGTTACACCATTTACTCTATTTACTTCTAACATACAGTAGCTTATGAGTTTATATGACCCGATGTGACAAAAAAGTTGTTGGTTATTTTCACAAGATATTGGCTTGTCTTAACTTACAGAGAAAAAAAGTATTTGTATGTACATCTTTGATTTGCTAGAAGGAAACGCACTCTGTCCCATTTCAGAGAAGAAAATCACCATGTCCTTTCACATTCTTCTTTTATAAGTGTTCCACACAACCAGCTGTGTATAGATGTGTTAGGTTATATAAAATGTACTAAAGGAAAGCAACAAAAATATAGCATGATGATAGCAAGCACCTCTGTGTTATTTAATGTGTATTCTTTGATATTGCATTGCAAATGAGAAAGCATAAGTAAAGGGCACAAGTACTCATCAACTTGTCTATGCATCCTCTACCTTGTTTGCCTATAGTAAACCTGGACTTTCAGAGCTCCAGATCTGAACTACCATACTGTAGAGCGTACATCATGCCATAGTTTTTATGGGAAAAGAAAACATACATCTAACTTTTTCTTCATTGTCCTCCCCTGTCAGTATCGTCCACCTATGCCGCCGGCGCGGCGATGGCGCCTTTGTCATCCTGAAGGAAATCCCAGTGGAGCAGATGTCACGAGATGAACGCCTGTCCGCTCAGAACGAGTGTCAGGTCCTGAAACTGCTCAACCATCCAAACATCATAGAGTACTATGAGAACTTCCTGGAAGACAAGGCCCTCATGATAGCTATGGAGTATGCACCAGGTAAGAGGACTGTTATATCTTATTACATGACCTCCTTTTGTTCATTGTCTAACGTTTCACTTTTCCCATGGTTTAGTGCTTTAGGGCTCCATACCTTTTCTCGTTCCCTTGTCACGCCTTGGAAGGCCAAATGAGAACTTTTAGCCATCAGTATGTGTGGGGGTGTTATGAGACTCATCGTGATCAGTTATCTATTAGTTACTTTAAAGGATATAATGTAAAAAAGTTAGATCGGCACAAACCAGAAACAGTATTTTAAACATGAAACTTTTGGTTCCCTAAGCTCTGCATCCCTATGGTTTGTTATGTTGCTGAATTTGCAGTTGGAACCTCCACAGTCACTTATATGACTGATATATTAATATTTGTTTGATATAAGAAAGTGTTACAAATGTATTATGTATTGAAGTCCCATAACAACTTAAAATTGTTCCATTTTTCTCTTGTTGCTTTGTTTGAATGATTTGTCATTTTCGTTATTATTAACCCTAACCCCTTCGCAGTTTTTTAGTTTGGTGTGATTTACCTTCTTTTTTCTACCTCTGAATCTAATTAAACTGAACTAAAATGGATAAAAGCTATATAAAAACCAAATTACATTTCACATGACGAAGCTGGCTTTGCTGAAATGGTTTTAAACCTTTTCCTGACATCAAAGCAAATCACTGACGGAGGGCGAAGAGTTTTGTTTAAGTTTAAGGTCTGACCTTGAGGCGGGATTTGCTCATTAGCTTGAGAATCAAAGAATAATAATTCTGAAGACACTAGATTAGACATTTTTGTAGATTTCCATTTTACCTTTCTTGTCATCATTAACATTACCCAGCACAAGCCCCTGCTGTGTTCTTACAGCCTGTTAAATCCACTGCTTATTGGCTTTGATGTCATCATCTCAATGCTTTTCACTCAACCCACTTACTAGATTGAATGTTATTATAGTTGTAATGAAGAGAAATATTCCTTTTCTCATTATGCAGGTGGAACACTGGCTGATTACATACAGAAGCGCTGTAACTCTCTGCTGGACGAGGAGACCATCCTTCACTTCTTTGTGCAGATCTTACTTGCCCTGTATCATGTCCACAACAAACTCATCTTGCACAGAGACCTTAAGACGCAGAATATCCTCCTCGACAAGCACCAGATGATTGTCAAAATTGGTGATTTCGGCATCTCCAAAATCCTTGTCAGCAAGAGCAAAGCTTACACGGTGAGTTGATTTGCCTTTTTGCTGTGGAGCTCTAACTACTTCTGCAAAAAACACATCCTGATATGTTAAATCCTGAAAAGTGCTAGCATACATCAATGCCTCCTTTTTCTTGGCTCTGCAGGTGGTTGGAACTCCATGCTACATCTCTCCAGAGCTGTGTGAGGGGAAGCCGTATAACCAGAAGAGTGACATCTGGGCTTTGGGCTGCGTGCTCTACGAGCTGGCCAGTCTGAAGAGAGCCTTCGAGGCTGCTGTATGTAAAACATTTCCCTTACAAAAATGGCTACATCCATGGCTGTCCAGGGCATCCATGTTAGCTTTTTAGTTATCATCTCTCTTATTCATTTTGTAATGCTGAAAATATTTTTGTGTAAAAAGGCAATTAAACAATCGTAACAACCATCAACTTTACATTATGTACACCATGGGAGATGGATACTTAAAATATCCCAGAATATTTCAAATGCAGACTTCGGGTTTTCCCATGTTGAAGTCTTGAGTGGATTTGTGGGGCTTCTAATTTGAACATAAATCTATTATTCACAAGATTTCACATACATTTTTCCTTGTACTGGAATCTGTCTTCACTACCAATTCTGTGTGAAAATATGAAAAAAGATTAATGTCTTTTGGCTGGGATTTTCATACATATTCACAGTACATTTTGTGACCCTCTTTGCTTTCGCTTTCAGAATCTACCCGCCCTCGTCCTGAAGATCATGAGTGGGACGTTTGCTCCAATTTCAGACCGGTACAGCCCCGAGCTGCGACAGCTCATTCTCCACATGCTCAATCTGGATCCATCCAAACGGCCTCAACTCAATGAAATAATGGCTCTTCCCATATGCATCAGGCCCCTGCTCAACCTATACACGGATATAGGCAATGTCAAAATGCGCAGGTAGTGCCTTATTGACTCCAGATACATCTTAAAAAACATTATTTTAATTATATCTTCTTCTTTAGATATGAAAAAAATTACTGCAGGTTTTTTTCTTCCAGAATTGAGAAACCGCTGTCAACTTTGCACACTGGTTCTCAAGGTAGACCAGGAGGAAGAGTTCCTACCAACAGGTCCAGAGGTCAGGCACATAAATAGCATTATTTGACAGAACTAGCTGTACCAGACTGATCACAGTGCCTTAAGTACAAATTGTATTTGTTATTTCTTGGGCTAAAACAGATGGATCATTTGGTTTGGGATCAGGGAAGGTGCATTCCCTCCCGCTGTCCTCAGTGTACACATGGGGAAGTGGGATCTCGGCGCCTCTCCGCCTACCGATGCTCAACACTGAGGTGCTTCAAGTGGCTCTGGGCCGCACGCAGAGAATGGGGGTGACCAAGTCAGGCCGTCTGATTACATGGGAGGTATGTGTTCACTTTTATTTATTTTAGGTTTTTTTTTCAAAGCTGCTTTTAGAATTCCCTGTAGGTGTGAATATTACTGGAAAAAACCTCCATATAACAACTCGCCGAAATACGATGATTGTATTGTAACAAGGCTGCTTGTGGCATATGGGTAATTAATAATAAAAGAACAGCTGGTAGGCGCTGAACATTACAGATTGATTAACATTTTTATTTACATCTGTGTCCCAGGAAAGAGTTATTTTGCACCCATTAAGACTCACAGACCAACAATCACTTGTTTTTGTCACAGTCTCCATCGGTGGGGTCTGGTGAGGCCAGTTTGCCCGGCGTGGTGGAGCAGATGCAGCCTCAGTTCATCTCACGTTTCCTAGAGGGTCAGTCTGGAGTCACCATCAAGTGGGTGTCCTGTGGAGACCTTTTTACCACCTGTATGACAGGTTGGTGGCCCATTTTTTTTGCGTGTTACCAATCAGTGACATCACATCTGTGCCCTGTGCCCCATCAGCCTAGCAGGTCACTGTGCTGTTTCCTGCTTCCACACACTGCACCAGATGGCTGTAAAACACTGTAGCAGCAGTGAAACAAACATATGAAACCATGGATAAAGTCATCTTTTTATCTTGACGTGATCAGATAGTGTGCATGCACCTGTCAAATAAAGCTCTCCATGCTTGCTTAGCAGTGTGTAGATGTGTTGTACTGTCGTGCTCTGTTACTCAGTGTGCTTTAGGAGCCTGAATTCCATCCAGCGTTGCAAAGCAGATGACACCAGATTAAAGACCCTTCCTCTCGACTCAGTTGCCTCTAGTTCATCACTTCTCACTGTAGTGAACGCAGATTAGCGTTTTTTCTGTTGAGGGATTAGCAGCGTTCTGTTGGTCTACATAAAAACACACCTACGCTCATCGATTAATATTGCCTTTAATCCCTTCTTTTTATTTTCAATTTGCAGACAGGGGAATTATCATGACATTTGGAAGTGGGAGCAATGGCTGTCTAGGACATGGGAACTTCAATGATGTAACACAGGTACATGTCCAACATTCACAGGATAATATATCTGAATGTTGTACTCTTATTAAATGAACACTCGGCTGCCTGTTTATTATATACACCTACATTTCTAAAAACTAAAACTAATCCTAAATAAAACAGTGCGGCAATAACCTGAAAATAAAGATGAATAATTGTTCACCTTGTTTGTATCAATGAAGCTAAATGTTAATTACAGTGCTTTGTGTTTCATGACACTGGGCTTCTAGTACACCCCCAACATACAGACTTTTGATCAAAATCTGTAATATTAACATGACAGTGCTGATATTTCTCTTCTGTCTTTCTGTTTTTGTACTCAGCCCAAGATAGTTGAAGCTCTCCTTGGCTATGAGCTGGTTCAGGTGTCATGTGGTGCTTCCCACGTCGTCGCCGTGACCAATGAAAGAGAAGTATTTGCCTGGGGAAGAGGAGACAATGGTATAATAAAGGAACCAGTTGTTTTTTAATTAGTTTATCTTTTGGTGTTTGTTTGTATGTGACTGATTTATGACACACAGCTCAACTGCTATCCTTGTTTCTGTTCATCGTTTCTTAAAGGTCGCCTCGGGCTCGGCAGCCAAGACACCCACAACTCTCCGCAGCAGGTGGGTTTACCTGTGGAATTTGAGGCACAGAGGGTGGTGTGTGGAGTTGACTGCTCCATGATAATCGGCACCCAGTACAGCATCATGGCATGTGGCAGCAACAGGTATAGTTACTCTCCAAGCCTACGGCCATTAGTCTTGACTCTAGAGCAAACATGTCATTTGCTGTTCAGCAGAAAAACACCTCATTACACATTAAAACGACACCAAACATAGGATTATGACATAAAGTTGTTCCTGTGCGTTGGGTGGTGACAGATTAGGCTGTGGTGTACAACCTGTTTGACTGCATTCTCCTAAAATGACAAACACTAATCTTGATTGTTAATCCCTCTCTCTCTCTCTCTCTCTCTCTCTCTCTCTCTCTCTCTCTCTCTCTCTCTCTCTCTCTCTCTGAGAGGTTATGGATCGGATTTAGAGCTGTGTATACACAACAGTTTAGTTAACACAACAGTGTTTATTTCTGACCAGATTAGAGACAAGATTGTTTAGATACCTACGGCTCACCAGCAACCCAAAGCTGATAAAGAACGAAGATTAGTGGAGTTTTGTTTTGATAATGACACATCTTACATTGAAGGATTGGTTTAAAGGAATAGATTAATACAGTTTTTCTCTATTTCTGTGTTATCAGGACCTTGATTTATTTGTACTTTATTTTTGGTCAGGTTTAACAAGCTCGGGCTGGATGAGATTACAGCTGGAGAGGAACCAAATCCCTTGAATCAGGTGGAAGAAGTCCACTCTTACGCTCCGATTCAGTCAGCCCCACTCAACACTGAGAAGATAGTGTGCATTGACATTGGGACAGCCCATTCTGTTGCTGTTACAGGTAAAATATTGAAATTAATTTACTATCAAATCACATTTTGTAGCGGATTTTTTTTTTTTTGCATCCCTAAGTGATTGCCTCAGAGAAAAGTGTGCAATAAGAGAAGGCCACTGTTTCATTTAGCACTGGACAAACTAGTTTCTAGGTTCTTGCGACACTATATTACGTGAAAGGCTGCTGCTAAGGGATCACTTTTACTTTAAATTGAGTCAGTAAGGTATATAATAATAATATAGAATAATCAAACATACCCTGCAATCCAAATCACATAATTTCTTATTTCTATTATAGGGGAAGGTGGGGTGATTTGTGCAACTTTTTACTCAAAGTGATTTTAAAGTCAGGCCTTGACAGTTATGTCTCCAACTCAAATATGTACATATATTTCAGGATGTTGTGCATCCCTGGCAATAAAAACTTTGGATCTGGAATAAACTGTTTAAGAAATATAGCTTTCGGAAAAAAAGTTGTCTTGTCGCACAAATCACCCCACGTAGTGGGGTGATTTGTGCGTCATTGTGTCACAATGACAAAGTCACCATCATCATCTTTCTGGCCATCTGAACTCTCATCAGTGGTGTCGTTAAGTGGAATTGAGATGTCACCCTCTTCTGAGCTACTGTAGACAATCACTTTCTTTTGGTGACCAGCGTATACAGCCATGCCACTGGCACAACTCTCAGAAATGTACTTTGCACTAGTTGCTCCGTGCTTGTGGAACCAACTGCCACCTGACAAATGTGATTCCCCCTACATTTCTGCCTTTAAATCAAGGCTCAAAACCCATATGTACACCCTGGTGTTTCCTCCCCATTAACCTCTGCACTACTTACTTACCTCTGCACTACTATCTGTGTTTATGTGGATGTATGGGCTTTACGTCTTTTATTTTGGTTATTGTTATTTTACCTTCATTGTTTACCTACTGAATGCACTATGTACAGCACTTTGGACAGTGCAAACTGTCATAAATGTGCTTTTATAAATACATTTTACTTACTTACTTACTTATAACTCACCCAGGCCCTTGCGCACAAATCACCCCATCCCCAGAATTTTGGATAATAGGCATGATGCAGCAATTTAGGGTTGACATTGTGCTAACTATATAGACTCAAAGTATAGCATACCAAAGCACTAAAACATGTGTCAAATGTTTTCAAACGTGTCTATAATTGTTCAGACACAATAATCAAAAAACCTTGATCATGGAAATTTTACTTTGAAAGGCAAAACACAGTTTTTTGAGCTTATTCCTTGTGTCTCCCTTCTTTACAGGATGAGTCAAATGGATGGCTCTTCTTAAATATGTGGTCACATTTCCAATTTCTTCCACGGTTTTCTAGAAACAAGGGGTTTTGCAACTTCCAAAATGCACAAATCACCCCACCTTCCCCTACAAACTACAGCCGATCATAAAAAAATATGTAGTTAATATGCAGTAGGCATAAAATTGGGACATACTTTTTCTTATTTTTTTCATCATAACATCGCACTTTGAAATGGACTTTTGCTGAAATATCAATATGACAGCATTGCTGGTTGTTTTCACACGGAGGCTCCGTCGATGTGACATAACTTAACTTTTAGTGTGGAAATCAGCATTATTTCAGAAGGCAGCTAAAAAGAATGCTGATTTCCACACTAAAAGTTAAGACCTGCATTAATAAATGGGTATTTTTAAGCTTGCTGCACCTGACGACATGAATTAGGACATCCTAAATGTATTTCTACCATAATAAATAGAAGGGAAGTATGGGTATTGGAACGCAGCCATGGTCACATTTTTTGTTTTTAATTTGTTCTGATTACTTCACTCCAACCCACATTTTCCTCGTCCAGAAAGGGGTCAGTGTTTCACCTTCGGCAGCAACCAGCATGGCCAGATGGGATGCAGTTCCCGTCGTAGCAGCCGTGTGCCTTACCCGGTGCCTGGGCTGCAGAGCATCTCCATGGCTGCCTGTGGAGACGCTTTCACCTTAGCTATCGGCTCTGGTGAGTAGAAGGACTGTGTGTGAGACCGCTGCCGGTGTTGAAGGTTAGACACTAGATTCCTTGAACTAACAAGAGTTATAAAAGGTTAGCAGCAGAAGTACGGGGAGTGTTAGGGAGACCTCCATCAGGTATGGTTTGCACACACAGACCTTAAGCAGCAGTCAAAAGCTAAATGAACTTGAATTGTGTGGTCAATGTACAATGTCTACAGTCCAGAAAGCGGTTAACTGTACAGTTTCTATCAAACATTTAACTTTCTTAAACCTTATCTCAAACTGGATCAAAACTGGAGAGCCTTGCAATTTCACAAGTCACAGTTCAGTCAGATTGAAATCAGCGCGAGGCAAAGTGGGCGGCAGCGAATGTGTCTCGCCTCGTTCCCCATATGCTGTAAATCAATTCAAAAGCCAAATCCGGGCCAACTTCACCATAAGAATAGGTCTAATCAACCAGATTAGGTGAAATAACCTGTGATGATGACGTAAAAGTCACTCCATACCAAAACAGATTTTAAAGTCATCTTGTTGGTTTATTCAAGGAAACCCTGACTTCTGAAACATAACTGTCTGCTGTTTAAAGGCATTTCATATGTGCCATGTTGTCTGGTAATTAAGCCTGGAAGACAAATAATGAGAACACACATACTGTATGTTTAAAAAAAGGAAAATGATGATTTCCGACATGCTCTTCTGAATAAAAGACAAACAATTGTCCCTCATTGTTAATCCCTCATCTAAAAAAAACATTGTTTTAGTGCTGTATGAGTAGGAGTTTTACAAGTAAACACAACAGGGTTCTTCTTAGCTCTGAGGGCATCATTGCACAGATATCTGTGGTTTAGCTGCTTTGGAAGAACAGAGGAGGATTCTGGGATACTCAGTTTCAAAGTTTCAGTCCCTGTGAGCAGCAGCCACATTACGCTATGCACAACATTAGAGTAAACTAAAACAACAAAGATGTACTGTATTTTGTAAATTGAACAAGTTTCAAGTCTCTTAGAGAATTGAAAGATTAAAGTGAATGGGTACATGAAACATATGGTTCGGTTTGGAAAAATGGTTAGCAGTGATGTAAACTAACAGTCCAAACACAAAACACCATTAACAGATAGGTTTAACAGATAAGTAGCAGTACTTGTGTGCATGTGTGTAAGTGTGTGTTTTATTCTTAAAGCTGAGGGTAAAATGGTTAAGTGTCATATTGTGCCAGCGATTTGCTCCCTGGGGAGAAAGCCTGTCATGCCAGCCGTGATTTTCTTTGTTGAGGGAAGTCTTTGTTCAGCTTTGACTTCGTTCGGATAGAGCCATCACTGCAGGAAAGACAGAGCTGTCAGTGAGAGATTTGTGTGGATTAATTCACCCAAAGGTTTTTTTTCGCGCTGTGGATTTTTAGAGAAAAACTGTGACTGGTTCCTTCTTCTCCTGCTTTCTACAGAAGGGGAAGTTTACACATGGGGAAAGGGGGCCCGCGGCCGCCTCGGAAGAAAAGAGGAGGATTCTGGGATTCCGAAGACGGTTCAGCTCGACGAGAGTCACCAGTTTGTGGTGACATCAGTGGCTTGCTGTCATGGCAACACTCTTCTGGCAGTGAAACGTAATATTTGGCTTATTACAGCTTTGTTAACGAACAGTGTGATGTGGTGAAATCTGAGTGAGAGACGACTAATCCGCAGATGAAAGACAGGCTAAAGTTAAGACAAGCTTCTCTTGATATCATTGACACATGCTGCTTCATTTGAGCATACTTGATCAGAACCTTTCTTACCTGCACGCCAACAGCTTTAATTCAATACGTTTTTGCATCGGGGGCTATTGACTAAGACTGAAGGATCTCTTACTGAGAGGAAGAGGCAAAGCAGTTTTTACCCCTCTCTCTGAACAGTGACCGCAGAGTCTAATGAAAACTGTGAAGGTGGGATTATATTGTCCCTCTACACTCCAAATTGAAAATAGTTGATAGCAGATTATGAGAAGATTAAACTGCATCACATTTCAATAAGTAAAATAGATGTTGGTAATGCTTTCTACAAGTTACGTGGCTGCTGTTCAAATGTTTCTTTGACCCGCGCCATGTGACGAGGGCAACAGGGCCAAAAAAGAACACAATTTAAACTCAGTAAAATAGTTTGCTTCTCTTCTTTATTTATTGTGCCCCTTTCTTATCTGTATTGAAGTCTTATTTAACCCCAACTAACACACCAACACAATCATAGTTGAGTGTTGAGGCTGTTTGAGTAGAACCTGACAAGCCTCTATTGAAATTAATTTAACCAGAAGCCGCTATCGGCCTCATTATTATCAAATTGATTTATGGGTTACAACGAGAGAGGCCATGTGCTGACGTGTGGTGCTGCTACTAACGATCGTGTTCATAATGGATTAATATGCTGCTGATTATTTCATAAATTAACTGGTGAATTGTTTTCTGTAACAAATCTCAGGTATTTGTGAAAAATCACCATTATCTTTTTCCAGACACCAGGATTATCCGTCCATAAACCAAAGATGTTCAGTAAACCATCAGTTATATGGAAGAGAAGCAACATTTTCTTTTTTCATGAACAATATTTACAAAATCATTTTCCTGCCTATCAACTTATTTATGTATGGACTGGTAATAAACTGACGTTCTTGTGATCCTCTCTTCCTCTTGTTCCAGCTTTGCTTGAGGAACCCGTCCCGAGATAATTTTGTCCTAGAAATGAACCCACTCACTCAGCGTTTTCTGATGAAGCCCGGCGGTGGCCTGAGGTGACACAACTACTTCCTCTGAATGACTCTTCCCAGAGGCCGGTCTGTGCTGCAGTTGAAAGATTCCCATTCATGCTGCAGCTGCACCTTCACTTCTTCGCTCGCTCTTCCCTCTCTTGTGTAGTTTTTTTTCTCCTCTAGGAATGAATATTTGTTTCATTCGGTCGGTTTGATATCGCGAGGCAGAGCACAAGAAAAGGTCAAACCCCGTGTGTTGCTACTGTGTTTCTCAAAACAGGTGAGTTCGGGTAATGTGGCGACGCGACGCTGACATTAGAGCGGGATTACAGGAAGTCATTAGGCAGCTTTCATGTGGGGAGCTATTGTCCTGTCTCCCACGTGCAGCGTTAGCATGATAGAGGCCAGTAAAAGTCAAACTGGTTTCAGCTCCCTTAAGCCACCGCTGAATGAGATGGATGTAAGCCACTTGAGTGTTTAGTTACTTGTCAGTTGGGTGAACCAAAACACATTCTTTTTGCCGCACATCGTCACTGCTCACATTGTGCTTTATTGGATTAGTCCCCCAATACATTTGTAACTCAACAGCAGCATTCAAACCAGATAACGATGTGTTGTTCAGGGTTCAACCGAACAACGTCTTAAGGACTAAATGACTGTGTCCCAAATTCCCACTTTGTTCAGTCATTACCCCCTTTATAATAGACAGTCGGTAGTATACTCAATAGTGAGCAGTAAATCAAGATTATAGACAAATGTAAATTGTCTACATGTTGCTTCATCTATGAATACACTATATAAAACGTATATTTCACACTTCGACACTTTGGACTCTCACAATTGGTGGAGAGTAAATAAAGTGCACTATTTCGTAGTAACATAGATTCGATGATTTTAGTGACAGCCTTAGTTTTTATGCACGGCAATCACTGAAATGTATATAATATTTTAAATTAGATGCTTTATACTGTATATCGTGTAAATGTAATATGTAATGTAATAATGTAATGTATATACTATATAATGTCATGTAAAGTCATAGGATGACTCAAGACTAAGCTGAAGAAGAACTCAGATATTTTACTGAAGTAAAAGTAGCAAAGCCCAAGTGGAGAGATACACTGTAAAGGCTACTCTATGCTCCAATTCCGTGCGAATATAGAGACGTACGTTCACAACGTTATATCCGTCACTGCCCTCATACTTCCATGCGTCCTTTATGTTGGAATGGACATTAAGCAAATCAACCATTAGTAGGCAGCAGCGCCGCTCAGAGTAAAAAGTTACTCAAATAGGAAGAAGAAGAGTCAGTGCATTAACTGGAATACATATTTTATAATAGATCCATGGAAGAAACAGCTTTAGCGATATACTACGCAATGGAAGAGGCTAAACTGGAGGCTGTATTATAGACAGGGGGGGTCTGAGGACATCAATCACGACAGGTCAAACAAACTAGTCTCGCACGGACCTCCGGTACTTCTCTATTGCTGCCGTCAGCCTGCCGTCTAGCTGACATTCCGTGCGATCCCCTCTCATGCTGCTCTGTTGTAGTTGTATGTCTCTGTGACCCGGCCGTGTAACTTCATAGATAGATAAATGTGTATGTAATTTCGTACCAACTCACACAAACCTCTCCTCAAAAGTTAAGACCTTTTCTAAAGTATTATGTCTTTCGTTTGTACAGTGTGAAAGTGATCTGTTGGCTGTGCGCCCCCCGTGATCTTCGGTAGTAATGCTCCGTTCTGTCCGTTTGGTACGCATCCGCAAGCTTGCAGGATACGTGCAGAAATACGCATGTAATGTACGCAGAGTACGGACAGAAAGCTCCGTCCGTATCCGTATGCGTATCTAACGTAGAGCATAAATGAGCCTTTATAAGTCAAAGTCCGGCTTTCAACATTTTAAACAAGCAAAAGTAGATGAGTATAAGCATCAAGTAGGCTACTGTTAGTGTAAAAGGGGATAATTGGGCAGAAACGCCTTTTTTATAGCCATACATAGGCCTATATCATATTAATTAATCAATACATATTTTGCATTGATAATCTAAACCTTCAAAGTCACTAAAGCTGTCAAATAATTGCAGTGTAAGTAAAGTGGGAATATTTACCTCTGAAATGTAGTGGAGTAGAAGTACAGAGTGCCTTATAACGGAAATACTGCACTTAGATACAGTGTGTTAGTAAATGTGCCTATGAGGCAAACTTGTGTTTTTTTATTGATTGTTGAATGCATTTTTATATTAACATTTTCTTGAATGTTGTCATCACCAGTTGCCATGAACATTTCTAAATGTATAGCTTTTATTTCTACGATTTAAATAAAAATAAAAAATAAACATTTGCCAAAGGAAAATTTGAACAACATCAAACTTTGCAACTTCCTGTGATCAATCTGATTTTATATGACTTGATGGTTTCACAGTGGACTGTAGAATGTACAGTACATGGGCACATGCAGTGCTGGATATTTAGGTTAAATCCTTCAGAGGACATGATTCATCTAGTTGTTGGAAATAAAACTTCTTCATCATGACTTGCAACTAATGCAAGTTGTACATCAGCAGCTTAAAATGAATTACTAACCTACAGTTTAGTGCTGGAAGTCTCAGTGTCAGTCTGATTACATTTTGCTTTATTTTCCCTCAACAGTTCCTCGATTACTCCCACATTAAATACAACATGAATCTGTTTTTGTAACTTATTACGATCCTGTTATAGGCCAACTGTACATTAATATACATTCATTTTTCATTAAGATTCTAATAAGGAACAACCTATTTTTCAAAATATTATTATCTCATATTGGACAGTAGTAACTCCTCAATAAAGATGTGTTCACACCTTTTTTTGGAACATGGCTCGTTTACCATTGTTGTCCTGTGTGATGATGTAATGGTGATGTAATCCGGTGGCAATCACAGCAGGTGAAAGCTGATCCAAATATGTGGGCGTATAGGCTATGAGATTTAAATTACAGGCAGTTTGATCGTTTTTTGACTGTTTTATGACAATATGAGTCAGGTTCAGTTGTTCATCATGTATTGAAGGAACATCTTACAATAAAATACAGAAATAAAAATACTAGCCTACATTTATTTATTGTGTTCTCCTACTCCACCAGCAGAGGGCATCTGTCACCTCTGGCTGAACTGCAGGCTGCTGTATTTAGGACGTTCTATTTCATTTATTTTTTATACATGTACTTCACTTTCACCTTAATAACAAACCCCTCTTCACCTCTGAGTTTACTATGTAAGACTACATATGATTAATATTTTGAAGGACATGAACTGTGTGTTTTAGTTTATTAGGGTTTTGTAGGCCTATCTGACAAAGAGATATTCAATATTAAACATGTGCACGGACAACAAAAAATAAAATAAAATGCATTTCGTCAGAGGCCCAGACAAAAACCCAGTTGCAGATCCATACAGAGAGATTAGAGGGATAAAATGGTGTGAGCAGAGCGTTTCGGCTTCTTGACTCCTCCTGTCTGGAGGAAGGAGGCGGTACTCTGTGCACCTAAACAGACGGAGGGGTTATGCATTGTGCTCAGTGTGTCAGTGCTGCATCGACCGAGGAGAGGGCCACACACACGCGCACAGACGGCCTTATTAACCCTGAGCTGTAAACCTGCGCGCCGCACACACACATACAGAGAGACAGAGGGCTTTCAAGACCAATCTGTGATCGTCTCTGCTGCAGCGTTTTTCCTGGACTCAATTGTCGCTCTTTTGTTTTGCCATCAGTCTCCGGGGCTGCAGGCAGGAGTAAAGCTCGGGGAGGGACTAGCCTCCAATTTAAAACCCGATCGGTCGGCAGAAGAACGGACGTGCTATGATATGAACCCCTCATCGGCTTAAAACGGCAGTGCAGCTAAATAGCCCCGCTTTGGAGGGGGCGAAATCAAGGAGGACATTGATCCCCCGTTTTCTGAAAAACCTGCAGCTGAAGGCCGAGAAAATCCCCACGGAACCTGTAGCGATGCCCGGGTTTGATTACAAGTTTCTGGAAAAGCCAAAGAGACGCTTCCAGTGTCCGCTCTGCAGCAAGGCGATGCGCGAGCCCGTCCAAGTGTCCACCTGTGGACATCGGTTCTGTGACACCTGTCTGCAAGAATTCCTAAGGTAGGCCTACGGTGTGTGTTTGTTTGTCCAGAAAAGAGAAAGGGTAAGAAAAAAAATTACAGCGAGCCACCTCTTTGCAGGCGATACCGGAGACTATACAGTCTACAGTGCAGCCTTGTCTAGTTTCGGTCGAGCGTCAGTAAATAAAGGCTGTGTGTGTATGTAGGTGTGTCCTCTTCACCTTTGCTCAGGAGTTTTTTTTTTTTTTTTTTTTGGACATCAATGTTTTGTCTATTCCAGCAGCGCGCGATGGCTGACAGTGCACGCGGCCTGGTAAACAGCGCCTGGTCGGTCTCCCCTTCCCCTTGGGTGTGCAGGTGTTATGTCTCCTCTCCACATATATGCAAATTATCCGATGCATTTCACGATCTAGCCATGTGTCAGCGTGAAAACATGACTGATGATGATCCACTTCATTGTTTGTTTGTTTTGGCGGTGGGATCTATCACTCAGGTAGCCTAGTATTTTGGGACAGGTGGAGGATGTTGTCATTGTTCTGATTATGGCATAGGAGTTTTTTTTATAGAGGCCTTTATCTGGACTCCTTCCTATGATTCAAACAACAAACAAGGATTTCAGTGATGCAAATTATTATGCTTTTGTATTATTCGTCCCCTTTGAACTGGTGTTGTGGTGTTGGTGTCTTGCAGAGGCCCCTATACCTCCATCCACATCCTGTCTGTGTTTGTGCCCCGGGGTGGCTTGAGTCTGCGTGGGTCGTGGGTTTGGGATGATGAGGATGTGTGTGTGTGCTGTGTCTGTCATCCCCCTATGCCCCCCCCCCCCATCCCTCCTAATCTGCTGGACATCGAGGTCTGTGTGAAGTCTTGTAGAAAGAGAGCCTTTGTCTTGTCTTTAGGGAGACGTCACTGTCCTTACACACAGTCACACACTAAAAGAAGACTTAACACAGACAACCACTTCATGAACTGCTTTGCCAGGCTGATACACTGTGAGTGTCAGCATGTCATTGAGTGAACTATTGTTAACTGGAGTAGACAGAGCGGCTGTAGAGTCATTTCTCTGTGTTTGTGAGGAGCCAATCACAACCTTCTTCATGTCCACAGGGAGCGGGATATCCTGTATATGGACAAAAGGTGAAAAGTGGCTTCAGTATATAAATATATTCAGTTTACACTGATTTTAAAAAGTCACATTGGAAATGTTGTAACCAGAAAAATGTCAGTAATGAAGCAAATGGTCAGCCTATTTGGTTATCAAAGAAGTTGCATATCAATTGTATGTCGATCAATTGCTTGACTAATTGTTTCATCCCTGTTACAAACTATGATGATGATTTATGGGGGTTCATTTTCAATGGAAAGCTCTCAAAGTAGGCCAACAGATGAGCGAAATCACAGAAAGCAGGACAACTATTTTCATGATTCGTGTGATTTTTTTTTCAAACACAAATGACCCCAATATAGTTCAGTCTCTCATATGTAAATATTGCATACAATTCAAGAAATAGACAACCCACACATAAATAAGAATAAAAACATACCGACCAATTATAAAAGGCCCTTATACCAATGCCTCCAGAGGTATGACTTGTAGCGTACTGCGCTATGACTTGGGTTCGACAGCAGCATTATGATTTCATTATTAGAGTCATTCAAGCGACAGATAAAACGATACATAAGGTTTCTCAATAGAGCTTGTAATGTGTTAACTCCTGCATTCACAAATAGACTGTGATGGCCATTTTTTCAATATTCAATAATCGGAAGATAAATCGATATGAAAATAATGATCACTTGTAGAGAGATGCTTAATTTAAAGGTGTTAATGTCAAGTAAAGCCTATTTAATAAGTAATCCTGATTTCTTAACTGGAGTAATTAGTGATTTGTTGTTTTTGCTGTCGACTACGAAGGCAATGAAGACGATAACGTTGATGTTGTTAACTTGTGAACTTATTTCGTATATCATTGATTGGAAAATGCACAGTCAATACTCTGGATCCAGTTTATGGTACCTTGGTAAGCTGATGCAGGCCAGGCATAGCTATTGTTGAGTCATGTCTAGCTGATATGGAAGAGCAGCTTGTGTTGTCAATCTGTGAATCACATCAGATCTTAAGTGATGTGTTGGAAGAGATAAACATTGGAAGACTAAACAGAAACTAGCATTTAAATTGTTAAAGACAGATTTGCAGCCCATACCAACATTGTGCTTTCTGCGCGTGCCTAATTTCCAGTGAGACATAAGCTCAATATGTAGTTTCATGTCGGCTACAAAATTGGTCTGCAACCAGCGCAGAAAAAGATCTTAGAACATCTTCACTTTCACTTGATGAAACTTGAAGACGCCGTGAGGGGAAAACGAACAAGCCAATAATACTTATCTGAAAAACAACACTTGTTATCAGGAAAGACGAAATATCGTAACTAATCGTAATATATCAACTCTTTATGCTTTTCAAAACCTCTCGTGTGTCAGAAACGGTCCCCATATTTGACAGGATCTCCACTGTCAGATATGGGGATGGAGAGATGTGTGGATGCTCTGCTCTGAATACATAAACAGCGCTGTCGTGAGTTCCTAGCCCTCATCCTGAGTCATCCTCTGGTTCACTAAACAGCAGCAAATGTACTCTAGTTGAAAAGCAGAAACTCTGATGAACAAAGAGAGCGAGGGAGGAACAGTGTTTGCCGCTGATCAATGAGTTTGGCCCCGGCGCTTTGTCTGCCTCGTCCTGCCCGCCTCAATCAACGTCCTCCACTTTACACACTTTTCTTTTCTTTTTTTTGTAACTCCCACAGACTGACTGATAACAAAAAGTTTCCCAACTTCTGAAAGTTTTTGATGAGCAATTTCTTGTCTCTTTTGTTTTGTCTAGATGTGAATTGCAGATATGATTATGATTCCTCCCTGTCTGGCCCGCATGAGCTAAAGAACAACTGCACAGATCTGCAAGAAGTACAAAGGGAACAATTTATAATAAGTCTGCTTACTTTTCTTTTAATGCTTCATAGTAAGAGATTACTTATATATATATATATATTTATCATATATATATATATGTATGTATGTATGTATGTATGTATGTATGTATGTATGTATGTATGTATGTATGTATGTATGTATGTATGTATGTATGTATGTATGTATGTATGTATGTATGTATGTATGTATGTATGTATGTATATGATAAATAAGAAAGAACAACTCCTGAGTTGCCAGCTTGTAAAAACAGTCTTTTGGCAGGTGAGGTCGTTTGTCTACTTATTTCTAGAAAACAGCTGCAGTTACAACTGATTACAACTCTTAATTAATGACGTATTAACATGTATAACTGCAGAATTTATTAATTAAACTCTTTATTAATGACTAAACTTTTTTTTAAATTAAAGGAAGAACTTAATAAGCCTTTGACATTTTTCCCAACCTGGCAACCCAAACATTGTTCTTATAATGGCTTATAACTTATCTAGAAAGTATAAGTAAAATATGTATTAGCCCCATATAAGGCAATTACTATACAGTTACAGCTTGTAAACCTTTCATGCAGGCAGCCTTGTTAAAACATGCCTCATTATCTCAGACTTTGCATCAGATTGTGGTGTTTAGACGTCCAAACAAGATTTTGCTGATAATCAAAATGTTTTTGTTTGTAAAGGGTCACATTGTCTCCCGTGAAATCTAAACTCAATTCTGCGGCTGCTTTCAATAAGAGTTTCTGTTCGAATTCTCAGGTGGAATAAAGCCTAAATCAACACTTATATCAACAGCAGACATTTCAACAGACAAGGCGACTGGCCGCACACTCACCTCTTTAATGAACAAAGTGTGCCAGTTGAGGCGCATGCCTCTTTTGTGAGGAGGGTTGAAGTTTATTGAGGCTGACAGACAGTAGTTAGCTAATGCCTCGCCCATTGTGCAATTAGGTTGATCCCTTTTCTGTAATTATCGAAGGCCGCGGATCTGTTGCAACAAGCCACCGGAGAAATGCTGATGTATTTCATTGATTCAGTGTGAATCACCCTTTCTCGAAGAGAAGTCGTCACTCTCACTCCCTGTGTAGTATTCATAAGCAGTATATCAACATTAAATACATATAACATACAATGATGTAGTTAAGCAGATGTGTTTATGTATTTGTAAACAACCACTACATGGGTATAGGTAAGACATTACGTTTTAATCATCAAATATATAGTTATACATATGAATGACCCCTTAGAAAGGTTGTAATCTTATAAAATAAGTATTTTCACTGTATATCTTACAGTAGATGTAAGCTGAAATAAGAACATCGTATAGCTTAATAGGAATTAGTACATTATTGAACTCATATCAACTTACAACTACACCATAATGTGTTTTAAACTATTCACACATGCTTATAAGTGCTAAATAGTTTAAAGTTATTAATCCTGTATTTTTACTTCAAAGGGTGTCAAAACAAAGTGGCACCATTGGGGACACACATGAGTTGTTCTTACTTGGCCGTGTATTTGGGCTGAAACGAAGCAGTGTGTTCTCCCCTTCTGTGTGTCCGCATGTGATGCTAATGGGCTGTGTTTCCGCCCCGAGAGGAATGTGTAAATACTCTGCAGCAAAAAAACAGCAGTCCTGGAGGCTGCCCCAGCTCCCAGGGAGAGTCATGTGGTTAAGGCGCCCCGGCCCTGCAGCCCTTAACGCTCCCTAGCAATCAAACATGAGTCACATGCTACAACAATCTGCTGTGTGCTGACCGGGCCAGGCCTTTGTTTTACCAACACTGCCTCTTTAATAAAGTACAATCAACACTTAATGGTAGGGGTTCTTATGGCCATGCCACACATGCCAGGCTTCATGGCTCATCAGCCCTGGGTCATGGTTCTGCTCAGCCAGATTCTTGCCATGCTTTGGGACAGCGGTGTCTCTGTGTGGAATGATGCAGGGTTGTGTTACGGTCCTGACAGCGGTGTAATTGGTTTGTTCAGGTCAGAAACTTCTTTCTACAGGCCTCCACACAGTCATGTAGCGCTGCAACTGACTGCTGACTTACTTAAGAGTTGAGTGGAATTTCAAAGTGGACTAATAGGAGAATTGTTCACGGCTCGATTATTCACTTTCCAGAAGCCAGGGGAGTGTTTTTTTGGGAATGGACTGTGATTCATTGTTACTTTGACACATGCGCCGGGTGTTGTGCAATGTTTTCTCCCCTCATTGATGTAGGTGATACTCACTTTTCCTGACGCGCTCTCCCACGCTCTTATTGTGCGATTGCCCTGACGCACAATCAGCATTTTTCAGTACCACAGCCCGAAGCATCTGTTCTCTTTTACCCTTCTTCCACCAGCAACTGTCTTGTGTGATTTGTATGTGTGCGTGGGGTTTAGTGAATAAAAATCTACATTATTTTCAACATTACATTATTACTATACAAGTCACCTTTAATCCAGACAAAAACCAAAGTATACTAACGACCATTTGCAGAAGTCACTGCTCTCCAACACATAACCCTTCTGTAAAATAACTTGACATTTCGATTTTTGTATTAAACTAATGAGATACTTCAATATCATTGTGACATTATGGCTGTAGCTTATTTACTGGACACAGAGTGATATCTTACTGTCTAACTCTTTGCAAAAAGGCACATTTCCTAATTCCCAAACTATTCCTTTACTTCCTGCTGGGAAAATCTTTCACAACTTTGCACCCTAAAGTTGTCCTTAAGTTGATCAATGTCTGATAACTGACTACAAAGGTTTAGAAAGACGTGATTTAAAATCAAAGGCCAGATTGGAAAATGCGTTTGGCTCTGTCAACATGTGCTAATCTGGGTTATTTATCTGCTTAAAACCCATGATGAATCCACTTCAGTCCATTGTGCGTACTGAGGGATGTATAGAGAGGCATTTTGGCCGCGGTGACAGGGCGTTTCTTAAAGGGCCTAAATGGAGCAGTGTTGCATTGATGCCCAATGTTGTGTGTGTAAGTCTGCCACTTGGGCAGCTGGGGCTTTGTGTCTCAGTGGGTATCTGTATCTGAATGGGAGGGATGCCATGGATGGCTGATGAATGACGTGTGTGTGTGTTCATTACCATCTCTGTCTCTGAGTCCCATCACAGAGGCATTCACAGTCCCTCCGCAGGTGTCAGGAGGCTGCACAGGCATCCTGGGTCCAAATCCGGAGAGTTTGGGACACACACACACACACACACACACATACTATCCGTCCCATCCTTCTCTGATGACAACGGTGGTCAGTGAACTGCACACAGAGAGGGGTTGTGTTCGGCTGAGTGAAAGCCCTCAGGCCTCCGCTCTACATTTTGGTTCTCTGTGAAGGCCTCTCAGAGCTGTGCACTGAGGCTGCTGTCAGTCGATGTACTTGGGATGACAGAGCTGGAAACAGCCCAGTACATTTTAAACACATCAATGCACGGAAGGAGACGCTCGCTCGGAGAAGAAACGAGACACGTGCGGGGGGGAAAAAAGAAATAGAGCTAGATTTGTCTGGGGGGGGGGGGGGGGGGGAATACAGTCATTCTATAAGCGTGAGTCTATAAATGGCTGAAATGTACCTACACTCCCATGATATGCAGGGCCTGGAAGTCAAGATAGGATGAGTAAAAAGGTGCCACCCGCTCTTTCCTCTTATTCTAGCAGTATTGTGACTAGTTACTGAAGGTTCCTGAACTCATCACATCACGCTCATGGACTTTGAAACTAATGACTGCATGTAAAGTCACTGATCTTTAAAGTTTAACGTGGCTGTTTACTTCCTGCCGCCTCAAAAGATTTTACTCTCTGAATTAGGAATAAAGAGTTTGTGCAGCAAGCCACCACAGTCAAACGAAGCCTGTCTTATTCGCTTTATTCAAAATGTGGACATGGACTTTGGTTCAGTTCAGGCATCATGGAATGCGTCTGCAGCTAACAAATTTCATTACTGATTAATCTGCCAATGGCTATAAGTCCCAAATGAATCAATGTGTCATTGTGTCGATAGGATATGAGAAAAGTAGATTAACTGTTTTATCAAATAAACTGTTGATACCCCATAGATATTAAGTTTCCAATTATAGAAAACAAAGAAAAAGCAGCAAACTCTCACGTTTGAGAGTCAATAACTATTGAATGTTTGATCATTTTTGCTTAGAAATTGCTTAAAGGTTGAACGTCGGCTTTGTTATGTACGATGACATTTATTTTATTTGGACGCTGTTAAAATAACTGCACCAAGCTTAAAATGAAAGCCTGGGAGCGGGAACGTAATCCAAACAAACAGCAGGAAACGACACTAAATCACATGAGTTTGATGGGTTTAAGGAAATGGATGTTGACATTCAATAGCCAGTAATTACACGTGTTTAAAAAGGCTAGCATAAAAAAATGGAACTCATACTGCAGATTTGACCAACAACCTGGTTTAAAAATTAGTGCTAGCTCTCCCAACAGAAGGTAGATTATTACGGGCCATCGGATAAATCAGATTTTCGGACAAACAACGTGATACATGACAAGTGAGCCTGTGAAACTTTTCTTTACATGCACTGATTCACATGTAAACAAAAAGTCCACTTTCCCACTCGGCTCCCAAGCCGTGAAAGCATGAGGCAGAATAAGAGTCGAGACGCCTTTTCCCAGAGACAGACAGACAGACAGACAGACAGACAGACAGATGTTAGCCGGCCTCTTTCAGGATAAGGTAATTTGGGTGGATCTCCTGTGAGGAAGTGGAGGGTTTACAAGCTTTAGAGATGCAGCTGTGATGATGAAATCACTGAGAGAAAGTGCCCTGACCATTTCACACAGATGCAGAGGTCCCCCCCTCTGCTAGACACAGGGAATATGTTATTATGACGCTCACTGTATTGTGACAGCTGCTTGCGTGAACGTAAACAAACGGCACCATCGCGTCCGAAGATGAAACTCTCAGAAGACAAGAGAGGGGCCGCTTAGAATCCTTGGGTGGATTTTCCTCATTAAGACGTTTTAACCTTATTGATGTGACAGGGCAGCTCTCCAAGTGCCACTTCCAGGTCACATCTTCCCGTCTGCTGCACATGGAGGGTTATTAGGGACAGTCGGTTCCAGCATTATTCATTGCTTATGAAAGTGCTTTGCGAAAGTGCCTGAGTTTGTTTGATTCACAAGCAAAAAAAATGAAGGGAGACCAGAACACAATCCCAGTCCTCAGACTTGTTCACTCCTGAGTGCTTTCTAAAAGAGCCCTCGTTGACTTCTTACATGACCCACGACTGCTCGTCCAAAAGGCAATTTGTGGTCCATGGAAAGTCTTTATGCCGTGACTCAACTTCCATTCACCTGAATTACGCTCGCAGAGAACAGCTTCAATAACTGTTAGTGCAATTACTGTTTGACTTCATGTTTAAGGAAGAGCCAAACTTGTCATTGCAGGCACTTTGGTTTGTTGTTGAGTATTTTGTCATAGACTGTATAATAAAGGAAACGTATCTCTGTCAAAATGAGGAAAACACGTTTGGGGGAATTTAGGTGATCAAAATCATATCGAATGACGACTAAACAGTAGCAGCAGAAGCAGTGTGCTGCAGCCGCCCTATAGGAGCCAGTTATGGACATGCCTCAACTTGCCCTCCTCTATAAGAGCTCCTTTTAAAAATGAATCTCCCAACCGTTTGGGCCAAACAAAGAAGGAAAACATTCCAGCTATGCAGCGAAGCACCTTGCCCCTCACCACCACTGCGGGAGCATGCTGGGACCAAAGCAGTACAAACCCAGCCCTGCCACTGCTGGACGGCAGCCAACTGGCCCAGATCTGAACAGCATGGCTAGTGCATACACGTGCCACGGTATGCATGCTATTTGAAACAGCTTAGATAAAGGTATGTTTATCATAACGCTTGCACCAGAAAACATTCTAGCCCCTTCCACAGGTATATAAAGAGGGTTTGTAGTCTGGGTGTTAAACAGAAGATATTTGAGGCCCCCTTTTTCTTTTTTTGGTTCAAAACCATTTCAGCACTCAGTCTGGCTTCATCTGCCCCCAACCCCCTCCTCCAATCTGTTTATGTTGAGCACGGGTCACTGGATCAGCCAGAAAGCCGTCAGACCCTGTGTGCATATGCGTATATGACAACACACACACATGTTCACACTCCCACATCATTTATTCCAGCAGGATGCTTTTTTTGTTTTTACGATTTGCGTCAAATGTTGGTGCATAACTGAATTTCCTATAAGCAGCATCTTGAAATAACTCGGATCTGAAGAATGCAAAGTCAGACACCACCAAGGCGATCACACCATTGCAGCCGATTGACATGTTTCAGATGACATGTTTTACATGATTAGATGTTTTTGAATATCGATTAACCATTGGGTCAATTTCTCTGGAATGTTCATTTAAAGGGTCTTTAATAGTAATTTGCCTCAGTGGGCTTTAAAACTGATCAAACCGATGATAATGTGTGATTATTCCCACAAACCTTTAGGGAACTGATTGAGAAAAGTGCCTTAATACAATGCATGCAACATGTTTCACTTTATCACCGATCATCCAACTAAATGCAAGGTGCTAATGTGACACTCTTGGCAGCAGCTGTGTTTGCGTTGGTGAGTTGTCTTTCTAGTAGCGGGCAGCTGGATGTCCGCTGCAGTGGTTGCTGAGCTGACAGCTCGCCGGCATGTGAGGAATCTGTGCCTGAGGTCTGAAAGGAGAGCAGCTGGGAGCGGAGCACAGAGCACGGGGAAGTGGGCTACTATAGATGCAGAGGCACCTGTCCTCAGTGAAAGGCTCCTCTGTAGAGCCCAAACAGGTGTCGCTGGAGAAGTTAAGCCCTTCACTCAAAGAGAAGCACACTGAATTATAGTCATTTATCCACAGGGCCCCTCCGTCAATGTTAAGGTCATTACCCAGTTGCCCCTGTGTCTTTCCCAAGCGATGAGCGCTTCCTTCCTGCCGTCAAGAACTTCCTTCCCTCCTCTCTCTCTCTCTCTCTCTCTCTCTCTCTCTCTCTCTCTCCTCTCATCAGCTGGTCTGTTGTTTACTGCGGCGGTCCTTTAACCAAACAGCTCAATGAGTCTGTCAAGTACACTAACTCCCTTGTGTTGTGTCTCGGGCTCTCAGCTCATTCTCACATATGTCAACACGGAGTTAATGCTCTGAACCCTCCTTCCTCCTCCCAATGCACAAGTCAACTATTGATCCCATGAAAGGCGCCGCGCAGGAAGTCTCTGTGTCAGGTGCAACGTCCAGATGGATCATTCAGGCCATTCGTAGGATGAGGGAGCGCTTGTTTTTCTTGACTTTCTCAGCCCACCCACCACGGAAATGCAACGGGATAGGCTCATTGTTATGGTGGGCCGTGATTGACTTTGTATATTAATCTGCCTATCCCTTTCTAGATCATTTGGCTAATCGTTGAATGAAGACTTCTTCAAATTGGTTGCAGCAGCAACCAAATTAAATTAATGTTTCCTTTACAAGCGACAAAATGAATTGAAAACAAAACTAGATAGTATATAAACATCTGGTAAATCACAGGCCTGGTTGCAGAAAGTAACTAAGAAATGAACTGAGTGCAGGCTGACAGCTTTAAAAGAAGGAGCATTCTAAGTGACGTATTCTTGTATGAGTGGGTGACATCTCTATTTGTTGCCAATCCCTCTTTGTATTCTATTATTCTTATTATCATTATTGCTACCCCTCCTCTGTTTTATGCGCTGATTGAATTATTATCTCATTGTTGCTCCCGGCAACAAGGGCTGTTGAAGAATTCATGCTCTAGGAACAATGCAGCCAAGGCATTTTGAAACAAAGGAATGCGATTTGACGTCAGCACCTCGCCCCGCTGAACAAAGAAATCGTATCCACAAAGCAGAGAAGTGGACAACTGCAGGAGGCACAGCACAGAGTCAGTCAGAGGATGGCACGTGCACTGCAGACCGGGGGTGGTTCTTTGTTGTTTATGGACTTTATCTACATGTGATCTTCAGAGATTCAGACTGATAAGGCCAAACAGCAGCCTGTAGCATGCCTGACATGTGTCTACAGCAGCTGATAATATTAGCAATGTGAATGGATTGTTTATTTTTTGTGAATTAGTGCATGTGTCCATGTGTGCTCATTGTCTGCCAACTGCTCCCTCTGTATCCCTCGCACTCACACAAACTCACATGCACACACCTACCTAATAAGCACTCACCTTCCCTCCCCGTTACCATGGACACAAAAGCGCAGGACCTAAAATTGCCTCTGCCAGTTTATAATGTGCACACCTCGCAGACTGACAAATCAGAGTTTTCATCTGCAGTTCAATGGAAAGCCAGATGCAAAGGATTTTTGGCATTATTTAATGCTTTTTTCCCTTTTAGGATATCTATAAGTGAGGCATCAATTTGAAAAGCTTTTGAAGGTTCTAGGGAAGCATGTAGGTAGGAAGTTAAGACAAGTCTGAGAGGGAGAACAAAGTTGTTTCAGTGTTTCTGCCCGAGAGGAACACGACTGACTCATGACACATCAGACTTGTGGTAGTGCTTCCCCGCACTCGTCGCTGTGATCATCGGTGAATCACAGCGAGGCAGGTCATAGGGTTTGACAAGGGAGAGACCAAATCATTATCCTATACCTCCACTCTGCACCATCTCCAGTTCACCATGACCCTCAGACAGTCTGCGGCACAGTTGCAGCCATGCGGACACTAATAATGTGCTTATCAGTTTAGCATCATTTAGAACAACCTGTGAGGTTTGAGTCATTGTGTTGACACATTTAAAAAAAAAAACGTAATGATTCTGTAAGATTGAACTCATTCCCCTCTAGCTAATTAGTGAATGTGTCACATACGGCATTGCACATTTTTCCTTTTTCTCCAAAGGTGTTCTGTGGGATCGGTCTAAAATAACTCCCACACACACAGCAAAGCTGATAATGGTGTACCCACACCTGCTATCTGGCGCACACATAGCAGGTCAACTCGAAAGGTGTGTATGTGTGGAGGACTTATCTATGAAGGACAAGAAAGACAAGACAGCTGGTTAATGACTGCAGAGCTGGTCTTTTTGGTGTTGGTAGCAGTTTGATAAGGGTTTGTGTTAAACGAATCAAACCAGGCCATCGTATCAGCTATGACCTACTGACAGGAAACAATGGTGGACGATCCTTTTCTCCAGAGTTACACACGGAGCAGACGTAGGCCGAGATCCATCATAAATATAGACACAATTTTAACCCAGTTTTCAGAGAATCTGCAAAAGAAAATGCAAATTAACACATTTGAATCCAGTACAGTAAAATGTTACTTTTACTGTGACGTGACTTCCAGTTATGGTTTTTCCCACATGCACAAATTGAAAAATGCACGTGAACACAGATGGCTGAACCCTTAGACATTCACCTTTTGAACGGTGTTACATTACGTGCTGCAAGCAATAAAAATAAAGAATTCTTTAGTGAATTTTTTTTAAAATGATACGCAAATGATACTTTGTAGATTTTTTGTGTTCTTAATTCCTTTTACCGGTCGCACGGGGTGAACGGGTGCAGGTGAATGTATAGTGATCCGTTGTCTGTAAGTTGTCACCAGATGTTGGAGGGATCATCTGCACTGCCCACCTGCTCTTGCTGGTCGCAGTGCAGAAATGCAGTGAGATGATCTGAAGTGATCACACTCTGGACTTTGTTACATTTCAGTGTGGATGCAGACTTGTTTTCCTCCTGAGTTTGATTGTAAAAAATGTTTTGCTCCACATTTTGTCAAGAATGAGATTCACTATTCTATTATTATTATTATTATTATTATTATTATTATTATTATTATTATTATTATTATTATTATTATTATTATTATTATTTATTTATTTATTTATTTATTTATTTATTTATTTATTTATTTATTTATTGCCCAATGATGGTATCCGTGTTGGGGGATGGCTCCTCTACGGATCTTTCCCCGGAAGGCATACAGTCTTCTTTGTCTACCATCGGCTTTGGCATCAAGACAAGACTCCATAAACGAGTGAAGTGAAGTCATCCGCTTAAGGATTGCTATATAAAATAATGTGATTCATGATGAGGGCATGCAAAGCAGCAGCTCGTCCTTTTACCTCCCCTGGTGCCAAGGTCTCATGTGTCTATAGGTGCTCTGGTGAAACCTTAACCTCTAAGTGGCCTCTGATTGATGCCTTGCCTCTGGTGGCCGGGAGCGGGGTAAATCCACTATAAAGAGAAGCTGTCCCTCTTGGCTTCTGGCCTGGGTGAAACCGATCTTGGCGATTGTGAGACTCATAAAACAAACCCCACGGAGAGGTCGTTACGCAGGAATAATGAGCCGCTAGGACCAGCTAACAAGCCACTGGCATATTCCTCCCCATTCTTACACAGGAGTTAAGACTGTCTTGCCAAAAAAAAGAGATTTTGACAGTCTATTCGCAATGAAATATAAACCATTTATTTTAAGGCAGAACCTACTGACTGATTTTACTATATGGGATGACCTCATACACAAGTCACCATTGGTTAAAGTAGCATGAAACCTCTGGATTTGAAATCCTCTTTAAAAATGTTATGGCTTTCTAACACAAACGCCTTGTGGGATTTTGTGTCCAGATGTATTTTTTGTATTTAATTTTTATTACTGTGAGGGAGGATATATAGCTATATAGCTCAAACATGTTTACAGCAAAATTGCATCTTCGGATGCATGAACGTAAGCCATACACAATATTTTTTTACGTGAAGGACTGATTCATCTGGTACCATCCCAACTAATCACAGAAAGTGTGTTAAAAGTAAAATGCTTATCTCTGGATTTACCGGGCATCAGCCTCTTAACCTCCTTACCAACCATCTGTCCGATATTCTGGCCAACAACAATACCCAAGCTCAGTCACATGTTTATAAAAACATATAAAATACCCCCCTGAAACCTGTAGGAATATTTTGACAATTTCGGAAATGCGCTCTCTTTGCGAAGAGTCCGATAAGATTGATACCATTTCCATATCTGTCAGCTAAATATGAAGCTAGTGTTACAGCCAGTCAACCTATTAGCTGAGTTTAGCATAAAGTCTGGAGACAGGCTTTTGTACGGATTAAACAAACAAGATATTATGTTGTTAATTAGTGAACTTGACAGGGATTTGCAGGGGGATTTTGTTACCTTTGGACAGAGCCAGGCTTTCTGTTTAGCTAAAGATGGCTGCGAGCTGCAACTTTGTATTTAGTAGACATGCCTGTATATGAGAATGATATGAATCTTTTTTTCAAACTCCAAGAAGCGATCAGCATGTTTTCCAAAATGTCCAAACATTTTATCAGTTAACAAGAAATACCTGAAACTAAACGCCTGCACTTTAGAAAGTTTGTGTTTTCTGCTGGAATTCACACACTGATTGAAAATGCATTACATCTTTTTTTTTCTCTTATTTTGATAGACAGCTTGTAAAATGGCCCAAAGTGCATTGCTGCCTCAACACTTAATTATTGTACTAATGCTGTATTAATGCTGTGATTTCATGCTGTGCTTTTTGATGATTGTGACTCCAATAGCTGATTCATTAATGCTGGTTGAAGGGGGAAAAAAACTAGGTGTATGTGTGTAGTGCTGCTTCTCCAACACCATATGCATAGAGTTGGTAGGCAGCTCTGTTTTTTAATAGGCCATGCAATGCCTTGCCAATCTCAGAGCCCCTCTGTCCAGTGTAGGCATTCCACAGGATTAGTGTGGCAGCGACGCAGCTCCTCGAAGCCAGCCGTGGTCGCTGCAGATTGGCCTTTTGAGCAGAAATCTGCCCTCTCTGAGTCTGAGCTAAAATTAGACCTACCATCTGTGATTTTAAAAAGAAAAAATTCACACATATCTGGAGAAATGTGTAGCTTGTATCTGCTTCCATTTGGGCCAAATTGGTGAATAGCAGTTGATCCCTCTCTGTTGCTCCTTCGCAGCATTTGAATATCTTCGCAAATGTGTGTCAATGGGTAGTAAAATGGAGAGTGGGGTATTTCACACCTACAGCGACCTTGACGGCAGCCTTTATCACCTTTTCACAGGCCAGCAGGTCCTTTTCACATGGTCGACATGTTAAAGCTCAGGACTTTCATTGATCTGCGGCTGCAGTCCTCCACCCTTTCCGCGCCTCCACAAACCCCCTTCAACCAGATCAAACGTAAAGCTGCTCCTTTCAAGCCCTCATTTCCTTTTATGTGCGGCAGTGCAGACCCTCATGCGTTTGAAAACGCCTACATTATGGTGGCCTCTTTTTCGTCTTTTTTATGCTGTGTGTACTGCATGGGTGAGGTCATGCATGAGCCCAGCTCCCGGTGCAATTGATGGGACAGACCAACCCCCCCCCCATCAGCATCAGTTTATGAAAGTGGATTGATTTTCCTATTCCTCCTGCGTAAAGTCAGTTTATAATCTGGGGGATGAAATTGACCAGGAACACAAAAGATCTTACTGCATTATATTACATTTGTAGTTTTATTTATATGATTGCTTGCTTGTCATATGCAGCAGTAGAAAAACACCCGTAGTTGTACGAAACTGCATAACCGAGACTGAAGCCATATCATTACAGTGTTTTCCATTCAACGGGGTGTAAAAGTGCGACATTTTAGGAGTTGAGCTTATTTTCTTTGGAGACAGCGAGTCTGGTTACTTTTACATCTAACAGAATCATATTAGCAGCACCATTTAAAGCTCAATATTAAACATGTTATATCTTGTTAGGTTTTTATTAACAAACCGAACTAGCTGCTGTCGCTAGCTCTATATTTATCAGGCTGGCATGAGAGTCGTGTCATTACTTGTCTTTGCCAAACATCAAATAAGCACATGTCCCAAACTATTCCTCCTGACTCACACCAGTAATATTATAGAGAGGAACGCCTGCACAACATGAATATGATGAGGGCTATAAAGTCAGAAACAAACCAAGAAGAGCTTAGCATTTCATGTTACAACCCGCCCCTCTCCGATAAAGACTCTCCATGTCAAAGCCCGATCACACTGATGGTAGGAGACGGTTCGAGGGGATTATAAATACTTGCAAACGCTGCCTCTCCTCCTCACACACTTAAGGATGGATTATGGCATCTTGCAGACATGCGCTCAGCCTGCAGATGGCTTCTCCTCTTCCCTCTGACCCTCCCTCCATTTATCCATCCTTCCTTCCTCTCCTCCTCTTCTCTTTGTTTCTGTCTACAGCTTCTTCAGTGACAGGTAGATCTTTCCTATTACTTTCTTTCTTTCTTTTTGCTATCATGGCAGGGCTGTGCCTCTGGCAATTTGATGAGTCATCGTCTTAATTGCACACACATTTCAAACTGACAAGCTGCTTTTTTATTATCACAAAGGCAAATGTGATCCGGTATTCTGGCAAAAAAATGTAGATTTTCTTTAGTGTTAATACATTCTTCTTTCACTGACATTAACAGTCCAGTTTATTGTGTTGTTGGTCTGCAGCTATTTGTGTGATGAGATTCAAAATATTCATCCTATGCCAAAAGATTATCTGGGATTATGCCCAGGTATAATGTAACAAATTAGCAAATTTGGTTCCAAATACATTCAGTATTTGCTTGCTCTAACTCTAATCTCTTGCCATTATGATAAGAGTTTTGGTGTTGTTGCCAGGTTGAAATATTAGCAACATTTCTCAGGGTCCTTAAAATAACGTACAGTAATATTACTCTATATCTGCCGCTGGTGCTATTGCAGACAGCTGACATTTGTGCTAAACAAACTAAGAATTTGTTAACCTTTGGAAGCTTAAGAGCTGTATGGACTCGCTCACAGATGGCTTGTGCCCACAAATGTCAGCACAGTGAGGTGAACTGCAAGGAGAAACGAATATCATTACGTAAGCGATGATGGGATGAGCGAGGGCTGGCCTCAGGTGTCCTGACCGTCAGGATCCACAGTCTATATATTCTGAGCTCATGAAATTATCTCTTGCATGCTTGGGATTATTATTAAAGAGAGGACACAAAATCCCAGTAGCCTAAAAAAAAACCTGCTTTCACATTTTGTAAGTCGTGTCAGTGTGGCAATCCTCCATAATAAAACCATCCTTTTTAATGGGTTTTCTATCTTGGTCCCAGTTACATGAGGTGCTGCTGATGAAGCCAGGGAAAGAGGCCAAACACACACACACACACACACACACACACACACACACTCACTACCGTAGCCTTTCTTCCACTTGCATCATTTTTCTCCCGCTTTGGCAGAGCAACACAATACAAAAATAGTATGTATCTAGATAAAGAGGCATAATACAATAGAGATTTTAATCTGGCCCCAAAAGTATAGCTTTGCTTGATTTATATGAATGTGTAATCACGATTGGAAGCGCTTTAATTTTCCGCCTGTCTCTTTAGGGGTTGTCTCACACGCAGTCAGATGTGATTTATTCCTGTCTTGCTGATGACCATGACCTGCAGACTGTCAGCCATTGTTACTTCATACCAAACAGCTGCCAGTGGCTGTTAGTGGCGAGCGTATAGGCAGTCGGATGGGGTTTTACAGGTGTCATATTCTGGACGGACGGGCTTGTGCTACAAACAGCTTGCCTTATTGTAGAAATATATATTTTAAAAGTTGAATCATGTCCTGTTTGTACTGGAGACTACAATTAACAAGACAATTAGGAATTTATCTCTGTCTTCGGTAGATTCTGGAGAAATAAAAGTCTGTGTTTCAGTCTAATTTACTGACTTTCTTTCTAATGGCTCCTCTATTAGCCGTGGAAAAAAAGCCATCAAATTACTGAAACGACCCCTGTGTTTGGTGAAATATGTTCAGTAAGTAATGGACTTAACAAGATAGGACAGAGCAGATTGGAACAAGATGAAGCACACAGACAACCTTTAATAAATTCGATATAATTACAGGACGACGGCAGGTCGTACCAGTCCCATAAAATAGAAAAGATGCCGTCTGTTACGTCTCTTTTGTCAAAGATTTATCTATCCACTACTTACAGTAACTGGCTGAAAGGTCTTTCTCGGTGCTGGAAGGAAAATATGTCGCTAAAGATAAGATAAGGTTCCTGTGAATCATCGGGGGATATCTGTAGCAACCAGTTTCGTCAGTTTTTGTGATTGATAGAAGTTTTATGAAAAATGGATTTTGAAATGTGATTATCTTCTTCATCAATCGATTGTTTGGTTGGTGTAACATCAAAAAAACTGTAATAACAAGCAAAGTTATCAAATGTTTTATTTTGTCCGCTGCTTTAGAAGGCAACTTGTTCATAGACAATCCTTTTTAGAGGGGTGGTAGAAGATCATCTCAGCACAAATGTCAGACAGGTCTTATTATTCACAATATAATCTCTAGCGCACCACATGTATTTATATCATAGGTATTAAATCCCACACAAGAAGCTGTCCCACACAGGAAGTCTGTCAAGGAGCAGCAGTCGATCCACCTGTGGGCCAGTGTGTCATCGCGCTCTGTGAAAGAAAACGCTGCTCCTCCCTTTTCAGATAAATGAGAGAGGCTGCAGAGAGCTCCCTCGGCTCAAAGCCAAATGGGCCGTGGGCGGAGGGAGGGAGGGAGGGAGGGGGAAGGGGGGGTGAAGGAGAGAGAGAGGAAGGGAGGGAGGGAGGGAGCTCTGTGCTGAAGGTGTATCACGTTCCACAGGTGGAGACGCCACCCAGCCTCAGCTCCCACCACTCGGCTAAATTGAGGGGTTGCTTGCTTTAGTTAAAAAAAATATCCAGTTTTAATACACAGCCTTGAATCTTTTTAAATGGGCATGTTGCTTCCTACGATGGCCGCCCTTTGTCTGTATACCCTTTGTGTACATAACCGTTTACAGAGCCTACGCCATGTATTAACATCAGATTTGAGGATTTTGAGGAGATTTTCACTGTATGTATGCTGAACAAGCATCCTCCAGAATTGCTGACTCCTTTTTGTTAATGGTCTTAATCCAGCTATGAGGAAAAGCTTCTGCAGTCCAAAACAACTTTCTGCAGCTATATAGTTGAGGTAGTAGTACTAGTTTTGTTCATACTGTGCAAACCTAACTATAGAAAATAAGATGACAGTGCACATACAGAATTAGTTTTGTTCTGGAGTGGATGTACACTATTGTTCCAAATGGCTCGAGCTACAGAAATGAAAGAGCTCCTCGCAGGCAGATCCTCAATGTTCATTTGGAAGAAATTAAAACTAATTGTGGGTTATGGGGGAGACGGTTCCAGAGACAGCTGGGAAAACATACTAAATAAACTATTAGATTTTTTGGAAAAACATTTAGCTCTCTCTTTGTGAAGTTACCCTAATTAAAGTGCAGCATGTCCAAAGTCACACAAAATTGTAATGTTTGTAAAAAAATGGCACAGTAGCCTGATTTACTTCTGCTTCTAAGTGTCAGTTTGTCTGGAACTATACATGCAGTATGCCATGAGTGTTAGCACAGAGTAATGTAGTGTAGCTGCAGTACTCTATCTTCTTTTTTCAGGACAGTGATGGTTTAGTTTTGTGTTATTTGAGTTACCAACAGAAGATTATCATTAAAGTAACAGTTTGACATGTTTGGAAATGCGCTTATTTGCTTTCTTGTCCAGTTATGTGAGAATAGTGATGCTTCTCTCTTGTCTGTTTAAAACATATATACAGTTGTGTTCAAAATAATAGCAGTGTGTTTAAAAAAGTGAGGCAAGATCAAAATCCGTATCATAGCTTTTATTTCCAAACATGCAAATGCATTGGGGACATTGCACATTCTATTCCAAATCCAAATATGAAGAAACTTGTCAAATGTTTCTTAATCTTTACAGAAAGTGAAGAAAAAGGAATATTAGACTGTTCAAAAAAATAGCAGTGTCTGCATTTTTCTTTACAACTCAAACATTTACTATATCAACTGAAATGCATGAAGATTTAGCTTTCCTATGAATCACTGAACTAATATTTAGTTGTATAACCTCTGTAAATGGACTTGTATAGCGCTATATCTCCGTTTATCACAGACCCAAAGCGCTTTACATTGTTTTTTGTACACATTCACCCAGTCACACACACATTCATACACCGATAGCAGCAGCTACCACGCAGGGTACGCTTAGCACTAGGGTGCTAAGCTAACTAAGCTAACTATCGGGAGCAATTCGGGGTTCAGTGTCTTGCCCAGGGACACTTCGACATGTGGCGGGGAGACGGAGGATCGAACCTCCGACCCTGCACACCAGAGGCGAACTCCCTACCCACTTCGCCACTGCCGCCTCTGTTTCTGAGAACTGCTTCACATCTGTGTTGCAGGGAGCCGACCAATTTATGGCACCTGTGAACAGGTGTTTCAGCCCAGGACGATTGGACTACATTCCACAATTCCTCTGCATTTCTTGGTTTTGCCTCAAAAACAGCATTTTTGATGTCACCACATAGGTTTTCTATTGGATTAAGGTCCAGGGATTGGGCTGGCCACTCCATAACGTTAATCTTGTTGGTCTGGAACCAAGATCTTGTTCGCTTACTGGTGTGTTTGGGGTCGTTGACTCGTTGGAACACCCATTTCAAAGGCATTTCCTCTTCAGCATAAGGCAACATGACCTCTTCAAGTATTTAAATGTAACCAAACTGATCCATGATCCATGGTATGCGATAAATAGACCCGACACCTGACCATAGTATGAGAAACATCCCCATAACATGATGTCTGTGCCACCATGCTTCACTGTCTTCAAAGTGTACCGTGGTTTGAATTCAGTGTTTGGGGGTCGTCTGACAAACTGTCTGCGGCCCCTATTCAAGCCACAGTACACTTTGAAGACAGTGAAGCATGGTGGCACAGACATCATGTTATGGGGATATTTCTCATACTATGGTGTTGGGTCTATTCCACAGCCTGTCGTGAGCTATTTTTTAAATATATATGAAGTTACGATTTGCTGACAAAAGACTTGATTAATGAACCAATCAGCTTCAAAAAACATCAAGAAAACTTCCTGAACCTCATACGGATGACACATGGAAGAATATCCTTCATACTCTTTAATATAATGTGTCTACAGTATAATACACGTTATTGTTCAAACTAGGAGGTTCAGAAGAAAGAAATCCAGACTGCTCCCAGTCTTATTCACACATACGTAGTCAAAACCAGATTAATTTCGGGAACTATAGGAACTCTATCTGAGATTGAAACAAAATTCCAATTTCCCCCCCAAAACATCCTGCAAGGAGTGTAGTTTCAGCTGTGAGACCAAGAGCCAGCATTGAGGGCACTGGCGGAATTTATGGTTTTGTTTTTGTATATAAATGTTAATCCTGGTTATAACTTGAAAAGAGAAAAAGGTCTTAGCAAAAGGACCAACATGAAAGCTGGTAGTGAGCTACGGCTAAGCAGGAGGTTGAGCCCAGGCTTGCGATGCTATCCGAGTGGATGAGAAAATGCCTCATGTGACAGAGGTCTGTTTAGAGTGTTAATGTGCCTCAGACGTGACCTCTCTGAAGGCCTCATGCTTTTGATTTAGTTTGTTTAGTGTGCCTCAACAGCCCTGCCCGCTACAACGGCAAACACAGGGAGGTTTGTTTAGCAGTCTCTCTGTTAGTTAATGTAGAGCAGGCTTTCATGATGACTCTGTGCTCCTGGTTTGTGAGTATGTGTGGCCTGTAAGGCTGGTTCGCTGTCACCTGAAAAACACACGTGAGATTAAAACCTGAGGGATTTGGCCCCTTCTCACCGTCTGCCTGTCGCACAGTGACCAAGCATGTTGTGACTGCTGTCCTTGTGGTGTCAGCAGGATGAATGGATGACAGTTTTAAAGAAGCTTTGAGGATGAGTGAAGAGAGAGAGAGAGAGAGAGACAGGGCAGTAAGAGGGGAGAGGGATTTAGCGTCCAAGGCAGCGATGGGTTTGACCATTGGGTGCATTTCACCTGCAGAGTAGGGAATGCATTTTCTACAAGCTATAACATAGTGATAATGTTCGTGCCCTTATCCAACAGTGAATTTGAGGTGATTTTAACCAAGATCATCTCTGCAGCAGAGAAGCAGCTGTGCAGCCTCTCACACTCTGACAGAAGGAGCCAATGAAATGTTAATGAGGTGATTGTATTATATGCTCTGCCGTCTGGTCTTAAGCTGCTCCCCAGTAACGTCTCCAACACTCAATTGTTTATCAGCCTCTTGCCCTGGATGTGCATCGACCAGTGTGTGAACTGCGATCAGAGGTCTGTGTTACACAAACATTTGTGTGAAACTTGTTTTGAAAGAGGTGCAAGTTGCCACTTGCAAGGAAAGTGTAGTAAACAAAGGTGTTTTCTTCTTTGGGCTTTGTGTAATAGTTGTGTTGTACTTGTAGTGACTGCTTTAGGGCGGTAGCCTACCTGATGAAAATAACGTCTCTGCTTCGTATTTGATTAATGTAGCCTGCGGCTCAAGGTGACATCTTCATGTTGCTTGTTTTGTCTGATCAACACTCAAAACCTAAAAATATCCACTTTTTTAATCGTATAAAAGAGCAAATCCTCCCATTTGTGAAAGCAAACATTTGGCATTTTTGCCTAATAAATTACTGAAATGGTCAATCGATTATCACCTAAGCCAAATGCATTTGTCAACTAAAGATTGTAAAATGATCTATATTTCCATTGATCATTGCATGAAACGCCTGACGAGCGAAAAACCATGCATGAGTCTACAGATTTTATTTAGTTAGTATTGTCACTACTACTAGAAAGCCCTTAATAGTCTGAGAAATTGTTAGTCAGTGTAGCTGGATGAGCTTGAACCGAATCTGTGTTGCACATCGGCCCCACCTTTCTCTGCTAATGTGCTGTCACAAAGCGGCAGCGAGTTGGACCCACGGACGGCCGACAGAGTCGAGCGGTATTATCAGCAGTGGAGGCTGATAGCACGTTGTATGTGTGGCTGTGGGAGCTTTCTCTGCGACCCGGGCAGGAATTATCCTGACAGTCTGTGACTAGGCTCTTTTCGCCTGTCTGCCTCTCTGTGCGTCAGATACAGGGGCCCTGGCTAGATGGGGGCCTCTGGCTGTCCCCTGTCCGGTGTTGTAGAGCCTGTCGCTTCATATCTCCTCTCGCTGTCCTACTATGGGACAGCCAGTACTCTCTACTTGCTCCCTCTCCACTATGTAAGATGATTCCTCTGTGATGCCGATGAGTCCTGTAAATGACTTCACACTGCACATGAGATGCTGACCTGGCTCTACTTGCCTCTAATTGATTGACCCTATTTTAAAGCCCGTCATGGCTTGTTAATTGGTGTCCAGCTCCCTGCTGACACAGTGACCCTAATGGAAGAGAAGTACTGCTGTCTCGTCATGCATTAACCTCCCCCATTTTCATCAATCCTTCCTCCCTCCCTCTCCAGCCTATAACCTCTGCTCCCATCCCCCCCCCCCCCTCCACCGTATAGCACACTCACTGGTTCCATAGCAGCTGGGTAGACGGGACCAAGTGTACATGCTGTCCCCTCCTGTCACATGTCCCTTGTGCTTCTGGGAGACAGCCGCGGTCAGGTGACACTACAGCCGGCCAAATTAAAGCACCGAGGGGCAAACACTTTCTGTTTGCACACTGCGGTCCCTTAATTAATTTAAATATGATACAGGCATGGCCGGGGTTATGAGAGGCCTATCTTTGCCTTAGGGCTTGTGACGTTTGAACCAGGCACATTATTGAGCATCTCTCTCTTTTGGAGTTTCTGTCTATCTCATGTGAAAACAAAAGAAGATGAAGTAGATGAAGTAAGGGCTGCAGTTTAAGAGTAGGTTCATTGTCAATCCAACTGCAGATATTTTTCCTTGATTGAGGCATAAATCTTTGAGGATCAGAGAGGCAAAAAAAATTTAAATAATAGATCTTGAAATTAAGACTCTAAACGCATTGCTGATCCAGAAACGGCAGCGGGTCTCGAGACAGTTGTGACACCGAATGCCTATTCAGCCTTTTTCTCTGTAACCTGTCTGTAACTGGTGTGTCTGTATTGGTTTGCTTTTTGGCTGCATGCTTACAGTAGATTCTATGTAGCAGCTCACCCCTAGTGGCTGCTGCCTCCATTATTTACAAGTGTGAATATTTCATGATGACATCAGGGTAGGGACTTTGCGTGAGGGCTGCTTTAATGAGAGGTGGCACTCTCACCCCCCCAAAACAGGCCAGCGAGTGCTCCTCTGTGGCGCCACAAAAACTGCACAGGGGCCTGTAGTAAAAGGAGAGTTCAGGTCTTAGTTTGTGTTAAACTGCTGGAGGAGGAAAAGAGCAAAACACTCTTCTCACTCTTGCACTTGCAAACGAATCGTCCTTTTGTTACTGAGGGAAAAGCCTTTCAGCAGGAAGGAAGGCGAGGTTTACACTGTGTTATTCTCTGACCAACAGAAGCCTGTTGAAACTGGCACATTGTCATTTAATCTGCGACATAAGGGCAAAAACAAAACACTTACTCTGAGCTGTGGTGGAAGTAGCTGAGTAGTGGATCATCAATCATCCCGCTATGTATTATAAATAAACCGATCGGGCTCCAACTTGTAGTTTTGTTCTTTGCAGTAATAAAAATCTGTGCAGACGAATCTTCTGAAGGGGAGAAGATGAAAGAGCCAAAGTCATTAAAACCAGAGTCTCCAAGATCTGTCTTTTATTGTGCACTGTGTGTGTGTGTGTGTGTGTGTGTGTGTGTGTGTGTGTATGGGAGTGTGTGTTTTTACGTCGCACAGTGTGATGCTTTAGTGAGCTTTTCATATTAACAGGGTTTGAAGAGACAGAATATATTTAAGGGCAGTGCAGCACTGCCTGCTCGCACACACTGTCAAAGAATTGCCTTTGAGCTCTGTTTGTTTCAGTCAGGGACAGAGTTAGAAATCTCACCAAGAGCTGGATGGGTTTTTAAAAAAATGGCCGACTGTGATTATTCAGATGCTTGCAAACAGTCTAATTTTCTGTGATTCTATTAATAACAAAAGTTTTCTTCTGTTTTGTTGCAGTGAGGGCGTCTTCAAGTGTCCAGAGGACCAGCTGCCTTTGGACTATGCCAAGGTACAATAACACTGTCACATTCTCCACTCATCCAAAACTGATGATGGTTAAAGAGAAAAAGAATATATAACGTAATAGAACTGATACATTTTCTTCTGAAATGTGAAAAAAAAATAAAACAAGATTACACATGGAAGTGGCCTTGTGAGCGCTGTACTCTGAGCCATTGGCTAACATTTGCATGCTAACATGCACACAATAACATTCTGATGTTAAGCAGGTATCATGTTCACCTTTTAGCATATTCTAAAATTTAGCAAATTGGCTCCAAACACAAAGCACAGCTGAATCTGATGGGAATGTCATTAGTGTTGCAGGTCATAAACCAAATAATTGTAACAAATTCAAAAGTCACCTAATTAATGCACTAGATGAAAAAAAATATATAAAATGTAAAGGATCACCAAAGTATTTACAACTTATTTTAAGGGAGACATGATGAGCATCCATACCAAATATCATTGCTTTTCATATAATAATAATAATAATAATAATATTATTATTATTATTATTATTATTATTATTATTATTATTATTATTATTATTATTATTATTATTATTATTATTATTATTATTATCATTATCATTATCATTATTATTATTTTAATTATTATTATTATTATTATTATTATTATTATTATTATTATTATTATTAAGTTGATATTTAACGCAAAACTGCAAATGTCGCCATCTGGTATGCTGTAGGAAAAACCAAATAATAATTTATTCATCCTCCGGGTACCATAAGAAGGATTATCAACATCATGCTAATCCATCCTATAGTTGAACACATGTTTCAGCCTTAACCAGAGTGGTGGACTAACTGATAGACAGACTATACAAACTAGACCGGGCCACTAGGCTGGCAAAAATGCTGAAACGATAAGAAAACCATAACAATTTCAAAATGGAACAAAAAATATAAAGGTAAAACAATGAGGAACACATGAATACAAAACTAAAACGGGTGAATAAATACCATTGTTACAATGTAAGAAAAGACTTCCTGATAAAAGTGTTGCAGATTGACACAGATATGACAATCAGTGACAATACAGGTACTGTAAAACATTTGCATAAACTTGTATTTACATAAACTAAGCGGTCCAACAAGGAGAAAAATGCAAATCAGAAAGGAGACGAACAGCTCTGATACTAAATATAATCCTGCTACCACAGATCTAGATATGTTTGGGATTTCTAATGCAGAGTGCCGGATTTTATTGGAAAAACTATTTTAGGATGTGGCTTTCGCTGTCTGGATAACATAGAAGCAACAATCCTTAACCCAGAGTCAACACTTTATTTTTATTACAGTTGGAAAATAGACCCAACCACAACATTTCAATGGACTCTTTTTTTCTTTGTTTTCTAAAGGCGGTTTATCATATTGTACCCAAGGGGGAAAAAGAGAGTGGCTATCGGTATTCACAGTCAGAAGATGTCCCTCCCTCCCTTGTGCAACACAAGGATGAGGGTTCTGCTCTGAACTGTGCATGAGGGACTAACCAACGGGCAGTAACTGATCATTCCTGTTTCTGAGCAGCTTGAGCATCCAATCAAAGTGGCCTGTTGTGTGTAATTCTCCCAGGCAGTTGGTTAGCTTTAGCCTGAATTAGCCATCCAACCAGAAACTGCAGCAGGACCGGCGAGGGAACAAGCAAGGTCTGCTGAGAGCAATGACTGTGCCTGTAATAGCAGGGACTCCCCACGGGAAGGATGTGTTCATGGCACACCTGTCAGACATTGTTATTTACCCTCTCAGGCTCCCTGTTGCCTGCAAATTACTGTGTTCCATCCATGGTGGTCTATTGTCAGGGTTATTGTAATACTCAATGCACACTGTCATTCAAAAAAAAAAACATGCACAAACACAACCTCACTCTGAACAGAACAAAAGCTTTTCCAATCCTTAAAGGATTGTGTAGTAATCATAGTAGTAGTAGTGTGGGGACTAACAGACAGAATAAACCCCCGAGTTGGGTGCTCCAACAACCTTAACCCCCCTGATCTGCCTGGGACTAAGTTATTAAAAGGTAATTACTGCCGTCTCCCTGCAGATTCCAAGACTAGAACAATGAGAGAGTGTTTCAGTTTGCTTTTAAAGGATTTTCCCCCTCTTATGCCTCTCCTGAAAGAATGTGATTAGAGCAGCAAAAAAAAAGACAAAAGACAAAACGTCTTCTTCTACTGTATAAGTAGAGTGCAGCGAGTCAAGCATATTAAACAGGTTAAGATGATACATTTAATACTCCTATTTGGTCTGGCACAGGCACCTCTCTCCTAACACAGCAGCCATAAACAAAGTGGAAGTGATTTTATTGTAGATTAGTTTCCAAATGTTCTTTTAATTTGAAGGCAATGGCTCCCATGTTTGGGTGCAGAGAGGCATGTGAGCGCTGCTGGTGCTGTTACTGAACTGTTGTTTGTTTAGAGGGCCGTTGTGACATTTTGAGGAAGTGGTTTTTCTTGTTTGACCAGCACTGTGCTGGTGTGACAGCATGGGGGGATGGAGATGCCGAGCTGTAGCGCTGTAAATCCTCAGGCCAGCGTATATACTGTAGGGGAGGATTTGGTGTGTGTCGGGGCAGAAAACTGACTCATCCCCATCGCTCAGTGACAGAGGGGGAAAAAAAATCTTTCCCTCCGCTCTGTCTCCAAAGGGTCCCATACACCCATACACCAAGTCATTATAGCTGCAGCGGCTGAGTCAACTCACTGACACAGTTTTTTTTTTTTAATCTCAACAGTTTGACTTGCGTGCGTGTGTGTGTGTGCGTGTGTGTGTGTGTGTGTGTGTGTGTGTGTGTGTGTGTGTGTGTGTGTGTGTGTGTGTGTGTGTGTGTGTGTGTGTGTGTGTGTGTGTGTGTGTGTGTGTGTGTGTGTGTGTGTGTGTGTGTGTGTGTGTGTGTGTGTGTGTGTGTGTGTGTGTGTGTGTGTGTGTGTGTGTCATAGATAATGCATCTCTTTTTTATGAAAAAAAAATTGGAAAACTGAAAATGACATAGAACATCAATTTCCTTTCATAAATCTAAAATATCTAATAATAATAATAATGTGACGGACTGAGAGAGGGAGAGATACCAAAACGATGTGAGCCAGAAGGCGAGTGTGACAACGGGAACATACAGACAAAATCACTGATAATATTTGTCTGGGATTTTTTATTTATAAAATGTCTTGAAAGAGCTGGACACTGTAGCGTAAGCAAACATGAGTCAAACAGGAATAGTTTGTGCATCCAACTTTTTTTTGCCTGCGGACTTATACACATTTGATGCTGTCTAAATAAACCCATGTGCATTATAATGAAGGAACATGTTGAACCACCGCAACAGTGTGACTCGTGTCTTTGATGTTTTTGGAACATAATGGAGGAAAATAATAAACCGGGATATGGCTAAACAGACAATTCTTGTTAATAAAATTAATTCATGATTTTTCATCTTTTTTATAAAATTTGTAAAATAGAAAAAACCTCATCAAACTCTTTTAAACTTGACTTTGATTTTGTATTTATGTACTGGAATTCTTTAGAAAAACGATATGTTGTTTGTGGTAAAGCAATGAAGAATATGAAACTTCTGATGTATAATGTTAATACCTGTAGTGTGTGTGTGTGTGTGTGTGTGTTTGTGTTTGACGACAACCACAAATTACCCCAGTTTTTTCCGATCTCATTGATGTGTGAAATACTGCATCTCTGTCCTGTGAAAACTGTGTATCTCCATGTATTTGCAAAGAGGAAACCGCCCGCTTTTTAGCTTCAAAACATATTGAGTTAATCCAGTGGGTTTCAATATTGTTAAGAAAACCTCCTTACCAATACATTGGAGACCAACAGCTGGTGAACTGTCCATGTTATACACATTTTTGTTGTTGTTGACCTGTTCAGCTCCTCTTACTTATTGTGACCTCTTCTCTCTTCTCTTCCTTTAGATCTACCCGGACCCGGAGCTTGAGCAACAGATCCTGGCGCTGCCCATCCGCTGCATCCACAGTGAGGAGGGCTGCCGCTGGACGGGCCAGATGAAGCAGTTACAGGTGAGAAGCCTCTCTATTTTCCCCCTCGGTTCGCTTTTTTTGTTGTTGTTGTTTTTTTCTCTGCTGCTGCTTTATCAAGCATTCTACCATGTGTATCTCGTCCTACTACCAGCTGATCTGCTCTATTCACACGTTCTTGTGCAATAGGGAAATATGCAACACACATATAAACACCTGCACTTTATCCCTTCACACTTTTCCATGACTATTAAGCACTATGTTGTCCATGTTCAAATGTTCGTCTGTCTGTTTGCTCTTTTTTGTTGTGTTCTTAGTTGTGCTCTCTGTGAAGCAATGAAGCAATCATGCACTATACCCAAGCTAAAATTTCCCCACCACAGGGACACCAAAGTTTAACCTAACAAAACGGCCCTTCTGCACTCACCCGACGTGGTTTTCTGGCTGAACGCCCCAACATGTTGGTGTGTTGTCTTTTTGTGAGTTTGATGGCACCATTGTGTCGCTGTCTCTCCCCTCAGGGCCACTTCTCCACCTGCGCCTTCAATGTGATTCCCTGTCCCAATCGCTGCTCTGTCAAGCTGACGCGCCGCGACCTGCCCGACCACCTGCAGCACGACTGCCCCAAGCGGAAGGTCAAGTGCGAGTTCTGTGGCAGCGAGTTCACCGGAGAAGCCTACGAGGTAAACAGCAACTCCTCACTCGTTTTAATGCATTTCTTTTTCTTCTACTGTTCCAACACAGCGGGACATTTATGTAAGAAAATAACCTTGAGTGACGCCACATAATTTCTATGCCTATATGAAAGACCTCTTTGTGAAACACGGCGGGAGAGACTTGGTGCACGTGTGTGACTGCCTGCAGAGTGTGTTGGTCTGTTTTAAAAATGACACGTGTGTCGTCTGAAGGAAAAAGAAGCTTTGACTGGGTCTTTCATACTCAATGTGTTTTTTCCTCCAGTGAAGGGGCTGAAGTATCAGAGTCTGCTGCTCACTAACACCTTTCCACCACGCCGCCCCCTCCTCTGTTTTCTCTCTGGCCCACGTGCTTTCTCCCTGTGCACACATTGGCATTCATTCACCTTTTGGCTCTCACATTGGAATTACACAGTCATGTTTTCAGCTTCACCAAACATTTAATGGTGCTTAATACCACTGCCAAATGATGCTTGATTAGAGCTGTTGTTATCATATCTATTACTCTTTGTCAAAACTTATCTCTGCATCCACAAAAACCTTTAGTGTAAAAATGCAGTTTTTAGATATGGGAACTGCAGCACAGTAGCCTACAGTATATAAAATGCAACTTGAGTAACACCTACTATACCGACAGTAAGTGTTGACTTCATCACCCTGCTCTGAATTGTAATTGTGTCGTTTTTTTCTTTTCTATCCCAGAACCACCAGGGCATGTGTCCGCAGGAGAGCGTTTACTGTGAGAACAAATGTGGGGCGAGGATGATGCGTCGTCTGCTGTCCCAACACAGCACGGCCGAGTGTCCCAAGCGCACGCAGCCCTGCAAGTACTGCGGCAAGGAGTTCGTCTTCGACACCATCCAGGTCAGTTTACCATCAAGTATCCATATACCTTCCTTTCCAAATGAGAATTTGCACATGTTTGGCGTGATTGAACCATTTCGATGGCAAGACACTATTTCTCTGCCGGTATCATGGTACCTGCAAATTGGCTCATAGAGAGTTTCCTCATGCATCAGTGGAGCAGGATGGCACAGAGATAGCTGCCGGTCATGGTGTCTCTTTGCTATGGCAGCTGGATGTTAGTGGAATCACCTGCCTCTATGCACATCTGGCCCAGAGGCTCAGCAGTCAGTTTCACTCTCCACTCTCCCAGTTGGAGAGGAACATTTGAGCCCCATGATATGATTTTAAGGGACTTGTTTTGACTTAATAGTGGTGTGAGATGATACATTTGCATTGCAGGATAGAGACACACCTCTCAACATATATAAATTTAATTTTTAAGCAGGTCACTTTTGTCACTGTATGGTCCTTTTTGAAGGGTTTTTCAACTAATGATCATCTTATCATTTAGAGCTGAAATGATAAGCTGGTGTTATCAATGAGTCAATCTTCGATGCCGCTCTTCATTTGCGACCCCACTGTTCAATGTGCAATGCTGTACTGTCGGTCAGCAGTACACTTGTATCTTACCCTATCGTTTGGCCTCTGCAGAACCATCAGTACCACTGCCCTCGGTTTCCTGTCCAGTGTCCAAACCAGTGTGGCACACCCAACATCGCCAGAGAGGATCTGGCCAACCACGTGAAGGACAACTGCGGCAGCGCGCTCATTCTCTGCCCCTTCAAAGACGCCGGCTGCAAACACAGGGTAAGACTGGTGATATAGTCGAATCAACTGCTAGGCTTGTTTGTCTTTGTGTTGTTTACTTTGCCTTTTCTTATCGTATCTCCGTCATTACCGTGCTCACTGTGTCCAACTGATTTCTCTCTCTTCGAAACATACAGTAACCGAGGCCTGTAGGCTGTATTTTAATGAGTGCAACACATCTATACTCTGACAGCACATTTCTATTTTTGAAACCTGACGTTTATTTGTCAAAATGTGGACACGCTTCAAGGAAGAGCTGCAGATGAGCGTCGGACTGTGTTGTTGGCTCCTCGCTCTGTTAAGAATAACAACGTATCTGGAAAAAGCTTGATGTATAACATTTACAGATGGTATACACAGCTGAAACATCTCTGCACTAAAGCAGAGTCACCATTGAATATAATAATCTGCAAAAAAGTGCCTGTTTACATTGTTCTGGCTGACTCATAAGTATAAGTTGTTACTTGGATACAATGTCCAAGTGCATTTTAGGGATGTGAAAAACAATTACATTATTGGGATACGAACAGATAGTATCCACATTTGTTGGTTATAGTTATATTACAATTTTCAATAAACGTCAATGCACACAAAACAAAACAATGCAGGATGACTTTCCATTGTGACCTAATGCAAACATGAAGGCAATGGGCTAAAAGTTTGATATTCAGACATTTGAAGAGGTTCCTCCTAAATTACTCCTCACTGGATTATTGTTTGCGATAGAAGATTAAACTGATGTTGCACAGGGTTATTTTTAGCTAACGATTTGATATTAAACCCTGACAGAGCTGATGTAAGGGACTCAAGATTAAGTGTCTCAAAAGTTCATGCACTATTGCCAAGAGTGTTTTGTAATTTTTCCATTTCTGTTATTCTGTTTCTCATTGGGCTGTTAACCTTTTTTTCACTTAATTCAAAGTAGTTTTTCAAAGCTATAGGTTCTAATGTAAAATGACTATTGGATTCATTTAGGTACACAGTTAAAAAATTATGTCTTTTTTTTCTTTTATATATATTGAGTGGGCAGCTAAACTTGTACATATTAAAATGAGAAGTATAAATAGCTGTATTCAGTGTGTGTGTGTGTGTGTGTGTGTGTGTGTGTGTGTGTGTGTGTGTGTGTGTGTGTGTGTGTGTGTGTGTGTGTGTGTGTGTGTGTGTGTGTGTGTGTGTGTGTGTGTGTGTGTGTGTGTGTGTGTGTGTGTGTGTGTGTGTGTGTGTGTGTGTGTAAAATCTATATGGTCGGCAACTTCTGAAATAACCTTGTCTTCTCTTGGCAGTGTCCCAAACTGGCTATCGGCCGTCATCTGGAGGACACCACCAAGTCCCACCTGACCATGATGTGTAACCTGGTGGGGCGCCAGCGGCAGGAGATCCTGGAGCTGCGGAGGGAGATGGAGGAGCTGTCGGTCAGTCACGACGGCGTGCTCATCTGGAAGCTCAGCGACTACACGCGCAAACTGCAGGAGGCCAAGATCCGCAGCAACCACGAGTTCTTCAGCCCGCCGTTCTACACCCATCGCTACGGCTACAAGCTGCAGGTGTCGGCCTTCCTCAACGGCAACGGCAGCGGTGAGGGCTCCCACCTCTCCGTCTACATCCGCGTGTTGCCCGGCGAGTACGACAGCCTGCTGGAGTGGCCTTTCTCCTACAAGGTGACCTTCTCCATCCTTGACCAGAGCGACCCCTCGCTGTCCAAACCCCAGCACATCACCGAGACCTTCAACCCCGACCCCAACTGGAAGAACTTCCAGAAGCCCAGCAGCACGCGCAACTCGCTGGACGAGAGCACCCTGGGCTTCGGCTACCCCAAGTTCATCTCCCACGAAGAGATCAAGAAGAGGAACTACGTGCGAGACAACAGCATCTTCGTCAAGGCCTCTATAGAGATCCCCCAGAAGATCATGGCTTAAACATCTGGCCCCTTTTTCTTTTTCTTTCTTGTATGGAGAAAGATTAAGGTTTTAAGACTGGGGACTGACACTTAACCTTGACTACTTCTACACACTTACCCTTTAGATACTTTCTGCCACAGAGCTTGAAGCGAGTCTGCTGTTGGTTGTGTGAGCTCACCCGGAGGACCTCGATGTATCACACAGGAGAAAGTGTTTGGTTTTGCAGAACCATCACTCTCTGCTGTTTATTTTGATTATTATTTTGTATCTGTTTGCTGACCTTTTATCACAGTCTCACAACAAAAAAGCCTTGGAAATCAAACAGTGCCTAGAGAATTTATCTTAAGTTATATTTTTGTTTGTTATTACCACAGTAGAAATGTTAAAGAGTATGGAGAAGATATTAAAGAAATGGGGGTGAAGTGCTCCACCAAGCCTCTGCACTTAGAGGAAGTTAGAAGCTGGTTGGAGACTAAAGATCTGAAGAAGAGGGAGCTCAGCAGACTCAAGCTCAAGCCCGACAGCCTTTTGTTTACACTCTCATATAGTATAGCCTACTCCCACTGATCCCTCAACTAACTCAGTCCTATACAGTAAGAGACTACTCAAATGAGAAACTTGCCCCTTCAATTGATCTATTGTGTTTTAAAGTAATAGTTTGGCGTTTTGATAGAGTTTTCAACGCCACGTCCATGTCTGTCCGTAGGCTAGCTGTTACGGAAAGCTATAGGATTGGTATCAGTCATCGCATTTGCTGTAACCATCATCAAAAAGGCAAACAATCGTAAGCTTACTTACCAAAATACCAAACTATTCCTTTGGCTAAAATTACATGTGTCTCCCCTTATGCTGAGGAAATAACAATTTGACAACAAACAAACAAAAGAAGAAATACAACCATCAACTCAACTAAGGCGTTTTAATTTATTTCTTTAACACGACAATATTGAATTTTCAAATCGATCTCTTCTGGTTTACTGCTCCTATGTACTGTCTGTGACTTTTGTTTTTCCTGTAGTTCTGATCCAGTCGTAAAAAAAAGCTTCAGGATTGTGCAGATGTACCAAACACACACTTCATAGTGACCCTATGATGGTTTGTGTCCATTATATAGTCCACCAATAAGGAAGAGGGAAGCACCTTTCGTCGGTCCACGGATTAGCAGACAAAGAGGCCAGTTGTCGGTGTTGGCGTGCATTTAATAGTGAAGGAAAAGCCATGTGGCCTTTTTATACAGTATGTCTTTGCATGAGGGTTTTAGGGGTGAGCAGAGCAACATTAACACATGCATGCTTCATGTGCTACCACCTGGACCACATTTTTGTACTGTAATCTGTATTCTTGAAATCCTCTCCCGTTGATGGCTATTTTTTGTCTCTTATTTTTTGACCTTTTGAAAGTTGACAAATCGTCAAAAAGAATGCGTTTTTTTTAAGTTTTTTTGTTTTGTATATGGAAAAAATGTGAACGCTGTCGGTAATATAATGAACACTTGGCTGTGAAGTGTATGTTTTACATAGACTGGGCATGGATGGTTTGGAAAGATGGTGAATGAAACGGTCTCTGCAAATATGTGAGCATCTTGGGACTGACTACACCTTTGTTGTGACCATGGTTGACGGGGTCTAGCTTGAGCTCGGCGCACAATGTGGCAATGAGCAGCGTTTTGGAGGGATGCAGCTCTGTGCGATTCACCCATCTCCATCACATCACCATCATAGGGGCCAGAGGACTTTGATAATACAGTACGCTCATGATGTATGTGAATACTAATGTAAAAATGCAGAAGCACATTCTGTCTTTTTATTATTATACTGTACATGGAAACATTTTTCCCTGATTTCTTGTCATAATACCAGCTGATATTTTACAGTGATTTAAAGAAGTGAGAAGATGAAAAACTTTTTTGTAAGATTCTGTATTTTTAAAAATACTTAGCTGTTTTATACAAACACTTTTTGTTGGAGAGTCGGGGTTGACTTTGGGAATTTTCAGACCCTTTCCTCTCTTGGACATTTGGATAATTTGTTTGTACTTGTGGTTTTGAGCCTCACATATTCTGTCTGTATTATTTCCTCTTAAAAGTATTTATTTTAAGGAGCCGTCATTGAGTTTGCGCTGATGGCACAAATGTTTTAATATGTTGATCGATGAGTGCTTGTCAATTTCTTAATTGAAATAAAATACCATATATTATAGTTGTTTTACTTGTTGGTATTTTGTGCAATACAGATAACTTGTACTCACTTTTTTTACATCCTCAGAACGTCATCAAGTCAGTTAGCTCTTCCAATTTTAACACGCAAATGTTTTACAGTTTCATCTGGATGATGCTCTCAGTGTGATTTATAATAAATACGTGCGATTTTATAAGGCGAAAAAACTGATTTAACACACACCTGGCTTGATTTGGTATTGTTTAGACATGGCACAGACTGTAAAATATTACTTTTACAACTTAAATGTATCTTTATTTTGGCATATTTACCAACTGAAATATGTACTTCTTCAGCATAACTGGCTTTGTTTAATACATTCCAACTGAAGAATCTTTTTATAATGTCCTGGATTAGCAGCCCTGAGCAATAAACTACTGAATGGATTTGAAACGCCACTGAATTATTGATGTAATATATTAATGGTATCAATTCTTAATGACACTGAAAGGTTACAAAAGCTTGTCTCAACATTCAAAGTAGTTGTGCCTTTTTTAGTGCCTTTTTAAAAGTCTGTGTCCTATCCTGCCCTCTATGCTCATTAATATTCAAAACAAGTTGTATAAGTCGCTTTTTTTATATAAGTTTCACAGTCCACTCTGCTCTAAAACTCATAAAGTTTGTGCTGTTTTATTGACTATTGGAAGTGAGAAACGTTTATAAGAGGAAGCCTTGAGTGTAAATATGAGTCACTGCTTCTATCCTGGACAATCTGCAGTAGCCAATTAGTTTCATTTCCATTTCATTGCCTACTCATTGATACAGGTTAGAGGTTAAATCAATTTCTCTTCTGCCTGTTTTATTTTTCTTGACGTCAAGTCTTCAATCCAACACTGCTCAAGATGGAGAGAAGCGAAGGAGCAGAGGAAAGAGGGCAGAGGAAGTGAGGCAGACCCCAGGCCTGCTTTGAAGCGGTGCCAGGAGTTTGCATTAGCTTTGCAGTTTGGATTATATTCGGTGCGGAAGGATTTAGGGAAGAGGAAAATGAGCTCTCAACGTCAAAGTCACTGAGAGGTCCCTAGGGAGGACAGTCCTGTTTTTCACTTACTGTATAAATGCATAATCTCAACTCCTTCAGTCTACTTTCTCTTCCCTTAAGAGTGAAAACAACATCTGTTTTAGAAATACAGCATGACTTTTATTTGCTTCTGTTCAATGTCTTCCTTTTTTAGAGGATATTGCCAATATCCTTTTGTGGAGAAAAATGCTTCTAGAGTGAGTTTATTTTTCATTCAGGAGAGTTTTTCTAAGCCTCCCCACAGTCAGAGGGTCATTCATTATTTTCAGGGAGGGGTCCCATGGTCAGGGCAGTCCCCTCTGTCTCTCCTTAAGGACCAGTAAGGGAACAGTGCTAATAGCTGAAGATGAAGAGACTCAAAAAGCCATATTGTAAGCATCAAACTTTCCTGGAACAGGGTGTACAATCCAACTGCCCTGTGCTGCTTCAGGGGTAATGCAGAATGAAAATAGTAACAGTTAATTACATGTTAGGAAGCTGGATGTTTCCCACGCAGAGCGGAGTCACGTGCAGCACCAGCATACACAGTGCTGCCCTTTGGCTCTCTCTCTCTCTCCCAAATGACCCTCTGCTTGCTCTGTAAATCATTTGCAGGTACGGTCACGTGTCATTCCTGCTCAGTGAGCTCACCCAACCTTTTAGCTGCCAACGTATGCTGAGAGTCAGATGCCAGCTGGGTGGAAGGAAGAGATGGATGAAGAGGAGGAGGAGGTGGTGGTGGTGGTGGTGAAGTCGTAGAAAGGCCCAGCCCAAGAGGCTTTCCTCGCCCATAAAACACATCAAAGAGGAGCTGTGGTTTACGAAGCATTGCCATGCTGTCGTCCCTCATTCTGAACTTTAACAATTCTGCCTCGCAGTGCAGGAGCTGAACCGGGCTGGTATGCGAGTGAGTTGGTGAATCGGCATTCTCCCGCAGAGAAACCAGAACCCCCATGAGAGGGAAACATCTGAGCCGCACAGTATGGAGTACATCTCACAAGATGCTCAGTGGTCGAACTTTGACCTTAGAAAACAAAAAAAATAACATCACTCAAAGATGGAGTCAGCGATCATAGAGAATGCTTGTTGCCAAAATCACTTGTTAAAATCATTGAATATCTCCTACAAAGAAATCCAGTGCATTAACAGCCAAAGCTCTGTAAACTAGCATGTTGTGTTCATGGAGGCTGTGTACTAACACTGGATTCATTTTAGCGGATGGTGAGGAGATGTTCAAAGTTTTTGACAAAATTCATTCTCCAGAATCACTGACTCCACCTTTAAGTTTCAAATCCACTGAGGCAATATGTGAGACATTGTGGAAAGCTCTGGAGAAACCTTAAAGTTAAGGTCATTGTTGTTTCGCTATAGGGTGAAATTGGGGGAGACAGGTCCTCCAATGACAGTGTAAATACTTGGCACATTTAGAGAACTAATGAAATACGTGCTGGGGGAATAAGAAGCACGTTCTGTCTTGGATTATCCGAAATCTAATATTTGTTTGCTTACCAACAGCTCCACCGCACCCATCCTTCCAAAGTGGAAAAATGCATTCTCCATGAGTCACTGATATAATTTGTCACTTATCTGCAACAGCTGCAAAAGTGTTCATTCATCATTTTTACATCATTTTCGAGTATGGTGGCACAAGCTTGAGTATGTTGCTTACACACATCTCATATGTTAATCATTAAAAGGGTATCTGAAACACTCAGTTGGGACCCTAACCACACATGAGTCATCTAATTTAATGAGAGGCCTGTTTGATGCTCTCACTACGCAACATCTCCACTGCAGCAGTAGATGTTATTTTTCTATGTGAGGGTTCATGTTTATGATTATTAAAAGCTTGTCGACAACAGATATATTATGATGCTTATGTACATAAAACTCCCTTTCAAAGTGGTGTTCCTGGCACCTTTCTCCTGTATCACAGACTGGGGGAGAACACAGAGTTGTGTCGGACCATAAGTGTTTACGACAAGGTTTTCTGACCACACTGACCCCCACACTGATGCAAAAGCAAGATACTGAGCTGGATGATTTATGATTTAAGCCAGCCTCTCCTGCGTATTGATTTATGCAATCAGACCAGGGGGTGATAGATAGTTTTCATCTCTTTTCAAAGCCGGTGGAGTGAGACCAGAAGCAGTGGTGCCAAAGGTCAGCCAGGCACCACTGTGGCTACCTGACAACAGCAAGATGCTGCCGGGCCTGGATCAATCGCATTATAGGCCCTGGGGGTGTGTGTGTGTGTGTGTGTGGGGGGGGGGGGGGGCACACAGGCAATACACACTCACGCCGTACACACCAATGAAATGTGCTACAAATGCTGATGATCTCCATAGAGTTGATTCCACCAAACAGGCGCAGAGGGAATCCAGCATCAGATGTTTCAACCACAAACATGACAGAGAAAATATGAAATAATGTTTGGTGGTTATTGAGACACTTTATTGAGCCCAGCTGTTGTTTTATAAATGTTTCCAAGATTTCACAGAATTGTATGTGCTGTAGTGGATATTTTTTGCTTTGTGTCTGAATGTAAGAATTTAAAGTGGCTACCATTTATAGTGTTTATGGTAACCATCTAGGACATTACTTGTATGTGAAATGGGTCTCTGGTCTTGTTGACGCCACAGATTTGGACACAGCTCCCATTGACCCGTCGATTCTGTGGAGCATGTTATAGCCTTTCAGCTCATAGTTTTGTTTTAGATAAACAAGGGTTCGTCATTGTTCTCACATCAACTGAAAACACGAAGCGAGGCAAATGTTCCAATGAAGAAAGAAGCATAGAACACATTGCAGGCTCAATTGTGCTCATCATTTATGTTTTATTCAATTGTCAAGACAGCCGTTATTTGACACCTCTGTGAGTATTCTCTGACAGCTCTGATGCAAACATCCTGAGAGGTGTGTGCGTCTGTCTCCCGCTGTTTTTATACAGTGAGAAAAGCAAAGATGTTTCTCAGAAATCTGTTGCTTTTCCCACACACTCCAAAGCCAAATAGAGCTAAGACGTGTCAAATTAACGATGATTTTTGCTGACTGCATAGATAAATATGTTGGCTTGTGTGCCTTACATTTTCCATGAAGTGTTCAGCAACTTTTTGATTATTTTGTATAAAAAAAGATGAAAGTGAATTATGGTTAACTAATGCAGTGATGTTCTGCTGCCAAAAAATATTTACCTATCTTAAATTGGTACTTTTTGCATATTTTTAATGAGCCTGATATTTGAATCCCTCATGAAAAATATTCCTCTCAGACTGCATTGTGTAATTCAACAAACGACTGTAGCAAGAAAAGCTAAAACTTTTAATGGCACAATTCTTCGTGGTGCAATTATTATGAGTGAGGAAATGCAGGACAGAATTCGAACATATTTTTGCTCCGTACCTGAGAATAAAAAACTCACTCACTGGGTTTGCCTTTCTAAATAAGCACCTTTTCTGATTAAAAAGTACATTTTTAACTTTCACGGTCTGTGTGCAGAATGCACAGTACACAGCGGGTTTGTGCTATGAGACGGTACACCTGAAAGAGCTCTTTTTGTGGGCATCGACATTCATGATGTCAAATCAATCAATCACCAGTAGCGTGTCAACCTGTGGAGTCTTCCCGGTCATCTACAACTAAACATAACATGAAGAGTGTCTGCATTATTTGCCTAATTCCTGTCAGGACTAACAAAATGGCAGGCAACAACCCAATAACATTACACAAAAATTCAGTTCAGGTTCAGAAACAGTTTTAATGAACAAGGAGAGGTCAAACCGGGAAGTCAGTCAGCGTGACAAATCCAATGATGAGGCAGGCGAAAGAGAAAATCCAAGTCCAAAAGGCAGTTCAAAACACATATACAGGTGGATATAAATTTAAATATGAATTAATTTTGTAAAAGTAAATTATATTTTTTCAAGATGAAGTAGATTATAGATAGACCATCCACCCATCTTTAGAGAGCTATACAGGTGAAAGTACAACATTGTAAAAAAACTTCATGCAGTTTATACATTTTTAAATGGTTGTTCATCAACGACAGCACCAATGTGGTTTAGAGTTTAGCTTACCTCTGACTTACTTACTGGATTTAATCAGAAAAACGTGTGTCTCCTTTTTCTCTTGTGTGGTTCATCTATCACATATAATATTCCTCGGGTTTCCCTGAATTTCTAATAAAAGAGACTGACTTTGACAGACATCACTTGCCATTGGTTCATTGTCATTTCCCCAGAAATTCAACTAAAATGCATTTCAACCATAATGAAATGAGCTTAATCTTGGGTTTAACCGTTGTCACCCCAGAATCCTCTCACTACCAAACGCAGTGTTGTGTTGCGCTTTTGAAAACAAATCTCTTTGGCCCGACGTCCTGCAGATAATCTTAACTCCAGCCTTTAGCCCCTAAGTAATGGCTTTCTGTGGCTTCAACCATGCAACCCATAATCTGGCCCTGTGCTAAAAGGCCACATGGCAGATACATGAGCAGAGCAAAGGACTTTAAGATCCTCGAGTGTGGACTAAAACAGACATTTTATGGCCTGTAGACCTATTTTTATCTCCCATTTTCTGGGGTTCAACTGTTCAATTTTGCAAAATAAATAGTAGCTATTGACTAGCTAAAAGTGACATAAATCTATTTTTGAACACGGTGAAGCTGTTGTTTTACACATCCACTCCTCCTAAACCTCTTACCCCAGGGATGAGGCATTAGTCTGATTAGTTAATTAAACTCATGCACAGTAATCCCCAAAACCCTGTGTTCTGTTCAGATGTGTGCACACTGTTAATTATGAGATCGTGGTTTATACGTGCATCGATCTTCAGTAATAACAGTTATTTGCTGGGGGAGCAAGACGCAATGTTTCGTACAATACGGATTTGTTTACTTATGGATTTGCTGTCGTCAACTTTAAACGTTTACTTAAACAAGTTTGTATCTTAATCTATTCGCTAATGCCATAACAATATTAATCAAGAAAAAATAAGGGAAACAGTCCAATCCATATGGTTGTCTAAGATTTAAAGTCCCAAGAAATCCTATGATTTTTTTTTTCTTAAATCTTAAAACAACACATTTTAATATCTGACTAGTGTTTTTTCATCCTATCATTTAGCAAAATGTGTCTCAGAAAGGTTTGAATCGGGGCGCCTTTAGCTCAGTTGGTGGGGCGTCCCCACCCCGGGCCAGGCCCAGCAGCAGGTCCGGGTTCGATTCCCGTCCGCGGTCGTTCTCTGCATGTCACTCCCCTCTCTGCCCCATTTCACCTCTGACTCTTCACACTATCAATTAAGCATGAAAAAATGCCAAAAAATATGTTTAATTTGATTGATTTAAAAATTTAAATCAATCAAATTTTTAATCATGTGTTGTTTATAAGATCGGGGCATCCATTTAGTTTTTCCATTCATTTTTGAACAGCATGACATTCTACTGGCAGACTGAAACGTGCTCGGGTTGTGTTATCCATTACAGTACACATCACAGATGATATCACTGAGATGGATTATACTACATGAGCAAGAATCAAGTCTACAGAGATGAATAAATAAAGCAATGGATGCCTGGACCAGCAGGAAAAATACTTAAAAAAAAGATCTATGCAGCCTGCTTTTAAAAATAGTGTATGAAATGTTTAACCCACATGTGCAGTCTACCACCAATATGATTTAGTGTTGTACTCTTGGGGTAATGCCCTGTAGTAGCAATGTCACACTCCTGTCAAGCCCATCTTAATCCTATTACAACCACTTTCATCATCACCCAAGATATCTAGATTAAATTTCCTGTGTCAACAGCGATTATACTGGGAGGGCAATGGGATTGCTGAAGCATCCAGATGGGCAGAGGCAACTGAAAGTGATCAGTAATAGCATCAGTATAGATTATATGTAGTCCATCACTGGCTTGGTTTATGTTGCACAAGCTAGCCCTTCGTGCAACAAATAGGCTACCTTTCAGTTTTTCCATTTTGTCGAATAAAATAAAATCCTTGTGACTTTTTTAGTTGCATTACATGACTAAAAAAATGCTTTATTTTTTTCATTATTTCATTAAAAAAAGAGAAAATTAAGAGAAAAATGAGAGACAATCTTGACCAGATGGTCCAACCATGATTATCCTCTAAACATGGCTTCCCAGTCTCTCTGAGCCCCCAATGAAAACACAGTTGTTTCAAAGGAAGTATAGAGTAAACACATCCAGCTCTGTGTCAAGCTGGTCTTCCCCACTGGGGGGGGGGGGTCTGCATGTTTTGTATCTTGGTCTATATTTGTTCCCTCATACAGATGTGTGTTTGCTGTTGTGTGGTCAGGGAAGGGTTAGTCAAATAAGAGTGGTTTGTCTTTTGACCCAGCTGTATTTAAACGCACAGCACCGCCCACACTTGTATTCCCACATCTGTGCTGTGGCTCAAATAGCACAAGCAGCTGCTATGGGCCGAGAACGCTGCCTTGCTCAAGCCTCCTCCTTTCAGATTGCCTCATGTCTTACTCATTTGTAGTCGCCACCCACAACCTCTGAGATAACCTCATCTCCTAATGGGAAATATGGACTCTTAAGCCCTGGTTTATTGTGGGAAAGGTCTAAAGAAGCAGGATATAGTATGTTAAACACACACAATCCCCCTCCTCTGCTGGCTCAAGGTTTACCTCATCATGGGCTGCAGGAACGGGCAGTTTCAGTTCACCGGTGGGTGTTATTTTGGCCATCTGACAGAGACAGAGAGGGACGGTGTGAGTGTCAGTGAGCAGAGGTAGAGTGGAGCAGTTGCCACGGTGAACGTGCTCTGTTCCACCAAGCCGCCCTCTGATTGGTTGCAGCCGTGGCTGAGGGAAGGAAATTCTGCCAATTGGAAACAATTGATGTTTTGTTGCTGGGCCATGCTGTCCTGACACAAAGCTGACATTTATTGGCAACAAGATTGCTACTCAGGTTTGAAAAGGTGAGACTTGAAAAAATGGTTGGCCCTTTGTGCTGCTGTTCAAAAAGATAGACTAGTAGAGAAGTGGGAGCCAATCCAATTTCAGTTTTACCCAAGTAAAATAACAGAATACTTCTTCTAACACTATCAATACTATAATATAAAAGTTATGTAGTACAATTCTTGGATTTTGTCCAAATAAAAATACAGAACAGTAGAAAGTACTGGTAAACCTTGAGGCAATATCAGATTTTTAAGCAGCTTATTTTAGAGCCACAAAAGGCTTAATTAAACCTTTGTCAAATATGCAGTCGTATTCCCGAAGACCTGTAAACAGACTTTGTAGAATTGGTGGAATTCCTCTGGGTATTGATTATTAAGGGCTGCCAGCCAAATAAAAGAATCTAACATCTGCATTGAGTTCACATACTGTATATCATCAAAACCCTTGAGAAAGGCAGCATATTTGAATGTAGTAAGATTACTATTCATAAGTATGCAGGTTTAGTAAGATGCTGATCTTAAAAAAACAGTTTATATTCAAGTTTCAGCTGAATATCTCAAATGCGGCTACATTTCAGACCATGCAGGCAATATGTAATATACAGGAATTATTTACATTGCTTATTAAATCTGAGGAGCTCATACAAACAGATCTTTCCTGCTTTTAATACAATCACATCCCTCTGTGATTCCAGGCAGTTTGAAGCTGTGGGACATCACGTGACCTTTCTGAACCTTTCTGAACAAAGATGAAAAACAATGAGCTCAGTGTGCTCTGTGGAGGTTTCTGTCTCTTCTACAGTAAATATTCTCACTTTTTATTACCACTCTTATAACTTGGGCGTGACTAAGAAAAGCTATTTACCAAAGGAGTTTATTTCCTTCATACAATGTAAAACTGTAAGAAAAAAGCTGATAATAAAAGCCTTCTGGATGTAACATTGAATGCAATCCTTGTAGCTTTTGTTCTCATTTACTAGATCACACTTACGCATTCAAGAAGGGCGTATTAAAAACCACAAAGACTATGCAAATCTTCTTGTTTAACTCCTTATTAATCATAACACTGTCACTTAAAGTGTTTTTTGTTGTTTTTTTGGTTGTTTTTTGCTGATTGTGCAAACTTGGGCATGCTGTAATGCAAGGTCGGAGCATGTCCTGATGTCATTCATTAGTCGTGCATCACAAACAGTAATTGTCAGCTGCTGCACGCGAGTAATTGAACTGGGCGGGCGTGCCTAAACAATCGGCTCTAATTGCGTTACTCTTTTGGACCGTGGCAACTATTGTCAGGCTGAAATTTGCCCCTTCGCCGCTGCTAATTGCATATGTGAATCAGCAATATTTGGGCCCTTACACGAGGGGAGAGTTAATGCGATGAAGGAATTCGTCCACTGAGGTTGATTTACAGCACCGCTGGCAGGCGTCCACTGGCTGAGAGACCAGAGCGGACTGCAGGGACCTGCTCAACTCTGTTTTATTACTGCACACATCACCGGATCAATCAGAAGAGAGGAATTCATTGGCTCTGTTCAGGGGAATGATGTGGGAGGGAAGGGGAGTCAGAAAAGAGGCTGTGTATGTACATTTTTCTTTTGGTTAAAGGTTGAGTAATGTTGTAGATTTGAATAGCCTCTATTCATCAAGAGTTTCTGAGCAGATAGACTCTAAAGGTTAAGTCAGATCCCTAGATGGACGTGTGTTTGACTTGATGTTGCACAAGTAATGAAACGATATGTCTATTTGCAGATATTAAGACACATGATATACCCCACACACACAGATATAAACGGGTCCTGTAACTAGCAACTAGAGTGCCATTGCGGCCTCCAGCCCGCTGCTATCATGCTCACTCTGAAATCCTCTGTATTGTCTGATGGAACCTCTGAAATAAACTTGGAACACTGATTTAAAGAGTCCAGTCTAAAGCCCTTTGTCTTGGTCGCCATGGGGGATTCGGCTACCACAGTATACTGTTGGAGGAGGATATTGCTTTACTGATCAGACGCATACTGTCTTTGGCATTGGGTGCACAACAGGAGGAGTCTTCGGCAATTACAGACATCATGGTGTCATCCTTTTTAATCGAGTGGTCGCTAAGCCATACAGGACTATCCCCCAGATGGTTCTAGACACAGGTGGTGATGGAAAGCTTGGCTCACTGGAGGGACCTATATTGAACAGCTGGTCGTGATGAATGATGGGAGGTGGGTCCGATATGACAGAAAATTGACAGCAGCCGAAAAAGGAAAGGTTTTTATAGTCTTGACGGCAGGGCCCAGTATTTTCAACAGGTTCAGCCCTGTGCTTCTCTATCAAAATAATTTCTTAACAGTCCCTTGGAGGCTCTCAGAGTGAGTTATGTGTCACACAGGGCGGTGTAGGGAGCATTGAGGACGCGGGGCAGAGGAGGAGGAGGTCACGTTTCAATCCTCCTCTCTCCCTCTCAATCCTGCTGCAGAGATTCCCTGGTCCTCCTTCGCAGAGGGAGAGACATAGCACATCTGGAGCTGCAACCATGGGGCCAAACATGGCGCCAGCACAACTCTGAGCCAACACCACAGAAACACACACACACACACACACACACACACACACACACACACACACACACACACACACACACACACACACACACACACACACACACACACACACACACACACACAGAAAAGTACTCTCAAAACTGCAAATCCAAAGTGTTGTTGTGGAGGCAACAAAGCACTCAATGGGTTTAGGCAAAAAGGAGTTCTGAAGTTCCAAATGTACAGTTGTTTCAGTAACGCAAGGAACAACTCACACTCGGCCTCGACAGAGCAAGAACAGAGTCACTCTACTCTAAGAAAAAAACTCCAACTGAAGTGCCCTTAAAAGCTTCTTAAATTAATCCAGAGAAATTAACATGAGGAGATAGCGTTCCTTTCTCATTGAGGCAGGGCAGACCCTCATGCATGTTAATTGTTCACAGCTTTTATAATCCAGTCTTTCCACATGTGGGACCCGATCCAGTCTGCCTGTTTCTGATTAGGACTTAGCCACGTGGGATGAGAGACGCTGAGAGAGGGATCTGCGGTACATTTTTCTGGGTTTGCGGGACTCAAAACTATTGTCTTGATTGGCCGGCTGGAGCTTCACCGTCAGGCTCAGACTTGTGATTATTGCTAATTCCCACCGCTGAATGAAAATAATTCATGCCAAATACAGCTGGGTAATTACATCTGGGGAATAGAGACCGTTCAGATCAAAATTGGTTGATTACACCGTTTTTGGAGAACATTTTGATCCAGCACCACCTTAAAACCTTAACATTGTAGTTATGTACTTTAATGGGAATCCACTGTTCAGGGACTATGTCGGTCCAATATTCTGTCACTTTGTGAAAAGTCTAAGGGCAGAAAATGTGCGGTGTGATGGTTAACACATGCTCAGGGATGTTCACGCCCATACCCCATTTCTCTTTGGCATGGAGAAATGGGGGGGAAAAGAATACTGTTAGGACAACTTTTCAGAAAAGGTCATGGAATTTTTTACGTGTGTATAATAACTGACCATGCATTAAAAGTTACCACATATTTTTGTTGTTGGTTCAATCCACCACTTTGGTCCAGTTGACATATCTGAACGACTATTGGATGGATCCTCATGAAATTTGGCACAAATATTATGATCCTCAGAGGTTGAATCTGACCAACTTTAGTGATTCTTTTACTTTTTTCTCTAGCTCAGGAGCCAATCACATGTAGTAAAAAACTGATTGAGAGAATTGTATCTTGGTTGTGTGTTTAAACATTAAACCTATTGATGCTTGCATTGAGGTTGAGGTTAAGGTGGGGTGATGGAAGATGAGGAATCTAACGACTAGGGCCGTGCTCATGGGTCACCGGGGAGCCCTCCATCACTGACAAGCCCCTACTCCTGGTCAGTGTGTCAGGTTTCGAGCACATGGAGTGGATTATCTATATGTGGCACTTTAACAGGGCGACGGCCACCACACCCTGACTACGCAGTGACTGCTTTTCTTAGGAGGTCCTGCTTTGTTTTCTATACAAACACAATGTACATTTAAGACTTGTTGTTGCAGAACGGTTTACTGCAGCCAGGGCAACTGTTGTAAAGCAGTCTAAGGAATGCTGGTGGAATTTGGCACCCATTGTTTAGGAGAAGGGTAATTTCATATGTTGAGGTTTGCCTTTTTTCCCCTCAAATTAATGTAGTTTTCTTTTTGTATACAGTTAACCCAAAGCTCCTTTAAAAGACGGATGAAAGCATGCGTAAAGGAGTATTAATTGAAAAAAATTAAGAATTGCTCACTTCAGGCTGCAGGTTGAAAATACAACAATGATATTGTATCACCGTTTAAAGTATTTATGGGAAGTATGTTAGCAAGGAGTTGCCTATTACTCATTCAACAAAGCATTTTAAGTGTGTTTGTCGGTTTGCACTGAGCTTATAGTACGGATGTTTTATCAGAGCTTTATTTGTTAAAAACAGCTGCAAACTACTTCTAGAAACAGGGCTGATGAACCAAAACATTAAAGTTTGCGAGCGGTGAAACCAAAGCAATGAGCTGAAAGACGTAAAAACGCTGCATGGAGCTGAAGGAGCTGTAAAGTTGGGTGATCATTCTATGTGAAATTTCTCACTACAACCAACTCCTTTCCTCTTACTCATAATCATTTTAACCATCGCAAACATAAAAAGAATGTGGTGTTCTTGACATCAATGCATTACAATTCCTCTTCTTGAATTTTCTCCATGGCAAGTCAACCCAGTACATATGTGAGGTGCAAAACAAAATTGATCCACATACGGGGGAAACACATCAAAGGGATAAAAGTTCAGGGTCAGATACAGCGCAGCCACCCAGGGCTGTGTGTGTTTTGTTCAAGGACACTTTCAGAAATCCTGTGAGGCTTACTTTAGCCCTTGTGTTGTTTGTATATGACTTCATTGTTGGCTTTGATTCTCCAGTTTGGACGGCACTCAACATTCCTGCTTTTTTAATACACTGAAGTGACTCCAGCGTCCTTGTGCCGCACGACATGATTCACACATTCCATTTATATGGACGCAGACTTTTACAGCCAGGGGAAGAGTCAAACATTAAACCATGGTCAACAGTCGGCATCATGAACCACCAGCGATAAACCACTTGTTCCATTCATGAGCATTAGTGAAGAATGCTATAGGCCAGGGCCTGGACACAATGGAGCTAAAAAAACACAAGGTGCTCTCCCACTCTTCATCGTAGATTTGTCAAATGAGATAAAACAACAGTTCTGTGAAACTCCCGTGACGAAAGAGGGAGGTGATGAAACTGTGAGTTACTGAGTGTGTGTCAGGAGACAACAGTGTAACGCCTGGTGTCCAATGTCATGCTTTACACAGATTGCCTTTTAACACACTGAGGTATTTGCCTGTTTGGGTTAAAATCAGTGAGCTTTCAAATTCAAATAAAAAGTTACCTATTAGTAATGCAAATGGTTTTGGTTGTATTTGCTCTCATTTTCTGAGATTCATGCCAACAGGAAAAAAAAGTTTAATTTTAGTGTGTAATATTGCTGTTGAATTTTTTTAAATAAATTAAATTATTATTATTATTTTACATCTGTAAGCAGTAAAAACAAATGATGAGAGGGTTCCCAGGGCCCTATGTTTCCCAGTTCAATACTGTGGTAACATAAATAACATAAAAACAAAGGTTTTATGTTATCAGGGACTCGATTTATGTTTAACTCCATGTATCTTGAACATCCCTCCCCACTTCTGTTTTTGGTCTCTTTCTTTGCTTCCATCTTCACAATAAAGAACTGACCTGTTCACACATAGACAATAACAAAACACATTTACAGACAATGGTCTTTGAAATACAAGTTGTTGTTTCCCAGTTGCTGGGAAACTTAACTCTATACGGGAACTTTAAAATTGGTTTGGCCCTGACAGTAAAGTGATTGAAACTCTTTGTTACTTTCCTGTCTATAACCTCCCGATTTGCCACACTGCATACATAATAACAGGCTAGATTAAGTGAAGCAAACTGAAAATAGAAACTGATGTTTTATTTCAGTCAGTGAGGCTGTACAGTATGTATCACTGCCAGTCCCCTAGAGACAATGTCAGCGAGCATGTCTCACGTTTCCATCATGTTCCTTTAGACGCAGATACGCTCTGCTTTAGCGCTGTCTAATCAAGTCACATACGTCTGTACCAGTGTCAAAATGACAGGATGTGGTGTGAACGAGGGCAAAGCTAATGTCGTGTGGAGTGGGATCTTTGACACATGCATATGAGTGACGCAGAGATGGTTATCTTTGGATTGGGAAACTAACAAAAACACATACAATACAATACAATACATTTAATTTGGAGGACTTGACCTATTTTCAAACAGGACAGAGGCAGAATGTTAGAAACACATGTAGTGTAATGCAATCCAGGAAAACACCACCACTAACTATGCCTACAATGATAAAACACATAGGCCTACAACAACATTTCTATGGCAGTCTGAACAAAAAAACTGACTATAGGTATCATAAAAGTGGACTTTTTGAAGAACAGTTTTATTGGATTGCATTAGCTTACATAAGTGAACATACAAACGTATATATTTCCCCTAAAAATAGGTAAATAAATAATAGCGTTCAGACTCAGCATCCTCATGAACTGTCACACTGGGGCTGTGTTAAATACAGATATCACTTTCGGGGGGGAAAAAAGGGGAAAAAATTTGTACTAATCGTGCTACAATTTCTTTGTTACGAACATTTAATAAAAAAACCTTTGAAAGAAATACAGATATCACTTGAGTCTCAATCTCTTGTGACACACCACAGATTGAAACTGTTTCACGACAACTTCACAGCCTTCTGTGACAGAGAGAGAGAGAAAAAAAATACCTCCTCTCCCTCAGATACATTACAAAGCCACAAGGGGAAAAAAAAGACTTCCTCTCCGGCTCAAACAAGGAATCTACTGAAAGTCCCTCTAAACCATGGGCTGCCTTCGCACGATCAGCTACTCACTGATCAAACAAGCTAGTAATGTGTCAAAGAGTGCTGAGAAATTAGGGCGATAACACTGCTGACGGCCTTGAGTGGGTATAAATCTCAGTCGAGCAGAGTCATGGAGAGACAGCTGAGGATGACGGAGTTGAGGTTGGAAGGTCATGAACTGTCTTCATGAGCTTTGTGCTGACAGATGAAATAAAGATGGATGATAGTTAAAAGAGCTGATGCACTCCTGCTGCCTGTGATTCCTTCCATCTTCTGTCACACAGGTATCAAACCACACTTTGAGGGGAACATGGTTACTACATGGACTACTTTTTGCAGGTAAAAAGCATCTCAACTGAAAGAGAAGCGACAGTCACAAACAGAAAGGAAACATAAAAAAAGGAAAAAAGAAAAAGAATAGACCCCAGCTAAACAAGCAGCCATGTTTGAACACCAGGGAGGGAGGACGAGGAGTCGAAACCTAAGATGTTGGTTTGATTTCAGCGTGCAGATGGACACAGTCCGCTGTACTCGCTCCTCTCCTCTGACTGGCAGGGAGGGCCCTGACCTTTGACCCCAGCTGGATGCCTACTCTTGTAGGGGAGGGGTTTGCCTCGCTGCTGTGTTTGCTGTTCTGACAACATAAGGAAACGGCCTTCCATCAGGGGGCACAGCCATATGTCTTTCACTAAACCCCCCGCCCCAAAATGGAAGATAACCTCAAGTCTTCATCTGCTTGTGTCAGGACTGCTTTGATTCTCTGGGAAGAGATTTACATCATGTGTCAGATGTGTATGTAATGGACGACCAGTGGCTGCTGACCTTTGATGACAAATACATTTCACAGACAGAGTCACATGGCCCGTGTGTGCCTGTAATCTACAGCGGGGATGGCTAAACAAGGGTTTGGGATTGAGGAGATAATGCCCTAATCCCCACCTGCAATTTTGAAAATCCACTGGATTCCTGGTTGCTATCGTTCTCCTTTTACAGAAAGTCACTGGCAACAGACTGTGGGTTTGATTGGTCTACTTTCCGTCTTTTTTTCAACCTAGACCTGGGTAAGAGGGCAGTGTGTTACGAAATCTACTCATGTAAAGTTATGTTATGAAACTGAATATACTGTATGTGTGCTAAAAAAGTGATCATAAGCAGCAGGTGTCCATTTACACAGTAAGACATTTCTATTTCCAGTGTGGACAGGACGCAAAAAGCAAAATAACCAAATCAGAGCACTTCCTTGTTGCTGAAAGGCATGAGGTCAATAAAGCTGAGGGGAGCTGAAGACTCTGCGCATTCATCATGACAAGCAACCAACCCCTCTCACACCTACGCTGCTGTTTTTTTTAAAGATTTATCATACCCTCTTCCTGAATTTCAAATGTCCCAGTCTTCAGGATAATCATGTGACCATGTCAACACCTGCATGTGTGTTTTGGTAATCTCTCTATTTGAGGTTTATGAGGACCTGAAGCTGCACGTCTCTCTCTCTGTGTGAAGCACCACTTCTCATGCACTCAGGAAAGGTGCAGCGCCTCTAGGCTAACTAACATCAGTGGCCGCGGACGGCACCAGAAAGTGTGGACAAGTATCGAGGACAAGCTTTTTACACAAAAAACACCACCACCTTGGTGTTTGCAGCTGTCAGCCAGCCTGCCTTTTGCTCTGCACTCATGTCACCGACCTCCGGTGTTTAATAATTGAGGCGGACACATTTTGGCGTGTAGTGAGGGGAGTTGTTTTTTTCTCCTCTGGTACATTTGAGCGTTAAAGCGTCGGTGGAAGTCGTGGCCTCCTCATGAATTAAACATTGTGCCATCAAAGGCCCAGAGGGAATGTGTTACGTTGCTATCCACAGCAGTGGAGTGGCCAGCTGGGTCTGTCTGCACAAGAGTCTCCAAACTTTTAAAATCAGATGTAGCAATTCAGTTGCATCATGACACCGACTTTAGTATTTATAACCCACTCTGGTGCACCCCTAAGGCTGATTTGAAACATTAGGATTTATGAGCACCCTCAGCAGTTCTCTCCCCCCTGGTTAACACACAAGATCAGCACTTTTAATACCACACGCTATCTTTTGGCACACTTCCTTTCTCTCTTTGTTCTTGCAGAGAGTTTGCCATACTTTTAGTTTGCAGTGGTGGAAGTGCCGCTGGAGGTTCTGGTATTAGACCTGAAGCCTTTCCTGATGATCCCAGTGATAGCAAATGATCGCTGAGAGGCTGAAGTAGGAGAAGTAAATTAGAGACGACCCAGCAGTAACCAAACCAGGAGAGCTCTGTCAACACAGTGGTAATATGTCAGTGTCACCAGATACAGGAGGCAGGCTGTCAGATGTGAGGAAGAACATCAATGCAAAAAAACAAACAAAAGAAGGCCACCTAAATTGTTAAATTATAATGCACAATGAACATAATGAACATTGATTAAACTCCATACATTATGTTTTATTCTTATCTTTACTGAAAAGAGCAGTGTTCTTTCCGGCAATATCTTTGATTGATCAGTTCTGGTTTCTCTTGAAAAAGAATTACGTGTAATTAAAAACAGATTCCTTTTTTTCCCCCAGAAAATGGAGCCTTCCCCAACCTCCGCCAATCAGGTATAGGGAGCTTAGATGTTGCCTGATTGGACAAATCCAGGGCAAAATAAATAGGATGGAAATCAGAAACACTAATAAAGTAAAGAAAATGCTGTGACTGCACAGTAATAACTGAACATTATGATCAACTCGGTGGAACAAATATAAGATTTTGTAGATGGAAATGAAGACCTTCATCGTACAAACCAAATCTCATGACCAATTTGTATTGGCCGGTGTTGATGAATATGATTGCTTGAGGTTCCTTATTTGTTTTGTTTATGATTGACAAGAATCTTGACTGTTGCCAAGGTGTTTTATGTTTGTGTCACTGTGTGCGGAGTAGAGAAGAAGACTGTTGAGAGATGCAGTGCGTCAACAGGGCGGTGAAGGAAGTCCTTTGGCTTATACAGGAAGAAGGTAAACGGAGCTGGAGTGCAAACAGGAAGCGAGTGATGGATTTCATCTTTTTGTTGCAGCGAGACAGAGGAAACGCTCGAGAGTTCCTCAATCGCTCCAGCACATGGCCACGTTGTTAGAAAGCTGTTAAGTTGCCGCAATGCAGGAAAGGGAATTCCTGTGGTGGATCGGGGGGTGGGGGTGGGGGGGTTCACAGGGGTCATATCATGCATTTTACTGATTAGACTTTTTGCTGTGTGTTTTTCATCAGTATTTGAATCATGAAATGCATGAAGTGCTGTAGTAACAAAACAAATCACATTTGTTTTGTTTTGTTTTTGCTCCTATTTGGATTGGATTATGAAATTATGAAACTACCTAGAAGTATGATAGAGATTGAAGAATAATGCACGAGTGGGAAATACTCCTGTACTTCTATTTCAGTAGTGTTTGCAGTTCTTGGTGGGCTAGTGGCTGTGACCCCCTGTACTGCAGCAGACAGGTGCTGCTACATTTTTCTCATCCCACTGCATCTGCTGCAGAGAGTCGACCTAAGATTTAACCAAATGCCTTTTTTGTGACTGAAGTATTCTTGTTGTATGACATTACTTAAATTCCACAGTCCATTAGTAAACTACATCAAAGAACAATGTTGATACTACATTTTTGAATCTTGAGGGGGTTAGGGGGAAGGACTTTCTGGCAAAGAAAGCATGATTGCCTTTACTTCAAGGTGGGCATTAAAGAGGAAATAAAGAGAGAGAAAAGAGAAGTAACAAGCAACTAAAGTCCCTCGCTGGGAATTTAACAATCTTCTTAACCAGAAGCCCACCACAACACCACCAAAGGAAGCATTTCTTTAAAAGAACAAACAAGCAACCTCCTTTTCACCTTTGCCTTTTCAGATATACATTTTGATTATCTCCCACTACGCTCTCTGATATCTCATCTATACACTGAAAACTGCTGAAAGTAACTATCCAGTACCTTATGTAATCAGCTGGGATTTAAACTCATTTGAGGTAGTCACACATGAAGTTGAGCTTATGATTGTTTAACCAGTTACATTAGCCAGTTGAAATCTCTTTCTTCTTCTGGCTAAACAAAGAAATACTTCATCATTAGATTGAACACCAAATATTTGTGAATGGCGAACAGCTTCCGGTCAATTTCAAGAGGCTGATTATTCCTGATTAATTGAGGATCCAATTAAATTTGGTTTTATGGGAGAGCCTGAAAAGAGAGAAATAGTCTGAATAAAAGGCTCCTGCTGTCTTTTTACAGCTTTGTCAGGATATATGCAAAAAGCAGCTTCACAAGCTCTGTTTTGTTGGAGGATCAACAACTGAGCCAAACCCGCTGATGGGACAAGCCGAAAGCCTGGAGGTAGCTGGAGGCTCTTGATAATGGCAGAGCTTTCACGCTGTTTGATGTTAAAATGTATGCATTGTGTTTGTACACATTTCTTTATCCCTTGACATGTGTTTCTGTATTTATACTTTTGCACTGATAATCTGTCTGGACTAGAGAGAAACATATACTGCACATTCAAGTCTGATATGCTCTCAAGCCTACAGGCAAACACGTGTGTGTGTGTGTGTGTGTGTGTGTGTGTGTGTGTGTGTGTGTGTGTGTGTGTGTGTGTGTGTGTGTGTGTGTGTGTGTGTGTGTGTGTGTGTGTGTGTGTGTGTGTGTGTGTGTGAGAGAGAGAGAGAGAGAGAGAGAGAGCCATGTGTCCATATGTCTCATGAACTCTTTGAGCAATGCTTCCTCCGTGACCAAGTTTCTCTACCCTAAGCCGGAGAGTTCACGGGTCAGATTCATACCTCTTTTTCACTTGTCTTTCTCTGGTCTCACATTCCCCTGAAATAGATATATATAGCTGACACAAAAGACAGACTTACTTTCGTGACACTTTTCTGCCACAGCTGCACAAGGTTCAGAAATAGCAGTCCCATTCAAAATTGACACACTGACGCCAAAGTGAAAGTCACTGGCTCACTTCTACTTTGGACCTTTAAATGTCCCAATAACCAGAGGTGGGCAGAGTAGCCAAAAAATGTACTCAAGTAAAAGTAAGTTACTTTAAGATTATAATTACTCAAGTAGAATTAAAAGTACTCAAAAAAATAATTAATCAAGTAAGAGTAAAAAAGTATGTAGTGAAAAGACTACTCAAGTACTCAAGAGTACAAGTAGGCTGAATTACTCGCGATTTATTTTTGAAATATAGAGAGCAACACAAACAGTACAGAATAGACACGAACATAATATAAAACAGCAATATTCAAATAAAGATATGTTAAATAACATCATTTTAAATAAAACAATAAATAAGGTCTTTAAAAATAAAATGAATAACCCTTGAACTCAAACAATAATAAATTAATTATTTGCCAAATTAAATACATCACCCTTCAAATAAAATTATGATAAATTAGGTTAGTCCAAAATTATATCAATTAAAACCAATACACTTATAACACTGTTGCAATTGTTTTGCACATACACATTTTTAAACTAATTCCTACAATATGTCACTGGCCCTGAGAAAATTATCTAGGTTGTGTTTAGCCCCAAAAATATAAAACACACAAAATTAAACTTTGTAAGTAAGTAAGTAAGTAACACAAACTTAACGTATGAAACTAAGAAGAGGTTGAAAAAAAGAGACCACTCTCAGACTCTCACACAGCCAGACTGGGGCATACAGGGAGAACAGGACATGTGTCAACAGAGCCGGCCCAAGCCTTCAGGGGGCCCTAAGCGAAATATGATTAGGGGGCCCCTCTCCAATGTTAGCGCTGCTGAAACTATAGATCTTTGTTAAATATCATTCACACACCCAGTGTTTTCCGCTAGTGCCTCCACTGTGCAGCTGTGCGAAAATATTAGACAGCCAAGATTCAGACCTCCTAGCGGGGTCCGGGGGTATGCCCCCCCAGGAGATTTTTTTAACCTTTTTAAAATGAAATGCATGAATCTGGTGCAATTTGAGAGGAAAATTAAGAGGATAAATCTGAGAAATTTTGTGTGAACAAATAATTTGGAGACACTGGGTCAGACGAATTAGAAGCTACTGAAGAAGGATACATGGATTTTCCATAAAAATATATAAAATAAAATATTATGGAAGGTCCTCTGGGTTGGGCTTGGAGCTCTTTTTCTTTTACGGGACATATTTCTCTGTAATATAGTGAATGCATTTAAATGCAGTGTGAGGAACGAAGCAGAAGAACTCTGTTGCCCAGCTACTGTATCTTTTTTTCCACAGACAAGGCTGAAATAGGCTATAGACTATACACAGTGCATGGGCAACTGAGGGCAGCCCCATTTCCAATTGTTTTTAAATAAACTCAATACACACTGTGCATGGATGTGAACGTGACATGATCAGATAATTTCGGATTTCCTCCCAGATGAACTGATTACATTTTTAGGCTATTAATTATCTAGACCAAAACATTTTATTCCTTTTTTGTATGATAACTCACATTTGCATAATATGATGTTAATATCAAACACACAAACTAAAAAAAAAATTCTCTGTAATTGTGAGTGTGTGGGAGTCTGTGTCAATGCAATTGTGAGTGTGTGATTGTTATTTTGTGAGTTTGTGTGATTGAGAGCTTGCGAGTGTGTGAGTTTGTATTTGAGGCCAGGGGTGTGGTTATTGCTCGTCGGAATCAGCAGTTTCTTCCATTTTCTCGACTCACCCAGATAGTCGGTAAAATATGCGTGGGTGTAGCCTACATGGCACGGCCACGGACACAACATCGGTGTGGAACCGGAGCCATTAAAAAAGTCCGCGGACATTGTTGAGCCCTATGACAACATTTGTCATGTGACTCAAGTGGCTGCATTTGATTGGCAAGCTTTTGTAATGTGGTTTTTATTGGTTGAAATAGTCACGTGATAGAGATGTTGGCTGAAGACGTCCCCGGGGAGAGAAATCATGAGAGAAAGATCTCGCATGTAATAAATAAAATATATATAAAAATATAGTAACGACCGTCACATAGCCAAATAAAAGTACTGTTCTTTCTTCAAATATTTACTCAAGTAAAAGTAAAAGTATGTTGCAATAAAACTACTCCTAAAATTACAATTTAATCAAAAAGTTACTCAAGTATTTGTAACGGAGTAAATGTAGCGCGTTACGACCCACCTCTGCCAATAACCTTAACATAACAAACTGCTAATGAAATGCATTCATTTCTGCTGAGACGTTTGAGCTGTTTTTTCCCCCAAGATAGTATTGTATTCTTTTTTTGCAATCAAGATCTAAAGCAACAATGATTCTGCTGACTACTATAAACTACAAGAGTCAAAGAGTCAGTATCACCTCTGGCAGCTCTTCAGCGTTCAAACGTCATTTTTGTTCACATGACCTGATGTGTCAATGGAAGGCAGTATTACACTCAGCAACACTGCAGCGAGAGTCTGCCCACTATCCTATTACACTGAGTAGCATAGTAATGACTTTGAGCATATCTGCTGTGCTGTGGAGGCAGATGCACCGCCATGCTGTCTCTGACACAGAGCAGAGGATGTATGTGAATGCCTGTGCAGTCTCCCTGTAATCAGCATCCTGGCTGCTGGAGATAAGGCACAGTGGCACAGTGTGTGAGGCTTCTGCTGGCTTTCTGTCATGCGGACTTCAGGGCAAAAGCATCCGCACCAGCACCACCACCACCACTGTGGACACAAACTTGTGCCAGTGAAGACAATCGGCCAATACTCCACTGTCATTATACAACACATTATACAGCCCTAAAACCTTGGATGTAGATATTACTAAAAAAAAACTTCCGTCATCTAGGTCAATGACTCACAAGCAGGGCTTATGCTAAAGGGTACTTCTGCAGTTCCCAGGGGGTATGTGGAAAGATTGTGGAGTAGCTCAGCGAACTAAATGAAAATTTGATAAGAATTAAAATTAAATTAAAAATTTCATTAAATAATCCACCCATCGAACACCACTCATTGTATAAGAAAATGTTTGAAACGGATTTAGCAAGCAATGACACAGGTAACAGCTAGAATGAACCAATTGTTGAAATAGTTATCTTGAAGTAAACCGCTGAAATATTAGCCAAAAGTAGACGTGTCGAGTCGCTGATGGTTACATGAGTTCATGTGATATGGCTGTGAAAGGTTGGGAATCTGATCTGGGTTGTTCCTCTCTCCTTTTAATTATTCCCGAAGGCAACTATTCATAGTCAAAACCGGGAGTTTTTCCCCACTGGTATCAATTTCATAATTTATTTTAAAAGTAGAAACAATCTTCCACAGATTTCAAAATGACCTGACCTACAGTTTCCAATCCATTACAGTCACACATGAAAGCCTGATTGGATTTTGACAGTTTCTATGTCTGCAGAGTTTTGCGTTTTAAATGTCAGTGCACACATTATGTTACGCTGAGCTTTCTGCCAATCACCCGGCAGCCTCAGGAGGAGAAAAAGGCCCTGCCAGAGAATAATCCCTCAAAAAACATCAGTTTACAAACGTTTGCGCTATTATGTTTGGGAATTGAACCACCAGAAATTAGTTTATTTTTAGCTAGGATAGACCACAAGTTTACATTAATAAAACAAGCAAAAAATAGAAAATAATAATCATATAAAAAAGAAACGTAATGTTCCAACAAAAAGTTATGGAAATGTACCTCAGATGCAGATGGTACATGTTACTCTAAATTACACAACTTATCTTTAAACAGAAGCTTTGAGGAGAAAAAACAAAGGAGGAGTTAGTGAGAAAGAATGTAATGTTATCTTTCCGGGATGAGTGAAGCATCTCTTAACACCTATAAACAGTCATCTTTCCTCATAGATATGACCTTAAATTATTTTCAATTACTACCATTCTTCTCTGATTGCTGTTGGACTTTCAGCTCCAAAGGAGAAAAACAAAACCCCCACTCCTCTAGATTGATTTCAACAACAGTCCCATGCTATTCACATCAGCCCCCAAACCCCTTAGTCAGGGAAAATCTACTCCACTCATGTGGAAGTTGTACTACGTTGCAGCCAAGGAAAAAAAAAAGGTTTTTACCATGCAAAGCTGGCTGTGTGTGGCTGTGTGAGCCAGGAGCAGCTCTTCAGCCAGAGCTGCATCTTTACGAGCCCACAGACACAATCACACTGGAACATGTGGTTTCGATCGGCTCACGTGGAAGGCCGAGGCCAGTTAAAGCACCAGTACACAATGATCACTCACTATGCTGCGGCAATGAGAACCACATGCCTGTTTTCATCCCAAATGCCCTGATCCCAGTCCCTGTTTTCAGTCATATCTTGTCCCGTGGGAGCCCTGTTCCCAAGCCCTGTCGCAAACAATGGCTCTGTGTACATTCAACTTTATCAGGCAGTTTTGAAACTATGGAGCCCTTTCCAAACAGGTTTTATTGTGATACTGGATTATATTGGCTGATTTGTTGAGTAGGTGTAAAGGAATTTTCTTATTTGTCTGCAACAGTTTGAGGATGTTTCCCACCACACCTTTGATCAATCAACATATTAAGGTAATAGTGAAAGTTACATCATGTCGCCCTCAGCTTTTCAGTTAATAGGTGAAGTAAAACATCTTCACTTTTGTTTTGTCTGTGTTAGTATTTTTCACGCTGGCAATGCAAGATCAGGCATGTAGAATCCAAACCCATATTCAAACCTGACAGGCTCTGCAACCTGCTGCTCCTCAAGCAATACACACACACATGATGAAATCACTGCTCGACTGTTTATTAAATATCTGCCTCTTTAATTCTCCATCCCATCAACACATACAAACACAAACTCAGAGGTATCACAAATTAAACAATTACAATACTCACAGAAATCATGTTGTGCAGCCAAACATTGCTTAAAACTGCAATTAATGTTGTTTTTTTGTTGGGTGCAGGCAGCATAAAAAATGTTTTGAACACAACAGTGACATATATTTCTTATTATTTAAGACAATAAGTTTCCGAAGATACCAAATATGTTGAACTGATATTTTCAGGAAATGTGTGTAAAATGATGCATAAGACATATGGAACATTTTATATTTTATGGAATGGTTTGGTCATGAAGAAAACATGGGAGGCTCTTGGCTTTTAATGTTTCCTCTTTGTAACATCATATAGCTTCAATGAAGAGTTGCAACAAGCTGACATAGAAAACACGCATGAGTCTGCCAGACTGTGTGTGGAAAATAGGATGATTATTCCAACCTTAGAGTCACTTGAGGGTAAATAAAAGCGGAAATCTGGAAGGGCCATTAAACTGGGCTAAATACCAAACATTTTCAGTTTCCAGCTCCGGATTTTTTTTTTTTTACTTTTTTAACAATTTGAAGACGTCGTTGGACACTGAGAAATGGTTGTCTCTAATAATCGGTACAACAATTCAGATTCTTATATCATCTATTTAAGTTTAAATCCAAACATCCCTATTAGATTTCAGTCGGTCTCTCCTGAATTATGACACCCTTTCACCAACTGGAGTGACTAATTAATCTGCCCCTTTTGCCCCCTGTCTAGCCAGTGACGTCTGCAAGTTGGCAAGTGCATGCCATGTGTAGTCACTGCTGCCTGCTGTCTTTAACCTGCATCTACTGACCATGCAGAATATTTACTGTAGTAGCACAATTTGTACTCTTGTGAACTGTCAACTAGGGGCGGAAAACCCCTTTAAATTCCCCTACCCAACAGCTGGCTAATCCCCACCAGTGTATGTGGTTCCACAGTGGACGCCCAGGCTGAAGTTATATGTGCTATACATTTCTGCTGTGTAGTAGAAAGTGGCAGATTCGACAGGTCGTAACCCAGAACTGCATGGTGGCTGTGTGGGAACACTGGTGACTTCCAAGCAACGTTCCTCTGTCTGTGTGTGTCTCTCTCTATCATGCTGTTGTCATTGCATTCCTGCTCTGACCCTGACAGCCATTCACTGCTCACTTCTTGGACACACATTCACTTCTAAAGAGCAGGTGACAACCGAGAATACTTTCACTCCGTTGACAGGCTGCATACCACTATGAGAGGAAAATATAGTGATGACGTGACACATATTTAGCCCCCCTAGTAGAAAGAAGACATTATAGATTAATGTTGGGTTTTTATACATACAGTAGATCATCGAGCTGTCCACTTGAGTATACTATTCTTCCCACAGAAGCTTGAGGGCTCAAGGGCCATTTTTGCTCCAGCTAAAACAAATCAGTCTTTGACTTTTACATTGTTCTGTGGTGACCCCTCGCTGTTATTTCAGTCCATTCTTCCAAACTCCATCATGGATAAAACATAATGCATGTCATCATTCTTCCCCCTAGATTAAGCCCGGGGGGTGTGTTATTATGATAGGGAGCCCTCTGCAACATACTGAGACCCTGGCAGGCTTGATTGGCTACTGGGAGCAGGACTAAAGCAACAAGCCTGCGGTGTCTTTTCTGGGCGCCACTGGGAGAGCCCGAGTGTGGAAAGCATCAAGGCTCCAGCAGCTGATGCGCTCTGACAGTGTTGTGGTAGATCCACTCTGCCGTAAGAGGTACATAGGAAACGCACTGAGGGGATATCACATAGGGGATCTCTTTTTCCATATACAGCTCAGCCTCAGTGGGGTACATCGGGTGTGTGTGTGTGTGTGTGTGTGTGTGTGTGTGTGTGTGTGTGTGTGTGTGTGTGTGTGTGTGTGTGTGTGTGTAAGGCAATATTTCCTAATTTTTTGCCACAAAAATCATGTCATATTTGCTCCTGCAGTGGTAGAAAGCAACTAAGTACATTTACTCAAATATGGTGCCAAAGCACCAATTGTTTGTGTTTGTTAAGTGTTTGCATTATACATCTACTCCTTTATATAAATGATGCACTTTACTCCTCTATATTTATCTGACAAAAAGTTACAAAATACATTTATATAGGATTGAGTCATTGTCAAACCCGAGTCAACCTCATCCAGCTACAGCAGTAACTGCATACACATTGATAATGATAAATCCATAATTTATCAGTCACAGTAGACATTTTTTCTATGTATTGACTACATTCACTTTTGATACTTGAAGTAGCCTCTATTTAGCTGATCATGTAGGCCTATCTACAGCCTTTCGATAAAACTTCTGAGTGGACCTCATCATGAAATTCCAGTCTGCTTTGCCGAGGCCTGACTGACACATGTTTTCTCAGGGCTTGTGTGTCGGGGTACGCCGCGTGGGAATCACTTGCATTCCACACCCACTTGTTGACCTCCCTGAACTCTCCCTGTGCTGATTCCTCGGTGTTACCTTGGCCGTGGGGAGAGGATCTCCACCGAGCTCACGGTGAGAGCCAACCTCTCTCTCAGCACAAATAAACTGATGACACATTAGCGTGTGGGAGTCATCTGTTTTCATTAGTTTATTCACAACTTACACCGCTTGAGGGGCCCTGGCCTTGAAGATACTGAAGGAAGCTGGGTCATTCTGGATCATTATTGACATTTACACGGCACTTAGCTCGGAGTCATCTTTACTTCTTTAACACTTTGTGGCGTGTGCTTGCATATAAATCAGTCGTGTCATGTGCTGCATGTCAGCAGTCATTTGAATCACACTCAAAACTCTCCTATTAACACAAAGCCGAGCACATACAACAGGGAAATGAAGTTAAACAGCTGTTCACACAATGACAAAAATGTGCTGCTGAATGAGTTCATTCAGTTCAACGTTGCTTAGTAACTTTGCACCACGTGAGTATCTCTTGCAAGCAGAATATTTTCTAGTTTCAATGTAAATATCTCTGTGTCACATCTCATAACAAATCTGCCCTGTGAAACCCAAGCATTGATTTTGTTGATGTAGGATTTTTTTCTCCTTTTTAAAATTGTTTTAGCAAGCCTCTGATCAGGAAAATATTCAAATAATTAAGAAAATCTCTAAGAGATTAGAATAATTAGAAAACCACTAAGAAGGCAAAAAAAACCTTAGCATGTTGGGGGTGGGGCAGGGGCTGTGGTCAGCAGCGTGGATGCTCCAGGGTGGGAAGAAGAGGGTGCTGCTGACCAGGATCAAATAAAACGTTAAAACAACTTGAATAAAGATTTGGAAATGGTATGGAAAATCAGAACAGCTAAAATAGTGAGAATTAAAACAATTAAAAGATAAAAAATAATTAGAAAATTGAAATAATTAAAATTAGCATAATTAGAATAAAATTGGAAAAATTTAAAAAAAAATCTGAAAAAAAAGAAAAAGGGGGAATAAAAATCAAGCATGTTGGGAGCGGGGCGGGGGCTCTGGTCAGCAGCGTGGATGGTCCAGGGTGGGAAGAAGTGGGGGAATGGATTTGTTGGAAAGGATGATTATTTGTCGTTGAGGCCTTTTGGTATGGTGGTGTCCAGTTTATGAATCCATATTTTTTCCGCCCTCTTCCTCTGTCCGGTGGTCCAACGGTTGTTTGATTCGGTTCCGGAGGTTGTTGACGGGGTGTTGTTTGAAATGAGTGACCAATGGGGTGGTGAGCTTACCTTCCCTGATATTGTAGAGGTGTTGTTTGAGCCGGGTGAGGATGGTGTGTTTCGTTTCCCCGATGTAGTGTTTATTGCAGATGGTGCAGGAGATGATATAAACGACGTTGCTGGTGTTGAGGGTGAAGGAACCAAGGGTGGGGTATTGTTGCTGACTGTGTGGATTGATGATAAATGTTCTATTTTTGTACAGGGTGCTGTGCTGTGTGGTGTCGGGGGGTCTATGGTCACTGTATTTAGAGCGGATGAGGATGTTCTGGAGGCTGGGGTTCTTTCTGTAGGCTGAGATGGTGTTTTGGTTAGTGAAGGCCGGGTGTTGTGTGGGTGTTTGATTATAATTTTGTTTGACTGTGTGGTGTAGACGGGTTATTCTGTGGGAGAAGGTGGAGACAAAGGGGAGGATGCGTGTGGGCTCTGAAGGGATGGAGACAACTGGTTGTGGTGGTGAGTGTGAAGTGGGGTCGGAGCGGTCCCCAACCAAAGAGGGGGGGAGGTTAGGATTAGGGGTAGGTTCTGGGGCAGGATACAAACCCGGTTTAGGGTATGGGGTAGGACGGTTAGGGTCAGGGGTGGGGTGGGGGGGAGGATACAAACCTGGTTTAGGGTAGGGGGAGGGAAGGTTAGGGTTAGGATGAGGGGTGGGGTGGGGGGCAGGATGCAGACCCGGATTAGGGTAGGGGGAGGGGAGGTTGGGCTTAGGGTGAGGGGTGGGGTGGGGGGCAGGATACAGGCCCGGTTTAGGGTAGGGGGGGATGAGGTTGGGGTTAGGGTCCAGGGGTTTGGGTGGGGATCGCTCCGAGCTGGTGACTTGAGGCTGAGTGGGGTGTGTGGGGGAGCGAGTGGGAGCGAGGGCGGCCAAGGTGGTGTTTTTTATGGTCCGGAGAAAGCGTTTGCTGTAGCGTCTGGTGCGGAGGGAATTGAAAAGTATTTGGATGGAGTGGTCCAGGTCTGACTGTAGAGATGAAATGCGGTGAAAACGGATGATTTGAGATTTTATTATGCCTTTGAATGTGTGCTTTGGGTGATAGCTGTGTTTGTGGAGGAGTGCATGTGTGTCTGTTGGTTTAAAAAAGGTTTTAGTTAGCAGATGGGTGTGGGTGGTGTCTGACGGTTGGAAAAATACTGTGGTGTCGAGGAAATTTACTTGTACCGGATCTATGATGTATTTTACTGTGATTGAGGGATGGTGGTGGTTGAGGGTGTTGATGAATGGCTGAAAAAGGGAAATGTGGTGAGTCCAGATTCCGAAAATATCGTCCAAGTAGCGGAGTTAAAGGAGGGGTTTATGGGTGCACTTGGCCAGTGCCTCTCGTTCCCACTCGCTCATATATATGTTAGCGTAGGATGGGGCGAAGCGTTGGCCCATGGCTGTTCCGTGGATTTGAAGGTAGTGTACGTTGTTAAAGAGGAAATCGTTATTGTTGAGACAGGTGGTTATTAATTGACTGAGTTCCGGGTCCAGTCTGTTGTGGTCTGGATATTTTTTGAAGGTGGCGCTTATGGCTTGGAGTCCGGTGGGGGTGTCTATGTTAGTGTACAGGCTATCGATGTCTATGGTGAATAAATATGATGTGATGGGAACAGCCATGGGTCGGATGATATTGATGAAATGATATGTGTCCTTGATATAGCTGGGATGTTTGGTGGAGAGGGGCCCGAGGAAGTGTTCGATGTAGTTTGAGATGTGGTATGAAGAGCTGTTACAGTCCGACACAATGGGTCTGCCGGGAGGAACTTCATAGGGAATGGTCCAGGTGTGTGGGTCCTTATGAATTTTGGGGAGGAGGTAGAAATGTCTGTCACGGGGGTTGTCCGGTCCATAAAGAAAGTCTTTTTGTTTTGACGTGATGATTTTTTTATTGTAGAGTGAGAGGATGATGGTCCGGAGTGTTGTCTGGGTTGCAATTTGGATGCTAGCTGGGATGGGTCGGTAATGCAGAGTGTTGGATAACTTGGGGCGGCAGTGGCGAAGTGGGTAGGGTATTCGCCTCTGGTGTGCAGGGTCGGAGGTTCGATCCCCCACATGTCGAAGTGTCCCTGAGAAAGACACTGAACCCCAAATTGCTCCCGATAGTTGGCTTAGTTAGCTTAGCACCCTAGTGCTAAGCCTACCCTGCGTGGTAGCTGCTGCTATCGGTGTATGAATGTGTGTGTGACTGGGTGAATGTGTACAAAAAACAATGTAAAGCGCTTTGAGTCTGTGATAAACGGAGATATAGCGCTATACAAGTCCATTTACCAACTGTCGGTTCGCTTCAATGAGGTATGAGTGTCTGTCCATGATGATGATTTTTGAGCCTTTGTCTGCCGGTTTTATTATAATGTTTGGGTTGCTGGTGAGTTGTGATAGGGCCCTGCGCTCGGCCTCCGGCAGATTTTCGGGTACATCTAGCGGAGGCCGGTATGTGCGCAGGGCCCGTAGGTTCTGTTTAATTAAGTCTGTGGTGGTGGTGTCTAAAGTGCCTGTGAGTGGTTCCCAATTGGAGCTGTAGGTGAATAATGATTTTGTATGTGTGGTGGGTCTGGAGTGAAAGTGGTTGGTGATTTTGAGTCTTCTGTGGTAGTGATGCAGGTCCCTATGAAGTTCCTCCCAGTCAAAGGTGGATGGACGGGGGATGTAGGAAAGGCGCCTCTCCAGGAGGGCGGATTGGGCTGGGGATGGGGTGAAAAGTTTGGAGAGGTTGAGGATGTTGGATGTGGAACTCAGCCCCAGGTCAGCGTTGGGGTCGGTGTGGGTTTGGGGTTGTGTGGTGGTAGCCGGGTTGGGTTTGGGCGGAGTTATAAATTTAGAAGTGAGCACCAGTTGTTGAAGATGGATTTGGCTGTGGCGGGTTCCCAGTGTATGTTGTGCGGTCCCGTGGTGAATTTTTCATGTGGTATTTCTGTGAGGAATGGGTAGTATGTGGCTATTGTGTTGTTTATTATTTTCAGGTTGTTTTGCTGTTTGGGGGTGAGGTTGGGGGAGAAATTCATGATGGCGAGGTGAAAGTCGGCATTGGGGAAGGCAAGCTCAGCCTGTTTGTAGAGGGCTCTGAGTTGCTTGCAGGACGTCTGCCTGGGGTCCTGGTCTCGGTTGTTGATGCCGACGGAGAGGACGACCACCTTTGTTGTGGGGTTTGGGGTGGATTTTTTAAGGAGTTTGGTGAAGTGATAGAAATTAGCGCCGGGGTAACTGTCCAGTTGTATGTCGGGGTTGGTGTGTGGGGGGATTCTACTGATATTACTATCGCCTAGAACCAGGGGCCTCATTTATAAAGGTGTGCGTAGAATCCTTCCCAAAACATTGCGTTGTACAAAGCCAAGAATGTGCTGCGCAAAAAAAAAGTTGAGATTTATAAAACTGTGCGGAGCACTGTTGCACGCAATCTTCCCTTTTTAATTATCCGACGATCTCTGCCCGTGTCATCCCACTTCACCTCCCAGTTTCATCCCACTATCTACCATACATGGCGAATGCTAAATAGCTCCTGAATATGATGACGCTCTTAATAAGTGCGACATTTTGACTGACATGGGGAAAAAAGGGAGGCAACCAGCCGCAAAGAAAGCGACTGGGAAGGAAGAAAGCCCGTGCCATGCATCGCTTTAACTGCCACTAAAACACAAACACACACGCGCGCGCGCTGATCACATATCATGATTGGTATAGTCGTTATAGTCTTTGGTAAACTGTTTTGTACTGTATGAAATATCACGTATTAGCGAACCTGTTGGACTATATGTAGGCCTATATAAAATGTGTTGTGAGAGGTGAAATAATGCATTAGCCTATAGTCTATTCCAAAGCATTGTTCCCTTTCCGTGAGATCCACACATTTCCAACAACAACGTCAGATTATATTTTAAAGTTCCAGGGTTAGTTGTTATGGGAAAGAGATGCATAAAATAATTTGCTAAATTCATAACATGATTTTATCTAACGAAATATTTCGTTTTAATTAATGTGTTTGGCCTTAACTTTGTACAAAACTACTTTTTACACACAGCCTAAAATATTGACTTTGCTCTCCCGTTGGCCACTCACGGACACACCTCCTGACGTATATGATATTATTATAGAGTAGAACTATAAGATTACATGTAAAAATATAACAAAAACATGTATAGACCTACTTGATAAGTAAATCAACCTACATCATCACTGCATACCATAAACAACAGTAGCCTATATTCGCAACAATAGGTACGCACATGTAATTGATTAAATATATTGGGTGCCATGCATTTCACAAGGATATGTGTGTTTTTCCGATGACAGAGCTTTATTTCGTGGTGTTGCCATTGAGTGTCGCTGATTCCCCGAGTCAGGAAAACCTTGCGGTAGCTCTGCGCGTGGTCAAAAGTTTGCGTGGGAATGCACACTTCTCCGCAAAGAATTCTTTTATAAATACCACCGTTTTGCCTCCGCACATTTGACCGCACATTCTGCCTGTCTACGCAAGGTTTTTGTGCGTAGAACGCTTTATAAATGAGGCCCCTGGACTGGTCTTCTACCTTTAAAAGACCAGTCCTGGGGCCTCATTTATCAACAGTGCGTAGAAAAGGTTCTAAATTCACTCTTACGAATGAAATTTAGTATGTGCTTAAGTACAAAAAAATCGGTATTTATCAAACGTGCGTTGGCCTATCGTACGCACACCAGTAAGTCATCAATCTTGATAAATCCCACATGTTCTTAAGTACCATGCTCGTTCACGCTCAGACCATTTGCATTCAGAAACGCCTCCAATTAACCATATATGGTCACAACACATCCCTTTATCAACCATGTGAATGTGTTTTATCCCTCTTCGCTACAATGGCAAAGAGGGCAACGAAAAGAAACTTCTCCAACACATAAATGGAAACCCTTGTAAACGAGGATGAATCAAAGCAAAACATATTTTGTTGGCTCACTTAGTGCAGGCATTAAAACAAAAGAAAGCTTGCTGCATGGGAAAATGTGATATTTTCGAGCAAGTTGTAAGGCAACGGCATTGTTTGGGGTCCGCGATCTGACAACTTTACGTGCAGTCATTCATAAACTCTTTCAATAAATAAGAGATGAAGATAAGTTCCTAACAACATTAGAGTTACTAAGTGAAATGAGTGATTGGCGAGTCACCCCGGCTCGTCCAGCTTACAGCTGAGTGTTGCCAGATGAGACGCACAGAGAGCATCGGAGGGATCCTCCGCTTCAAAATATGTAAACGTGTGACACATTTAATGAGTAGCCTAATCAATTAGAGCTCACCTAAAAATAAGTGAGCCATATAACTATTTATTGCATTTAGGATGTTAGCTCATTTGGACGCTGTTTTGACCGTCTGTTTTCATTGATGTATTGGCGATTTTATATCTATTTCAGTTTCATTACCGAGTCGCCACGAAACGTGATCAGTGTTCTTAAAGAAACTTAGATTATAATACAAGAGGTCCAAAACACAGATGATGATTAAACAAAAAAATGTATGACTTTATATTACACTAGAAATGCACGATTGGATTTGACGCGTGGCGATTATAGATATAAAGAGAACGCTTGCGGTTCTAGTGTTAATGCAGACGTTGAAACTCTTAAATGCTTTGCTTTGTGCTTGTAATATCGCTATTCTACCACTAGATTATGTTCGTAAGCATGGTCAGAGTTGTGCTTACATTTACACACAATCATAAGTCTAAGTACATTTTGGTAAATTCCATACTTTGCGTGGCAATGTTCTTACGCCCTACTTACGCACAGATTTGTGCGTAAGTACGGTTGATAAATGAGGCCCCTGGGGCCTCATTTATCAACAGTGCGTAGAAAACGTTCTAAATTCACTCTTACGAATGAAATTTAGTATGTGCTTAAGTACAAAAAAATCGGTATTTATCAAACGTGCGTTGGCCTATCGTACGCACACCAGTAAGTCATCAATCTTGATAAATCCCACATGTTCTTAAGTACCATGCTCGTTCACGCTCATACCATTTGCATTCAGAAACGCCTCCAATTAACCATATATGGTCACAACACATCCCTTTATCAACCATGTGAATGTGTTTTATCCCTCTTCGCTACAATGGCAAAGAGGGCAACGAAAAGAAACTTCTCCAACACATAAATGGAAACCCTTGTAAACGAGGTTGAATCAAAGCAAAACATATTTTGTTGGCTCACTTAGTGCAGGCATTAAAACAAAAGAAAGCTTGCTGCATGGGAAAATGTGATATTTTCGAGCAAGTTGTAAGGCAACGGCATTGTTTGGGGTCCGCGATCTGACAACTTTACGTGCAGTCATTCATAAACTCTTTCAATAAATAAGAGATGAAGATAAGTTCCTAACAACATTAGAGTTACTAAGTGAAATGAGTGATTGGCGAGTCTGGCGAGTCACCGCGGCTCGTCCAGCTTACAGCTGAGTGTTGCCAGATGAGACGCACAGAGAGCATCGGAGGGATCCTCCGCTTCAAAATATGTAAACGTGTGACACATTTAATGAGTAGCCTAATCAATTAGAGCTCACCTAAAAATAAGTGAGCCATATAACTATTTATTGCATTTAGGATGTTAGCTCATTTGGACGCTGTTTTGACCGTCTGTTTTCATTGATGTATTGGCGATTTTATATCTATTTCAGTTTCATTACCGAGTCGCCACGAAACGTGATCAGTGTTCTTAAAGAAACTTAGATTATAATACAAGAGGTCCAAAACACAGATGATGATTAAACAAAAAAATGTATGACTTTATATTACACTAGAAATGCACGATTGGATTTGACGCGTGGCGATTATAGATATAAAGAGAACGCTTGCGGTTCTAGTGTTAATGCAGACGTTGAAACTCTTAAATGCTTTGCTTTGTGCTTGTAATATCGCTATTCTACCACTAGATTATGTTCGTAAGCATGGTCAGAGTTGTGCTTACATTTACACACAATCATAAGTCTAAGTACATTTTGGTAAATTCCATACTTTGCGTGGCAATGTTCTTACGCCCTACTTACGCACAGATTTGTGCGTAAGTACGGTTGATAAATGAGGCCCCTGGAGCTTGCGGTTGGGGCGTGAAATGTGGCGGGTGGGTTTGAAATGGCCAGGTAGGGTTTGGGTGAAAATGTGTTGGCGATGTGGGGGTGAGGGGGTAGGGGGGAGTCCTGGGGTTGCAGGGGAGCTGGCTCGGAGCGGCAGGGCGCGGCGACGCGACCCCAGAGGGGCCTGGCGAGGAGGCGTCAGAAGGGGGCTTGAATGGTGGCAAGTTTAGCCTTTGGAGACCCAGTCATCATGGCTGTTGGTTGCCCTCCACGCCGGTCCTCCGGGGTGCGCCGCTCTGCCGCGCCACTCCGGTCGCCAGCGCCACCTGCAGGTGTGGGAGAGAGGGAGGAAATAGAATTATTACAGTGAACAGAGATGTTGGAATTGCTGAGGGTGGTGAGTGAGATGGAGTGGAGGTCTAGGGAAGTGGTGTCTCTTTCAGAGGGGGTGTGGACTTGGGCTGTGGCTTTGATGGTTCCCTGGGTCGGTTTGGGGTTGGTACGGGGGAGTGAGGTGGTTGTAGTTACTTGGATTAGGGTTAGGGTTGGGGTTGGGGTTAGAGGGTTAGGGGTAGGGTTAGGGTTAGGGGTAGGGTTGGGGTTGGGGTTGGGGTTAGGGGTAGGGTTAGGGTTAGGGGTTAGGGTTAGGGATAGGGTTAGGGTGGGGTTAGGGTTTGGGTTAAAAGGTTCCTTTGTTGGAATATTGTTGCACAGGCCTATTGATCTAAAAACGGGAGTGATGTTGGTGGTGCGGTTGAAAAGCTCTGCCCCTTCACCCGGGAGACCAGGGTTTGATTCCCAGGCAGGGTTGGTACGGGGGAGTGAGGTGGTTGTAGTTACTTGGATTAGGATTAGGGTTGGGGTTATAGGGTTAGGGTTTGGGTTAAAAGGTTCCTTTGTTGGAATATTGTTGCACAGGCCTATTGATCTAAAAACGGGAGTGATGTTGGTGGTGCGGTTGAAAAGCTCTGCCCCTTCACCCGGGAGACCAGGGCTCCATTCCCAGGCAGGGTTGGTACGGGGGAGTGAGGTGGTTGTCGTTACTTGGGGTGGGGTTAGGGTTTGGGTTAAAAGGTTCCTTTGTTGGAATGTTGTTTCACAGGCCTATTGATCTAAAAACTGGAGTGGTGTTGGTGGTGCAGTTGAAAAGCTCTGCCCCTTCACCCGGGAGACCAGGGTTCGATTCCCAGGCAGGGTGTCTCTGCAGTGGACAGAAGAAGAGGGTGCTGCTGACCAGGGTTAAATAAAAAGTTAAAACAACTTGAATAATGATTTAAAAATGCTAAGAGTAATTAGAAAATAGATAATTAAAAGATTAAGAGTTAGAAAATTAAAGTAATTGGAAGATTAAAAAGTTAAAATAATTTAAAAACATTCCCAGCCAGGGTTGGTACGGGGGAGTGAGGTGGTTGTAGTTACTTGGGTTAGGGTTAGGGTTGGAATTAGAGGGTTAGAAAGTTAGGGTTAAGGTATTTGTGTTATAGTTTTAGGCTAAAGTTTAAGGTTATTTAGTTCTATATACAACTAAATGACTTTAAACCTTAAACTTTATTGAACTTTAGCTTAAAACACAAATAATACACAATTTACTCATGATAAGTGATTGGGCCTTTTGTTTTGAAAAATGACTCCCATTGAAGCCCAGTGTTGCATTTTTGCAACATTAAAAGAAATCACTGAAAATCATGTAAATTTAACTTGTTCAGTTTGGTTATTGAAGTAATATGTTACAGAACAACTTTACAATACAGGACAAAAATATTAAAGGTCAAGTACTTACTTGGAAAATTGTTAAAATTGATCCAACAGAGAGAGCTGGGAGCTCAGTGGGAGTCATCCATGTTGTTTGAATTTGAAATGTTGCTGTTCTTACAATATTAATATTTTCCCGCCGAAATTGGTGATTTGATACATTGTATAGTCTGGAGTGCTGGAATATGTAGTATTTGTGTACATTTAGTCCTGGAAAATGACTACAAAACAGCTTCCAATAGATGTTGCAAATTTACAACAGTGGGTCTCAGAGCAGAATCTGAACCGACTGTAAACCCTGAGTAATCTCCATAGGTTGAATGAGTGGTGATAAAGTGCAACTTCACACAGTTATTGTCGCTTAAGAGAAGAAGTATTTGAGGATTATGAAAGGAAGTGAAAAGTCAGGGGTTTAATTTCATTTTCCCTAAACTATGCCAGGGAACATGACACATATTAAATAGGTGCAGTGGATTTAAATGGCCTGTATTCACCAAGAGTTGTTGAGCAGATCGATCTATCCAAGTCTAAAGGTTGGGGTCACTGGGGAAGAACGAAAACACCCATAGATGGACGGGTGTTTGACTTGTTGTTGCACAGATGATGCACACCTGATACACCCCACACATGAGATATAAGCCACTGTTCAGTAGCTATCGTGAGTGCCATGCGGCTTTCACCCTGCTGCTACCATGCTCCATGAAATCCTCTGTATGTCTTCTGGAATCCCTTCAATAAACCTCAAACACTGATGAAAAGTCTACCGCCTCTGTCTTTGTCGCCATGGGGAAACGATTCGGCACTACATAGGTCCTCCCACAATTTACTTTATCACTTCCATAAAGTTGCGGGATTTAAAAAAAGAGATTAAAAAGGGATCGTTCAAATGCAAGAGAGTCTATTTACCTTGAATTTTATACACTGATTGAAAGACCCAAAATATAACCCAATAGCAACTTTTGTTATATACTACATATTCACTGGATTTAGTGACATTGAACAGAAGGCATCTCTGCTTGGCTTTTTAACCAATGGACAGTTCTTTTCATTTTAAAATAACTATATTTTACAAATGTTTAAGATATTTTCCACATCTAAATTGTATTTTTTTTTCTTTTTATGATAATTCACTTGAAGAAATTTTCTTTATCTCTCTCACTATATTTGTTAAGAATGCTACGGACCAAGATACCAAAGCAAATCCCTTGCGTGACAAAAAAAACCTACTTGCCACAAAAACTTGATTCTGATTCATTAAGCGCCAAGTGGGAGGTGGAGTGCGGCATGATAAATGGAGGGTGGCTGCATCGCCTGTTATCACCAGACCAAATTGTTAATGACAATAATAACAAGAAGAAGATGTGCCCATATGCAAAGCATTGCATTCTTATTATCTATCAATCGCTATGCAGTTGTGTAGGAGGGATGATGCTTAGAGACCAATTCAACTTTATGTAGAAGAGCTAATAATATAACTTGGTTTGACTTTCCATATAAATTAATCTCAAATAAAACTAAAATGGCATTCATAGATTAAATCTCATTATATCTCATTACAGATTTGATGAAAGTTCATGAGATATTAGTTATGTTCATTCAAGTACAAGTGAACATTTAACATCATGCATTTGCAGTGACTTTATTGTGAATTATTTTCATTTCAACCACTTTAATAATTGTATATTCAATGTTTTAACAGTGGCAGCAAAGTGGAATAGTGCAGTTGTTTAAAAATATAATCAATAGGCCAAATAAAACATATTACCTTAACACTTACTGTAAAAATTAAACAGACTTTTGTTTTTCTCAATGTGGCGTGACGACTGAAAAACTGGACCGTTTTTCTGTGAACGCAGCAATAAATCTGAACTGAAAGCATCCTTTAGGGAGTGATTACCCTGTTACTGCGGACACCTCCTTCATTTCAAACTATAGAAATAAGATTTTCTGTGCTGACCTTTACTCACAAATCCAATTTTGTAAAGCAAAGCTCTCAACGTGTATGTCCACTCCAAGCTACCATCCTTTGAGAGGGTATTGACATTCTCCAGGTGTCTCCCAGCGTTGTCTTTTGTTTGAACTTATTTAAGGGATTTTGACCATTTTACCTCTTTTTTTTCAAAAAGGCTTAATCTTGTTTAAGAACATTTCAATGAGAGGAGCAGTTTAACTCTTTCTTTCTTAGCGCCTAGGGCGTGTGCCAGATGCCCTCCTTTCTTCATAGGGGCCCCTATATTCAAATGACAGCAGCTGGGAAGTGCTTTGGTAAGTAGTGGGCAGACTGGGGGAGTTTTTAAAGATGTAATGGGGGTGGGGTTTGTGCATTTGTTTGGTCGGTGCATAATCTGGCACACGTCAATAACAGAGAAACCCCAAAGCTCTCTGTCTTTGATTCACATAAGCAGCGCGAGGCCTGCAGGCTGGGGGTCCGCCTGGTCTTTCAGGCCATTTAGTCTGGGTGTAAAGGCAAAGGCAGCAGTAAGACAGACAAGAGAGAGAGAGAGAGAGAGAGAGAGAGAGAGAGAGAGAGAGAGAGAGAGAGACAGGGAGAGAGAGGCAGGCCCTGTGGTGGGGGTGGCATTTGGCTGGAGAAGACAGCAGGTTGTCTGCCCACAGGCACTGATGCTGTTGCAGGGGCCGTCGTAGGGGAGCACACATGTCACTCGGTCGGTCTGACATTATTTTTCTTTTATAGTCTCCATGTGGCTAATACATTCTGCCTGCATTCACTGCCAAGATGTGATTTCATACAGTATGCTCCCACATATGCTGACCGTGGCATTTCAAATGGGCTTGCAGTGAGAATTTTGTTTTACTGAATTCAAATGGAGGCTGCAGTGCTGTCCTCATACAAATTGGGCTACAGCAAACATCGGATTCCTAGACATAGTTTTGGGGCATATTTTACCTTTATTATATTGTAAACAGCAAAGTGGGATATAAAACATGTAAACAAAAGGTCATAGAGGTCATATATAGTGTGCTTCTTAGATCAATAGTACACCATACCCTGTCATTTTATTAGCCTAATATAACATCTGTGGCAGCATCCATTTGGAAAAAAGCCTTATAGACAAAATTAAATGGACACACTTATCCACATACTTTTGTTCTGAGGATGTTTCCGTTAAATCTTAATTCTACAGAATACAGTAATCATTTTCACAGACGTGAGCTTTCAACAACTTGGCAAAGACCCTTTCTTGCTTCAGCATGACAACACCATGTGCTGGAAGCCTGGTCTTTGGTTGTAGTGTATCCTGCAGAAGGAAAAGTGTTAACGTTGAAATACAGTTTGTTGAGAGCCTCAGTGAGGGTAGTTCAGGGTAAACCCCGGCCTTTAAGAGAACAACCTTCATCCACACATCATTTTTACTGCCAACTGTCACACACAATAGAGAAGTTCCTCTTTTTAAAGATAAATAAATCATAACGCTCTCACAGGATCCTAAAACAAACTGCGTTAACACAGAACCTGGAGGGAAAGTACTGTACAACTGTCCCTTAATACTGCTATACTCAAACAGCAAAACTGCACACGCTTGTAAAATGTTGGAGGGGTAGAGGGTATATTTTTTTAGAAAACATGCAATGTAGTAGCCTGGCTCTGCCCGCCCGCCTACTTCCGGCCAAATTTCATTTTCCCTTCTGTACAAATGAAATGAAGTATGATGGTCTGGTTGGACCAGGCTAGCAATGTAGTGCTTTTTGTAATCTTTTTAATGGCCCAGGGACTACAGATGGAAAATAGCGATTTGCTAAGAACCTGGTAAATGACATATCCCCTTGCCTAAAAGAAGGTTAATGTTGTTGTTTGTACATTGTGCCTGTCCAAATAAAGTTGCATTATTGTGCACAGTATGTAAAGGGGCTGCTGTGCCGTTTTCATGGATTTGTGTTGCTCAGGGCTTTCATGATGATGACGAGTCTAGGAGAACCCCAGAGGGTCAGGAAAACGGGAAACAGGGAACGCTGCAACTGAACACACTTGTCACTGTGGATTGTCCTCACAGAGGTGGCTCAGGGTAACAAGAAGAAAAGGAAAGCCCTCAAATTTAACCCAATGTGCAGTTCAACAGCCACACTATCTCCCAAATGTGTGGGTTCACAGTAGGAATATTTAACCAATGAAATAAAAGGTAAATTACACATTTTAAGAATGAAATATAATGAAATATAAATGTTAGAAGGATAAAATTTCCCCCTGAAAGGCATAAGTTGCACGTTTGGTTTTGAAGTTTAAAATCAGCATTACTACAGCACCTACAGTATAACATGAGATACTATTTCCAGCAATCTGGTGACGTCACATCTGTTCTGAATCAAGGGGTTATTTCACTCGAATCACAAAAAAAACAAAAACGCTTTCTCTTTTACTTTTAAGGGTTTTGACGCAGGCAGATTCGCAGTTTTATCTGTCAAGGTTTTTAAATATTTGCTTTGCCAAGTTCCCCTGATGTGCCGTCCTTGAGTAGCAGGAGGTGTTTTCGATTCAGGGGCCAAAGCTGGATACAGGGGCTGGAAAATATCAGGGATCTCAGATGTGTACTGCTTAAGAGTGGGCTGTTTTCAGGGCAAGCAGCCCTCCCTTAAAGTCATTCAGAAATGGGGAAGATTTATAGAGGGGGAAACAACAGCTAGTGTAGTGCGGGCACATATCCATCTCAAGTCTGTCCATTATCCAAGATTACAGACACTGGCCTGTGTAAGTCTCAGGTGGTGGATACTCAGGGAAAGACAAAGAGAGACTTGCAAGGCGTTCATTGTTTTGTTAAAAAGAGTGGTGCAAGATCAGCCCCCTGTGGTAGAAGAGAGAATGACCACACATTGTTTGTTGTGGTATAATGGAAATAATGGTGAAAAAAATTATTTTCTGTATGTTAAAATAATTTTTGCATTGTTTTAATTCGTCTAGATGTGGCCCAACAGAAACATTAAAAAAAATAATTTATCATAATGATGTAAATGTAGATTTGATATAGGCCTAATCCTATTCTAAAAGTTAAAACATAAACATGCCTTCAGCCTATTGCTTCGGTTTTGAGTAAATGCCAAATGGTATCTTGGGTCAACTATTAAACAAAAGGCTGGTTGTTTTAACCTTGCAATGTCAGACAATGTAAAAAAAATTATTAAATCATATAGCCTTCTTCCACTTTGGTATTTGTCAGACTTTGAATGATTTAATACTTTTAATACATATTAAAACCTTATTTTTAGATTATTGATGCCACACATTGTTATTATTATGCCTTTGCTTTTAAGACTTTTTAAGGTTTGTAGGAAGGAACCCTGAGTTGTGAAATAAATGTGCAGTAAAGGGCAAATATTCCTCTAAGGCGCAGTAGAGTAGCCTAGTCTAGAAGTGAAAAGTAACAGAAAATGGAAATGCTCTATTATTTGCATTATTTAGCGAAATTAGGAGTAGGTTTATAAGTCTACTCCTAATTTCGCTATGGTCCTGTATACAGGACCATAGCAAATTGTAATACAGGACCATGGACAGGACAGATGGGGAAACAGACAAACCAACCTCCATGAGATGGCAGTAATGCAACACTGATGATGTATTTGAGTTAACGACAAAGAAGAAAAAGAAGAAAAAAAAACTTATTCTGTTATTTGTTTTGCTTAGACATTTTCTTATGGACCGCCTGGCATCTTTTGGAAGTGAGTGTCGACATTATTTTTCTCGTAATATGCATCTTTAAAATCAAAGCTCACGACCTTTCACCAGTGTTATCTCCCTGTAGCCTCCGCAGCTCCTCTCCAGCTAACGTTAGCATACGAGCTAACTATATTAAATCTCATCTTCATTATTTCAGTCGTTTGAATATATATTCGTACTAACAGCCCGTCGTTGGTGGTTTCTGGGATAACTTTTTGGCATATTCTGCAATACTCGTGAAAAATGTAGACGTAACAATATGTGCAGCTTTAGCACAGCTAGCATTGACGCTAACGGTGTAGCATGCAGTGGTTTATTTACAATTTGATAGCTTTAACTTGGGGCTTTGCGAGCGAGGCCTCTGCACCAACACAATTTTGTAGTGTGCACTGCAGGTGATCGATACGCACGAATTGAATAGCGTGATGTGCAAGTCATTAGTGAGCAAACACTCAAACACCATTATTTATTGTGTCCATTTCAAGTAGGCCTAGTGTTATAATTATAATTGCAGTATTACATTGCTGTTACAGTATTATTGATGTACTTGTTGATATTTCATATCCTACTTAGTCCCAGATTGTAGTATGATTTAAATATGTATATATTCCTTATTTTTATAATACTTTTATCATATTTGTACTTGAAGGGCTATATTGTAGTGTATGGCACACATTATTTTAAAACTTAATATAGGCTACTTCTTATTTTCTCTCTCTCTCTCTCTCTCTCTCTCTCTCTCTCTCTCTCTTATATATATATATATATATATATATATATATATATATTTAATCTGTACCAAAATTCGAGCAACCAACAATTATTAATTAAGTAATTTTGATTTTAGATGATCCTTTTGATAAACCACCATGCAGAGGTTGTTCATCCTATCTGACTGAGCCTTACATCAAGTGTGCAGAATGTGGACCCTCGCCTTTTTCCCTCTGCCTCCAGGTGAGCCTGTGATAATTGTAATTGGAGCTCTTCTTATTTATTCCCAAACGCACTCAGTCTTCTAACCGATATACACCCTTATTTCAGTGCTTCACCAAAGGATTTGAGTACAAGAAACATCAGAGTGATCACAAATATGAAATCATGGTAGGTAAAATAAGAATAGTCTCCCACACGCATCCTCAACACACTCTGTAATTATTTATGTGTTTTTTTATTTATTCTCATCTTCACTCTTAATGCAGACATCAGACTTCCCCGTCCTGGAACCCGGATGGACAGCGCAGGAGGAAATGGCCCTGTTGGAAGCAGTCATGGACTGTGGCTTTGGAAACTGGTGATTGCTTTGTCTATTTATTGTACTGTAGCTGCGACCGGCCATTTGTAAGTCAATTTCTTTGTCAGATGGTCAGAAAACAATTAATTTCCCTGAATCAATTTTCTCCAATCTGCAAAGCAATTCTGCCACAGTGTTGTATGTCTACAATATTTAAAAAATGGGTGGATTTATTCACTACCTTTGGCAAACTCAACATTTCTTGGCTATTGTTGCACAATAACACCTTTGATGTGTGCATTTTTTCTTCTGCAGGCAGGATGTGGCCTATCAGATGCGCTCCAAGACCAAAGAGGAATGTGAGAGCCACTACATGAAGAACTTCATCAATAACCCGCTCTTCTCCTCCACCCTGCTCGGCCTGCGCAAAACAAAAGACTCTCGCTTTGCAGAGGGCGCTATTCCTTTCAAACGTCAGTATCTTCATTAACATTTTTTTCTTTTCTATATTTGTTACAGGGAGAATAAAATACAACCAAAAACATTAAAGTCATGGTGTATTCACATCCCTTAAACACATTCAGGAATAGACAGCAGTTATCATTAGTTGCTGTCGTTATGTGTTACCATCTCCCAGCCATTAGCCCTTTCTGCTATTAATGTCAAAACGTTTCTAGGTTTTAAAAAAGGTAGTAAGGTTGATGATTTCCAGCATCAGCTAGAGGAAAGATGTGTGTAATAAAAGCTGAAGTCAAATGCAACTGGAAGCCTGAACAGAAGCAGTTGGTGAGTCAAGAAGTTCTCTCCCTGGTGAACTTTAGATCTCCATCTGTCGCAGTGTTTGAGAACTTGACGTGAACATTTGTCACACTGTGATGTTTTTACGCGGGCAGAGAGAGAAACCTGTCACATTTCAGATATGTATCAGGGCTGCCGTAGGAATTGGAAAACTTACAAGTCTTAGAAGAAGTTTTCCAGTGGCAAACTTCTTGTTTGCCAGTATTGAAAATGTGTCTTATGACCAAATTTCAGTGGTCATTTCTTGTCTCTATCTTATAACGCAGCCACCGATGATCCCCCTCGGCCCACGTTTGACTCTGTGCTGTCTCGAGATATGGCTGGATACATGCCTGCCAGAGCAGACTTCATGGAGGTGAGGGCATAGACAAATAAAACCGCCATTAGATGCATCATTATGTAATGTTATTTAAACAGTGACTCATGCCTTTATTGTTGTTTTACAGTGAGTGACTCACTCAGCCCATTGTTTGTTTTTAAACATAAAATCCTTTCGAATATGAGCTCTGATCTGGGATCATTGATCAGCTCTGTGTGAGCTTATAGCAAACGGCAGATGATGAAACCCACATTTCCCTGTCCTTATAGGAGTTTGACAACTATGCAGAGTGGGATTTGAAAGACATTGACTTTGTGGATGATGACTCAGATATCCTGCGTGGTGAGTAGACACTCAATAGATCTTTATTAAGATTTTATTTTTAACTTTGTTTTATTGGCAATTAAAAGATAATGACAAATTAGGCTACTTTATAATACAATCTCAATTGTGTCAAATGAATTGCTCTGTTTCAGCACTCAAGCTTTCAGTTGTTGATATATATCATTCAAGATTAAAGGAGAGACAGCGGAGGAAAAAGTAGGTCCTTTTTTCATTAATTGTTGAACAAACATTATTTATTCATTCCGCATTGTACAATGACCCCTGTCTGTCAGTAGATGGCAGTACACACCTATACCTTGACCTTTTGGAGCTTCACTTCCTACAGATACATGAATAAATTAATTTACCAATTAAAATGTACGAGCCAAACCATTTCAAACCCCTTGCCTGCATCTTTTTGATATTAATGAATGCATTGCATAGTGCTAATATATTTATACTTTCTAAACTTTTAATTATTTTGTTTAAAGACACAAGTCATGGGAGACTGGGAGTGTTACAGAGTCAGCAGTGTGATTATAATTACATATTAAAGTCTTTTTCAGGCTGTCATTACAATTTGCAGGGAATCATTCAGGTGCAACGTAGTTATAGTGGAATTTGGGTGTCTCATGGTGAACGCATGCCAAACTGAAACGATGCCCAGTTTATGGATGACAAAGATAACAGTGTCAGTGCTGTAGCAGGAGAGGATGGAAATAGCCCATAGAATATGTATGTTGCACATTTCTCTGCGTTTGGATTTGAAGACTAAATTAAAACACATTTCAAGTTTAAGTTTTTAAATTGTACTTTAATAATTTTTTGGGGGCGGCAGTGGCGAAGTGGGTAGGAAGTTCGCCTTTGGTGTGCAGGGTCGGAGGTTCGATCCCCCGTCTCCCCGCCACATGTCGAAGTGTCCCTGGGCAAGACACTGAACCCCGAATTGTTCCCGATAGTTAGCTTAGTTAGCTTAGCACCCTAGTGCTAAGCCTACCCTGCGTGGTAGCTGCTGCTATCGGTGTATGAATGTCAGTGTGACTGGGTGAATGTGTACAAAAAAAAAACCAATGTAAAGCGCTTTGAGTCTGTGATAAACGGAGATATAGCGCTATACAAGTCCATTTACCATTTAATAATGTGTTAAACTATTTTCATTTGAAAAAAACAAAAGTAATCAGAAAAGATATTGTTATTCAGCTTTTAGTCATAACAATAAAAAGTTTCCAGTTCAGGTACAACTGGCCAAACACAACAGGCCTTCAACAAATCCGACCTTTACGAGGATTATCATGTTCAGTTGTTGTTAAAACTGTTTTATGGTGGTGCTGATTCAACTTTATGGTTATTTGTGATTGGGCAGTTTGTGGTGCTGTTGAACTGAGTTGTGTTATACTGTGATATGCTGTTGTTATTTTGTCCATCGCATTTTTATATCAATGAGGGTTGACTAAAGAAACCTGATAGTGAAGCATGTGTAAATAAAATGCAATACAGTTCAACAGAACCACAAACTGCATGCTCCTTACTGACTATAAAGTGTAATAAACACCACTATAAATCAGTTTCAGCGATCATTAGGATCTTCATGAAGGGAGGATTTTTAGAAGGGCTGTTCTATTGGAAGCAAAAGGTTTGTCTAGATGTTCCTGAAGGATCAAGAACACTGTTGGGGATAAGGGTTAGTTACATCCCTATTTGCCTTTTTAATTATTTCTAAAAATAAAGAGTTTGTGACACCTTGTGTACTTTCCAGGGAATCTCCAGCATTCAGCCTGTTAGCTGTCATTCCTGGACTGACAGTCAATCCTCGCTGTAATCCATCCCTCTCTAAATCAACTATAACGAGTTCAAGTTCCCTGAAGCTCGTTTGGCATGACATGTCTGGCTGGGGAAGCATTTCTCTTTCCGTGTTCCCTGTTTTATCTCTGTTAACTTATAGCTTGTCAGAGAGGCATTCAGGCTCGTGACCTATGACACCTGAACCTCACAGTGCACTGAGTTAGCCCATATCAGACATTTCAAGCTATCTGATTTGAGTCTCAAACCCAATTATTGAATTAATTTCCCCCTAGCTGCAGTGTACAAGACAAACGTATTTATTTGGTTTTCAAATGGCAAATGGTTCTTCGTAGACTAAGAGCTGAGATAATTGCACATTGGCAGCAAATGCCAGGTTTAATTCAGCACAGTGATTTGAATAATAATAATTTGCATAGTAAGTAATAAATCTGCATTTCTTTCAGGATAATCCGAGACCATGGACTGATCAACCTGCGGAAATTCCAGAGTAAGTCCCCTTGTGAAATTCACACACAGGCTCGGCTTCGACAGTGTTCATAGCAACTCAGGGTGGCATCTGATATCTACCAGCCAAATCGCTGCTGAGTTTTTTTCTTCTTCTGTGGATGCATGCAAACAACTCTGGTGTAATGACCACCGTTAACCTCTGAGGCCCCCCGGGTGACCTAAGTGTGGCTACTAACGGAGTTGCATTTACGATCAGGGCTGCAAATAGTATACGACGCGGGGGCTGTGTGCCACCGCATAATTGCTTCACTGTTAATAGGTCCCCGTGCGTCCAGCGCTGCCGTAACGACTGCAACGCGAGGGGCTTCGTTTATTGATCCACCTGTCGCAGGTTGGATTTCAGCGCGCTCAGTCATGCAACTCTCTTTGCATCTCTTGGTGTTTTTTCCATTAGCGGTCAGACAGATGCCTAAGGGGCAGCTAAGATAAAATGACCTTTTCCGATGAAACCGTCTTTTTGGAAACTGCTTACGACCACCCAGCCCCTGGTTACATCTCCACATGTTGCCCTGTGAAATTGGCGACTTGAGGAATTCTCTCCTCATGTTTTATTTATGTATCCTCCAGCCTGCAGTTAGCCCTCCTCCCTTTCCCCCTCTCCCTCCACTCCCTTATCTCTTCAGTCTTTCAAGACAAAAGGGAACTCAGAGTAGCTGTAGAGCTGCAGACTGGTTGTCATGGAGACTGTCAAAGTGTGTGTGTGTGTGTGTGTCAGTGTGTGTGTGTGTGTGTGTGTCAGTGTGTGTCATGCAATAATGGAAGCAGTATCCGGTCCAAGCAGGCTCACAGTATCATGTCTCAGTAGCTGCTGGAGGCAGATTGACCAGCGTTGTTGTTTTAGAGCAGCAAACGGTCTGAAGTCCTGTAAGGTCTTGTTACTTTAACTGTCTGTGATGTTGCATTTGGCTGCACTCAGTGTTTGTGTCCAGTGTTGATGGCACGTAAGATATGAGGACAATATTGTTCCATGTGTCCACTGCTTTGTTCAGGGTGTGATTTCATGTGTTTATCCTGAGATGGCAGCTGCTATTTAACGCTTACTCACAGCAGCCTAATGAAGGAACGCTACCCCCACACACACACACACACACACGCTAAACCACTCCTCTCACACCCCCACAACAGCTTTCCTCTCTGGCTTTGACACTTGTCTGTTACTCAGCAACACGGGCGATTCTTTGAGACGAACACAACAAGCTCCTCAGAGTGTGTGTGCTTGTGGAGTGAGTTAAAGCGGCTACGAGTAACATTTAAATATCTTTTAAACAGCCTCATGTTTCCTCTGATAATCATAAATTACCTTTAACAGCAAACGAGACCATCAGTGCAAAGAAAGACGTTTTTAAATAGTTTTTATTACTGCTTTTGGTCTGGTCGCACACCCAGTCCGGTTTTCGGTTCGCTCGTGCAAGCTCTATGGTCACATATCCGTATTGGTCGCAGATTTCAGTGTGGCGCAGCAACGTGAATTGAGAAGCCTATCCCTCCAGGTGAGGGAAGGGGAGCGGGAGCCTTGTTTGATACAGTTATTTGTCGTCATAATGACTGATAACGGGGCTGAACCATCAAAGAAAAAAAAGAAAATGCAATGAAGAAAAGCTAAAAGGGAGAGTGATATAGGCTACGGGGGGACGAGGGCGTTGCCAAGCAACGTGTATACAATTTCACGAGAGCGAAACTAGACTGCAGTGTTTACTCCTAAATGAATGAGCGGTTGGTACTAACTAGTCATTATTTACATCAACAACACAAACACATTACCTCATCGTGATCCATACTAACTGCCGTCTATCGTTCATTCGCTTTCTGTGAGGAGTCGGACACGTAATCTTTCATCTCCGTGAGCCAGAGTAGTTAGCAATCAGCATTGCAATCAGGTGCGTGTGGCAGTGACTGGCATTAGTTCATGCAGTGTCAAAACCACTCTCACGGAGCCGAAAAGAGTCCTCACACTTTCAACACACGGACATGCACTATATTGCTCCCTTCTGAGTTCACACTCACGCGCCTGGCACGCGCTAGTAAACAGCTTTGCGACAGTGGGCGTCATAAAAATACTACCGCTTTTGTCTAAAGGGGACGCCAACGTGCCATGTTACTCGTAGTGGCTTTAAGTGGTGGTATATTCACATCCATGGAGCGTTACTGTGACCAATCTGAGGGAGGAAGGTTGTTTTTGATGCAGCAAGTTTACTGGAGCTAAGCATTTAATACATTTTGTGCTCTTCAAATTGGCTCTGATTTGGTAAAAGGCAAAGAATAAAAAACAAGCTGAATTAACACTTGCAATAAAAGTGCTATTTAACCAGAAAACTCGATTTGCTGGGCTTAACTTGCAAAACGTTGATGATGTCAAGATAAACCATCACCCATAATCCCCACAAAGATAATTTTTTCCATTCTGTGCCAGTATTTTCGAGTCAATCACCAAGTGCATGTTTACTAGGAATTTGCTTTGGTACAGGTCCACAGCAAAACAAATAAAAAGAGAGAAAAGAGAAAATAGAACAATTTAATAAATAAAAATAATTTCAAAAACACACACACACACACACACACACACACACACACACACAGTGCAGTCCATAGTATGCAAGTATACAAGGAGTTTTGAGTGTTTAGTTTAGTGTACTCATTGGTTCGCAGGTGGTGGACATTGGGGGTACAATGTCTCAACCACTAAGCATGGTCTGTGGGGTTCCTCAAGGGAGTGTTTTGGGGCCACTTTTCTTTCTTTTATATATAAATGACCTACAGTCTGTTTGTTCTTGTAATCTTTTTTTATATGCAGATGACTCTGCGCTGGTAGTTTCTCACAAAGATAAGCATTTTATTGAAAGAACACTTTCTGCAGAACTTGTAACTGTTAGCAGGTGGATGTCTGACAACAAGTTATCACTTCACATGGGGAAAACTGAGTCCATATTGTTTGGATCAAAAATCAAACTGAAAAAAGCCTCGGATTTTAAGGTTTTAGCTGGAGATTCGGAAATTACATCCAAGGAATCAGTCAGTTACCTTGGCTGTGTTTTAGATTGTAATTTATCTGGTTTAGGTCAGGCTCAAAAGGCAATCACCAAAATAAATCACAGAATCCGTTTTTTGGCCAGAATTTCAAAGTTTCTGGATCAAAGAACAATGTTAATTTTAGCAGGAGCTTTAATTCAGCCTTATTATGACTATGCATGTGGCTCATGGTACAGTGGCGTCACGGTGCATTTGAAACATAGGCTTCAGACCTCGCAGAATAAGTTGGTTAGGCTTATCTTTGACCTCCCCGTGAGAACTCATCTGGAATCTTCCCACTTTGAGAGGTTGGGTTGGTTGAAAGTTGTTAATCGGGTATCTCAGATTAAACTGTGTATGGTACATAAGATTTTAGATGGGGATGTTCCCAAATATTTTAGAAACTATTTTAATTGTGTAAGTGAAGTTCACACACATGCCACAAGGGGTAGCACCACTGATTTTGTACCACCCAGGGTGAGGACCAACATGGGAAAGAATTCCTTTTGTTATACGGGTGCTGCACTGTGGAACAGGTTACCGGGAGCACTCAAGGTGGTCGGGAGTTTCGGCAATTTTAAAAAAGGCCCTGAAAAAATGGCTTATGCATAATTAGGCTTGCCTTAGTGGGGGTCATTGTTGTGTGTGTGATTTTTATGTATGTGTATATTTTGTGTATGTTTTGTGTACAGGGACCACAATGGAAATAAGCCTTCGGGCTTTTTTGTGTCTATCCCTGGCTATTTTATGTATTTTAATGTGTGACAGAATGCTGTTCATGTTTTCATATCAAAATGGTCAAATAAAATCATTCATTCATTCATTCATTCAATTAAATAAAATATTCAGATCTGTATAATTATGTAACTCCTCAGACAGCAGCCTTGAGATAAGCCTGGGATGTTAGAAACTGGGAATATTTACATGCCTATAGTATAAACCCAGTGTTGGTTGATAGACAATGCAGTTTTGGGGAAATGCAGTAAAGAGAAAGAACATAAATTACTGCATTTCTCCTCAAGTGCACTAATAATCACAAACTATTGTGTAGAAAAATATCTTAAGGGGATTGATTTTTCTTTCATATTTCTTTGCTATATTTGTTTGTATATGCTGCCCACTCACCCCTCTCCTCTCCTCTCTATCTCTCTCTCTCTCTCTCTCAGTGCTAGAGCGATGCTACCCAAAGGAGGTGCAGGAGCTGTATGATGTCATGAGACGATTTGCCAGAGTGGTTGGACCGATTGAACATGACAAATTCATCGAGAGCCATGCACGTTAGTATACGGCTGAGTTCACATGGATGGGCTTTGAGAATGTGTGCAACAGTTACAAAAGCATGGATTTCATTTAACCAATTCTTGCCACACATCCTTTTTTTCAGTGTATTCGTACACACAAATGAGTGACACATTATTGGAAAGACTTCAGTAAGGTGTTGTTTTTTGGAGCCATTTTCTTTTTAGACGAGAGCGTTTCTACATCTTCATCAACATCTTCCATAGGTGTTCTTATTTGAGTCTATTCATCAACATCATTCAGGCCCGTCCATGCCTTGGAATTTGTGTGAACTCCTTTCAAACCCGACTGGTCCAAAATTGTCATTCATTGTGTTGGATGCAGTTTTGAGACTTGCGCTAGAGTTGCGAGGGACAGAGTTGAAGTATTTCCCTTTGTAACAATGTGTTTGTCTTCATCCTCTTTTCCTTTCAGTGGAGTTTGAGCTGAGGAGAGAAATCCGCCGCCTGAAGGAGTACAGAAAAGCAGGGATCAGGTCTTTCTGCAGTGAGTCTAGTTTGACCGTTTCACCACTCTGTTCAACCAAACTTTATTTTGAAATTGCATGCGTAAGCAGGATAAATGTTTTTCTTCTTGGTTTTAATTTATTTTAATTATTTTCTGCAGCAGTACAGTGTATCAGGTATTTTGATTGGTTTTTGGAATTATAATGCTCGGCTAGTTTTTTGACGCATGGCATACAAAAGAAAGCTCAACTGTATAGCTTATTTAGTTGCTGGATCAGCTACTCTTGGAATGATATCAGAAAACTGTACTATGTGTACGCTGGAGAAAAAAAATCCAGTGTTAATACACAGCCTAGGCTCTGTAAACGGACATGTTGCTATCTACGGTGAGCCCCCTTTGTTTACATACCAGTTCACAGAGCTTTGGCTGTGTCTTTACGCTGGATTTTTTTCTCCCAGCACGCATACAGTTATGGACAGGTAGTTAATGGTGCGGAGATATTCACTGATTTTGCAAAAAAAAAAGTAATGTTCGCTGACTCCACCTTAAATGTACTGAAATGATTCATGACGAAAAGAGAATAATAAAGTTATTTATTATTTGTTAAAAACAATGTTGTATCCTCTGAAACTTGCCCATCTTCACTTTCAGAGCATTAGTCACTGAACCCTGAACTCAAGGCATTGGATTGCAAACATACACCCAGGATGTCTCCTTTGACCCTCTCTGTGTCTCCACTCTCAGGTGCCAAGGTGTACGAGCGGGTGAAGCGAATGCGTGAGGATGAGCGGAGGAAGCGGACTATGTTTTGTGACGTGATGCAGTATATCCAGGATGGCAGGGCCTGCCAGCAGTGGCTCAGCAAACAGGCTTCAATGTGAGACTTCAAACCACCTGCTCCTTACTCAGTGTGTAATAGAAGAGCAGGGGGGCGGTGCCAAGTCGCGCTCCCTAGAAACCCTGACCTCTTCTCATCCCACTCTGCACCAGGCGTGCTGAGAGGAACAGGGCAGACGCTTACTTTGCCTCCCACTTCAGCCTCACTTTCCCTCGCTATTTTTAGTCTTTTTGAATGTGCAACTGCTCTTATTTCTACATCCAAGGACTTCTGTTTAGGTTGTTTCCAAATTCCTCTAATTACTCTTCCTTAAAAAAAATACTTGAATGCAAATGATTCATCTTTTTTTGGATGAGGATCCTAGATTGAAATATTGAACAAAGCCCAGGGTGTGTGTGTGTGTGTGTGTGTGTGTGTGTGTGTGTGTGTGTGTGTGTGTGTGTGTGTGTGTGTGTGTGTGTGTGTGTGTGTGTGTGTGTGTGTGTGTGTGTGTGTGTATGAATAAGCTTGTGGAGCTGCTAACACTTTTTTCTTTCTGATTACAGAGATGCTGGCATCACTCCAGCTGTCACAACAATCACAGTTTCGGGTATGAAGCTTCTCTCCACCTTTCCCTCTGTACTCTCTCCTCTCTGGAGAGAGTACATGCCAAGACGACAGTGCGCAGACAATGCGCAGTCACATTAATGCAGATGCTCCTCCAAAAATACACTCCAAAATATAGGCCCCTTAAATGCATATTTATCTTGCTGTTCTTCCCTTTTAAATTGGCTGCCTTTGCCTAACCTCTACAGCACAAATGAGATACTCGCTCCCACAATGCTATATTTACATTATTTTCACGTCGTAAATATTTGTTCCCTTGTCTCCTCCAAGCAAAGAAATTAACTTCATTTTGTAAGCCTGCTATTATCCTATCTGAAGTGTACTCCAACCAGGGGGATGCTGAATGTCTGTTTGACTGTTGAATTTGTGTTCCACAGCAACAGGTAGGCGGAGCGCCCCTCCTCTCAACCTTACCGGGCTGCCAGGGACTGAGAAACTCAACGAACGTGAAAAAGAGGTAAAACTCTTGCCTGCCAAAAGGGTCATATAGAAAGACCTCAGTATGCTACATATAAAGTTGGTCTTCTGGTGAAAGCAAAACAGATTCTATATCTATTTCTGAATGGCCATGTAGGGGCCAAAATTGTTTATTTTGAAAAGTTACAAACACTTCCGTTTTGATTGACACATGTGGGTGTGGGTGTGGTTTATATACCGGGGCACTTGTGGCAGGCGGGGGTTAGGATACAAAGGGGGTTAGTGGCGCACCTGTTTTATTTTCTGTTTACCGTCAACTTATCGTCAACAACGTCAAATAACCATCAATTACAGCAGTTTATATTTTATTTGTTTATTTTCAACACCATCTACATGTTCTCATTCATCTGTTGTAATTCTGCCTTTCATTCATTAAACTCTTAAACTATACCCATCACCGGAGTTGGAGATTTGTTTGGACGCGTAACTGCCTGGGGCCCATTAAGCCTCTTAGCGGCCTTTATTGGAGAGCAGTCGCTACAATTAGTAAACAGAAAACTCAATCCAAAAACACCACGGCATGGACGGGATTCAACGTTGCTCTTACCACTTGGATCTCGATGTTTTGGACTGAACGAACTATGCAACATTGGACTCTTTTCCACGGACGCCTTGGATCAGAGACACACAATTGACAGCAGCAGCGGTGTTACGCGCGAGTGACAGCAGTGCATCACAGCCATCAGAAACGGTATGTTTGTTGATCCTTCTGTGTATTTGTTTGAAGTTGAACACAGTTTGGAAGGCTGCCGTTTTGTCCATTGGGGACTGTTTGTTTTGGCTTGTGTTGCGCGTACTTGGTTGTCACGATCGGCAATTGTTTGGGCTGATTTGACCGCGTGGTGGGCTGAGGCCGCCGCTGTGCTGTGCTGTGCTGTGCTGTTGTGTTGAAATCGCATTGTGGCTGAATCAATGTCATTGCGGATTGCATTGTGTCTGTTGCTCTGTGCTTTGATGAATTGTGAAAATTGAAAGTTCGCATAATGAGTGACGCAAATGAAATGGAAAATATGGAGAAGAGAACAGTCAAGCTTACAGCCAAAGCGCTGGCTTGCAAAATGGAAACTCTTCAAAAGAAACGTCAATCTAATGTGACAAAAATGAAAGAGCTCTCACTTGAAATGAAAGGGCTCATGAAATGTGATGAAAATGCAAAGAAAGTGCAATTCAAACTGGATGAACTCATACAACTGCATGAAAATGCAAATGCAACACATGAGTCAGTGATTGTTTTACTTCCCAAAGAGGAAAAGGTAAAATGAATGGTTTGGACGCATAATAAAACACAACACAGACTTCACTGATGATGTCCAAACATGGCTCTCTGAGATTGAAGGACCCTGTCAGCAAGCAAGAAATGTGACTACAGATGTGTTAACTGCACAATCAGTCATCTTTCCCATTCCAACTGTAGAGGAGGCACCTGTTGAATTAAAGGGAAATATACCACACTCTGATGTTCAACCTGCCATTCCTTCCCAACAGAATAAAGCAATATCTGACATGCAGGATGAAATAAATCCAAGTGACAGTGTGTCAAATATTACAAACAGGAGTCACAAATCACATTCTTCATGCTCAAGATTGTCCACCACCTCATCTGCATGCATCAAGGCTGAGGCTGAAATGGCTGCTCTTATTGTGCAACAACAAATGCTTAAAGATAAACATGCCATAGAAGCACAGGAAGAGCAGCTAAGGAGGAAAAAAGAGCAACTGGAACTGGATGGAAACCTTGCTGCTACAATGGCAAAAATGAAAATTCTCAGAGCCTCAAGTAGATCTGGTGTGCGTAGCCACAAATCAAGAGCGTCAGATGGTATGAACTCATATATGGTGAAGAAACAACATGAAAATAAAACACAAATGATTGCCACTGCTGACGGAGACATTACTCAAACCCAATCTCTCCCCACAGTGCCAGTGACAGTACAGTCAAATACATTGACTATGGATGCACATGTTACAGTACCAACAACATTGTCTGCTCCAAACAATGGTGAACAGAGCAATATGATTCATATCATGGAAAAGCAAAATGACATCACTGCATTAATGGTCCAACAACAGTCTCTCTCTTTAATGCCCAAGAAAGAGATTCGTCATTTTGATGGTGACCCACTTCAATTTCAAACATTCATAAAATCCTTTGAACACAACATTGAAAGCAAGAACCCAAACCCCACAGATTGTCTTTATTATCTCGAACAGTATACAGAAGCACAACCTAGAGAAATGGTGAGGAGCTGCCTTCATATGACAGCAGAAAGAGGATTCAGGAAGGCAAAGTCCTTACTGCAGGAGCACTTTGGCAACGAGCATAAAATCGCTACAGCCTACATGGAGAAGGCTCTTTCATGGTCGTCAATAAAACCAGATGACACAAAAACATTACAAGCATACACTCTGTTTCTAAGAGGATGTTGCAATGCCATGGAAGATGTCAACAACATGCAGGAGCTCAACATGTCTGCTAATCTGCTAATTATCATAAAGAAGCTGCCATATCGACTGAGGGATAAATGGAGATCTGTGGCATGTGATTTTCAGGAAAGGTACAAACAAAGAGCTACCTTCAGGGATCTGGTTAATTACCTGGAAAAACAAGTGAGGATTGCAACTGATCCAGTGTTTGGAGACATCAGAGACACTCCAACACCAAGCAAGGATGGAAGGAGTTTTATGTCAAAACCACAGCATCCAAGAATCAAAGGAAGTACATTTGCTACCACTGTGACAGTTGCACATGAGAAACATGGAAATGGACCTAGGAAAATGGAGAGTTGGCCGACTGTAAAAAGGTGTATGTTCTGTGGAGGTGGACATGCTTTGGAGGTGTGTTTCCTATTGGAAAAGAAAGCACATCATGAGAAAATCACTTTCTTAAAAGAAAATGGAGCCTGCTTTGGTTGTCTGCAGAAGGGACACATGAGTAAGGACTGCAGGAAGCGACTCAGCTGCAACATATGCAATTTGAAGCATCCTCGGATGCTGCATATCCACCAAAGAAGGAACGAAATGGACAAACATCAATCTCCAACAAAAGAAGAAGCCGACATCGGAGCCATAGCCTCGGTACAGACAAGTGGTCTTACTGGGGCCGGTGAAGACAACTGCAAACTCTCAATAGTGCCTGTGAAAGTAAAGGCAAAGAAGGGGAACACAACAGTGCATACATATGCATTTCTTGACCCGGGAAGCACTGCGTCATTTTGCACATTGGGGCTAATGACTAAACTCAATCTCCAGGGAAGAAAATCAAATATTCTTCTGAGAACAATGGGTCAAAGGAAGGTCGTGGAAACCAGCATTGTTTCAGGCCTAGAGGTAACAGGACTGAAGACAATGCACAAAGGAAACATCCCACATCAAAATTACATCAAACAGTGGTCTCATTTGAAGAATATTCTCTTACCTGAACTGGACTGTGAGATTGAGTTGCTGATTGGCTCTGATGTACCAAAGGCTCTTGAACCACTTCAAGTCATTAGAAGTGTGGGAGATGGACCATATGCCGTTAAAACATTGCTCGGCTGGACATTTAATGGACCTCTGGGAGGAAAAGATGATTATGCTCAGGAGCAGTCAGACATCAGTGTTAACAGGATATCAGTTGTTACACTTGATGAGCAGTGGGAGCAGCAGTACAAGATTGACTTTCCTGAGTGTGTCAAAGATGACCAAGAACCTTCAAAAGAAGATCAGCAGTTCTTGGAGTTGGTTTCAGCATCTGCAAAGCTGGTAAATGGACATTACTGCTTTGGCTTACCATTGAAGGACAGGAAAATCTGCTTGCCTGACAATAAGAACTGTGCTGAACAGAGGACACTAAACTTAAAAAGGCGTTTCCAGAGAGATCCATGCTATCACTTGGAGTACACCAACTTCATGTCTGACATGATATCCAAGGGTTATGCAGAGAAAGTACCAGAAGGGATCTTGGAACGTAGTGATGGCAGAAAATGGTATCTACCACACCATGGAGTTTTGCATCCACAAAAGAAAAAACTTTGAGTAGTCTTCGACTGTGGAGCTACATATCGGGGAGTTTCACTGAACTCTCAGCTCTTACAGGGGCCAGACCTCACCAGCACCTTGATTGGAGTCATAGCTAGATTCCGTAAAGAACCTGTTGTCATTGCTGCGGATATCGAAGCGATGTTCCTCCAAGTGCAAGTACCAAAGGAAGATCGGGACCTGCTACGGTTCGTCTGGTGGCCTGATGGAGATTAGAGTCAGAACATGGTGGAATACAGAATGACGGTGCATTTATTTGGAGCAACATCATCTCCAAGTTGTGCAAATTTTGCCCTGAGGAAATGTGCTGAAGACAACACTGGCCAGTTCAGCCCACAAACTATCAACACCATCTTGAACAACTTTTATGTGGATGACTGCCTCGCTTCAGCAGCTTCAGAAGAGGACGCAATAGCTCTTTATCACGAGTTAAAGGCCCTGGCAACCCAGAGACCTAAATATATGACATTAATATTGTGTTTCTCTACAAGCTGTTTGCAGTTATCCAATTAAAAATTTATTTTCATAAATATTATAAAATTTCGTCTAAAAAACTGCTTTTTTGCTGTCTAGAACATTTTGCAGGGTGGTGTGGGCGTGGTCAATAACGTTCTGTAAGGGAACGTTCTCTCACTCACGGTGCTGAGCAGGTTTAGCCCAGTTCAGACCAAAGATTCGCCACACAACGAAACGCAAACTTGAAAATGTTGCAAATGCTCAACGAGCCTGACTGGCAGTTCACACTGCTGCACGGGCTGCGACGGTAGCTGGTTTCCCTAGCAACGGTGAATGCTTTGGCACAGCTGAGAGCGCAGCTCAGAATCACTTGCATCCTGCTAGAAAGTAACTTATTATTATTAGCCTATATAGGCTAGCTTTGCAATTAGTTGTATGCTATTTTTTCCCCACCACAACCGCAACCTATTTGAAACAAGTGTCTGTGTCACAATGAAAATATATAAAAATATCTCTGTCTCATATTTATTGTTAGACTATCTCTTATTAGTTTATTTCCCATTTAACTTGCAAAAAATCCCCTATCTTATTTTAGGCATTTGTATTTTTAAAATCAGATTTTTCTGTGGATAGGAGTGGGAATAGAGAGAGAGAGAAAACGGAGTCTGATTATGTTTCTCATCACGTGAGCTGATGCGATATAGGCTACGGTTCAACAGTGTGGAGACTCGCTGTTGAAGTACGCTACAGGCATAGCCGCGGAAACATATTCTCAGAAGGGAGTGCTGACAAAAAAGAAGCTCTGCCTGCACTTAATAACTCGCTACATAGATTTAAAAAAAATGCATCACCAATGCAATATTGTTACATGCAGCGGTGACACATGCCGTATTGGGCCGATTAGCCTATAAGAAGGGGTTTCCCCCTGGGAATAGGTCGTAAAAAGTCGGGTCGTTTTATATTCGGGGTCTAATATTCAGCGTCCAGTTATGGACTGACCGTTACCAGAGCGATCATTAAGCTTCAGGGCTTGTGTCCAATTGTTTTTTATTTTTTCGGGTGGAGCACTGGCTGCGCACTCAGATGCGGCCGGACAGAGGTGTGTGTGCTTGGATAGAGAACGAAGTGACGAGAGGAAAACGAGGCACGTGAAATGGCCCCACATCCCCAGCACTGAATTCAAAGCCTCGACTCATTATGTTGTGAGTCGAAGTGTCATAGGCATGAAGCGGGGCAGCGATCGACGTCGCGCAGTCAGTTAGGAGACATGTCTCTGTGTATCAGGGCTCGGGACATGCAATCGGCTCGTGAAAGCATGTCCCCTCTGCAACGTTAACATGCAGGAATCCCCGGTGATCATTTAGTCTTAAACCACATAGTTTTTTCTGCACGGCGGCTCGGCGAGGGCTCACTGTGAACGTCACCATCACAGTGTTTCACCGGGGTGCGCGCTGCTTCGCTCAGACGGGGCTTTGAGTGTAGGCTCAGGCGCAAAGAGACTGTCTGTATCACTTGCGCGGCACCAGAGAGATGGCATAGAATTGTTTTTATAGTCTTTAAGAATCGCGTGACGTGTGAAAACAAAACTCCAAGCCAAAATTCGAATTTGAAATTTTCTAACGAGAAGTCCAATGTATGTTGGAGTGGAGATGCGTGTGAAAACGGCTTGTCATGCGACATTCGAATCAGGATTTTTCAAATGCTCGACCAACTGACATGGAAGTATGTTTGCGGGGGGTTGGCAGCTATTCCTAAAACCTTTCATAGACATATTAACATTCATTTTACTCCCCAAATAACATAGTTACAAGGATTTAGTGGATTTGGGTTGCCAGGGCCTTTAAGAGCCATTTGCTCCAAGGGAGGCTTTGTACTCACCAAGTGGATAAGCAATAGTCGTCATGTATTGGCTGCCATACCTGAAACGGAAAGAGCAAAAGAAATGAAGGATCTGGATTTGGACCATGACAAATTACCTGTGGAGAGGATGTTAGGTGTACAATGGTGTGTTCAGTCTGACGTCTTCAATTTCAAAATCATCCTCAAAAACAGACCACTGACAAGACGAGGGATTTTGTCGACTGTCAGCTCTGTATATGATCCCCTTGGAATGTTGGCACCAGTAGTCCTGACTACAAAAAGGATCCTACAGGAATTGTGTCGGGAAAAGACTGGTTGGGATGATGTTAGGGCTGCAACAACGAATCGATAAAATCGATTAAAATCGATTACTAAAAGCGTTGGCAACGAATTTGGTCATCGATTCGTTGAGTCGCGCGATTAATAAGTCACTTGCAGGCGCCGACAGGTTCAAGCACGCCCACAGCGAGCCTTCCGCACGTGAAGGCTCGCTTCACGTGCGGGAAAGCTATAGTGTGAGCGGCCACAGCTTGTATTTTGGTCATATCTAACACTGGACTGCAGGCCTATATAAAAGTGTTGTACCTTTGCTTCCTTTGGGTTTAAAAAAACTCCTTCAACTCAGTATCCGTCTAGTCCAAAAAAACTCTGTCAGCTGCTGCTGCTGCAGACGGTGTGCAGACGTGCTCGGAGAGTCGGCATCGGCGCATCAACAGTCATTCAAAGCAGCGGCAGTAATCACACAACCGAACGGTGTAGAAAGTCCCGTCAGTTAAAAATAGTGATCCAGATTTTAAATCCATGTTAAAATCGGAAGGATATAGAGCTAGTTAGCATAAAAAAGTAGCAAACATGTCAACTGTGATGTGTTCAGGCCGGCTCAGTAATATGATTGATGTGTTCAAATGCAACACAAAAAAAAGGAAATTTGAGATTTTGGCGAAACTTGTTTTCCCAGCAATATAAAATAGATAGTAAAGATGGAATTATGACCTGTTTAATGTCCTATCTTGAGCTATGATCTTATCAGCAATTAAAGCAATAATACAAGTTCTATTTCAACACAATAATAGAAAATTATCAATTGTGATATCAATAAAGACTTTGATCGTTAAGGAGTCTTGAAAATGGTATCAATATCAATACAAATTAACGATCTCCTGTCATCTGAGAGAAATTAAGACGATTTAATTTTTTTAACCGTTAGTATTTACCGGTTAAAAATATTATCGGTTGACTGGTTTACCATGGACATCCCTTAAATACTATATAAATGTATATCATACATTGTATGTTTTTTTTGTGTTATCCCAGTTAAGTTTATTTTTAATTTTTTATCATTTAATATTACTTTTAATAGTTCCGGGACGTTGGAGCAATAACCTGGTGTTTTGACACTACAGTCTACACTGTGAATTTGAAGTAATGTTCAGTTTTTGAATAAAGATGCGGCATTTACAAATGTTTCTTTTTTTTATCCGATTCATCGATTAATCGAAAAAATAATCGACCGATTCATCGATTATTGAAATAATCGTTAGTTGCAGCCCTAGATGATGTGATACCAGACTCTTTTGTGCAGGAATGGATGAGCTGGATTCAGGAACTCCATAACTTGGAAGACTTTAAAGTCAATAGATGCTTCAAACCTACAAACTTCGGAACGGTAACATCTGCCCAGCTACACCATTTTGCTGATGCATGTCAGGATGGTTATGGAACTGTGAGTTATTTCTTACTGCATGACAACCATGGCCAAACACATTGTGCATTTGTGATGGGAAAGGCCAGAGTGGCTCCTTTGAAGCCAGTCACTATCCCTCGCATGAATTTGACTGCTGCTACCATGGCAGGCAGAATGGACACAATATTGAGGAAAGAGCTGCAGATGGAACTAGCAGACTCTACATTTTGGACTGATAGCACCTCTGTGCTCAAGTACATAAAGAACAGGACCACACGATTTCGAACATTCGTGGCTAACAGAGTGACTGAAATTGCCAAAGCCTCAGATGAACATCAGTGGAGGTATGTCAACACAAATGACAATCCCGTAGACATGGCTTCCAGAGGTGTGAAAGTTAAAGCTTTCCTAAAGAAGGAAATGTGGGTGTACGGACCTCCGTTTCTTCTTGGTCCTCAGGAAGAGTGGCCTCAGAACCCTGATGGATTGGATGCAATTTCACCAAAGGACTCCTGAAGTCAAGAGCATAACCGTAAATGCCGCTCAAATAACACTTGAAGTAGTGGATCCAACAACCAATTTCATCCATTACTTCTCATCCTGGAATCAGTTGAAAAGGGCAGTAGCATGGATGCTCAGAATTAAAGGACTGCTTCTGCACCGAATCAGGAAGAGGAAAACGGCAAGTGGGGTTCTCTCTTTGCAAGGAAATCTTGACACTCAGGAAATCCGTCTCACAATCAGTGAACTGGAGAATGCAGAGATTGAGGTAATCCGCTTCTGCCAAAAGAAGAGATTTGGAGATGAAATCTCGAATCTCAAGAAAGGAATGAATGTTAAAAAGACAAGCCACATTCATAAACTCAACCCCATTCTGGACAAAGATGTGTTAAGAGTTGGTGGTCGCCTAAGCAGAGCAGCAATGCCAGAAGAAATTAAACATCCTGTAATTCTGGCCAAAGACTTTCACATTGCTGACCTCATTCTACGACATATTCATGGAGAGGTGGGACATGGTGGTCGCAACCATATGCTATCCAGACTGCGTCAGAAATATTGGATTCCTGGTGCCACAGTATTAATCAGAAAAATCCTGTCTAAATGTGTTGTCTGTCGGCCTATAAATGCTACTCCTGGACAACAGCAGATGGCTGATCTACCCCTGGATAGAGTCTCTCCAGATGACCCACCATTCACAAACGTTGGAGTCGATTACTTTGGACCCTGTGGAGTGAAGCGTGGCAGAAGTGTTGTGAAGCGATACGGTGTTATTTTCACCTGTTTGGCTACAAGAGCAATTCACCTTGAAATGGCCTCATCGCTGGACACAGACTCTTTCATCCATGCCCTTCGGCGCTTCATAGCCAGACGAGGCCAAGTAAAAGAACTACGATCAGATAATGGAACCAATTTTGTGGGAGCACAGCGCGAGTTGAAGGAAGCTATTGAAGGGTGGAATCAAGGTCAGATCCATAACACACTGCTTCAAAAGGGAATAAACTGGATATTCAATCCCCCTGCTGGCTCACACCATGGAGGTGTGTGGGAAAGACTAATCAGATCAGTGCGGAAGGTTCTTAACTCAACACTAAATGTGCAAAGTCTGGATGAGGAGGGACTTCATACAGTCTTATGTGAAGCCGAAGCTATCCTCAACAGTCGTCCAATCACGAAGGCTTCTACAGATCCCAACGACCTTGAAGCACTCACACCAAATCACCTTCTGCTTCTCAAAACTGTGCCATCACTGTCCCCAGGACAGTTTCAGAAGGAAGACCTATATGCTCGCCGCAGGTGGAGGCAAGTTCAATATATGGCTGATTTATTTTGGAAAAGGTGGATTAAGGAATATCTTCCCCAACTACAAGAACGACAGAAATGGTCCAACATAAGACACAACTTCACCCCAGGAGACATCGTCGTCATTGTGGATGATTCAGCACCTCGCAACTCCTGGTTGACTGGAAGGATTGTGGAGACCATGATGGACAAAAAGGGACTTGTACGTCAGCTTCGGATCAAGTCCAAGACCGGATTTCTGACCAGGCCCATCAACAAAGTCTGCCTACTACTGGAGGCAGAGGATCATTGACTGACCCAAACAAACTTTTGACCTCTTGACTTTGTTCCTGGAGACATGACTTTGACTAATCACTCTTTCTTTGGATTACAAATAATGAAGAAAGAAGATCAAGAAAATATATTTACTGTGTTGATTGTCATGTCAAATGTCTAATTATTATTTGAATTTGAAACATAATAATTAGGGGCCGGAATTGTAGGGGCCAAAATTGTTTATTTTGAAAAGTTACAAACACTTCCGTTTTGATTGACACATGTGGGTGTGGGTGTGGTTTATATACCGGGACACTTGTGGCGGGCGGGGGTTAGGATACAAAGGGGGTTAGTGGCGCACCTGTTTTATTTTCTGTTTACCGTCAACTTATCGTCAACAACGTCAAATAACCATCAATTACAGCAGTTTATATTTTATTTGTTTATTTTCAACACCATCTACATGTTCTCATTCATCCGTTGTAATTCTGCCTTTCATTCATTAAACTCTTAAACTATACCCATCACCGGAGTTGGAGATTTGTTTGGACGCGTAACTGCCTGGAGCCCATTAAGCCTCTTAGCGGCCTTTATTGGAGAGCAGTCGCTACAGGCCACAACAATCAAATGCAAGACATAAAGAGAGTCCTTTTACTCATTCAGACACGTGCATTTACCAAACAGGCACACAAGGCTGAACCTGAAGCTCTCTCCTTAACTTCCCTATGCCTTTAATAGAGACATTGAAACAGAGGTGTATAATGCCGGTTTTAATAGCTAGCATGATGTTATTTGCTTATTAGTCCTAAACACATAGTACAGAGGCGGGTATAGGTCCTGATGGTGTGATTAAAGGAAGTCAGTAGGATACATTCTATGGGGGTTATTAATATCAATTCAAAATATGATGGTAATCCACCCATTAGTTGAGATATTTCAGTCAGGTCCAAAGTGATAGACTTTTGTGGGAAAAAAAATATGTGAACGCAACCTTTTATTCTTGGAGGGTTTCGGACACTTTCAAAGGATCTGACAAGCACTTTGTTGGGAGCATACTGAAGCCTTTAATAAGACATTGTATATGTTTTTAAATGACATTGTCCCTTTTTAACTCTCATACTTGTTTTGTTCTTGTAGTTATGCCAGGTGGTGCGGCTGGTGCCCGGGGCCTACCTGGAATACAAGCAGGCCTTGCTGAATGAGTGCCGACGGCAGGGCGGGCTGCGGTTGGCACAAGCCCGAGCGCTGATCAAGATCGACGTCAACAAGACGCGTAAAATCTATGATTTCCTAATCAAGGAAGGTTACATCACCAAGGCCTAAGAGCTTTTGATTTGACCGCAGAAGTGGTTGGATTGTGGTGAGTGGTTTGTTGTTGGTTTTTTTTCTAATATTGTAACATTGTTAAGTCTTTGCTTTGTAAGAGGTTCAGGTTGTTGCTGCTCCTTTGACATTTTGTAACATTTGTAAGGTCTGTTTTGTGTTCTTGAGTCTAAAATGTATTAAAATGGAAAATGTCTTTGTATATTCTCTGTCTGAAAAACAGGGGCTCATATTAAATTGAGGATGTATTTATTTCTTCTGTCATAAAATGTTTCTGAGAACCATTTGGTGTGTATAGAAATATTTTAACTTACACCATCTTTCTTCATGTCACTTACTTGAAATAACTTGATATGACTTGAACATTTTGTAGGAAAATAACATTACAATAGATTTTCCATACATTTTCCAATAATACATTGTAATTTTTTTTAATGTTTACTTAGGCCTAGTTAAAATGAAGCAGTAACTTGTTTCAAGAACATTCCCTTTTTAAATTACTCTTGAGAACTGAATTACCTAATAAGTCTCTTTTTTTTCTGTAAATATAGTCCCAAAATATTTACCGGTAATTCTTTTAATAAACTTCAGAGAAAATTATTTGTGACCTGTAAAATGAAACCGCGTCAGATATGTTTTAAGGCAGACTTTGCTTGAACTGCAGAAATTATCTTGTGTAGCTAAAAAGGCCAAGCTGGAGAGTCAACCAAATTTAGTCTGTTTGTCGAGAGCGTTAACCTCAAAAGGTTGTAAAATTGTGTTTTCCTCCTATATAGTAAATTATAATGGATTCCTGTTAACACCAGCACTGTATCTTTTCCTGATGATGCATAATCTGGACGCACATTCAAATCTCACGGTAAAGTCTGCCGGTCTGAGCTGACAGTCACGCTGCACGGTGATTCAGGCAGTTATTGGCATCATTGACTCGATTTCTTTCGGTCTCCATCTGTGGATGTGTTCGGGGTCTTTGTGACGCCGAGTGAGCCGTGATGAATGTAACAAAGGGCGGGGAGGGCCACAGGTCTCTAGTGGGCTTATCTGAGCGGAGAGCAATCACCGCATCAACCTCCGCTCACAGTGTGATTAGAACGGCAGATTCAACCTTCGATGATAAGGGCACGACAATCCTGGATAAGCGGCTGAACAGAAGTGCAAGGGTTTGATTGAAGAGGATGTGAAAGAAGAATAAATGGTAGAAGTTTTTCTTTTTACTGCCACATCAAATCGTTATCAAATCAAGGTTGCACAATAAACAAAGTAGCAGAAGCGTTAATTACTCCTGTCACTTCTGCTTGTTTCAGATACAGGTTTACTCATCAGGTCATATTTGGCGGCTTTACCCGAGACTCCGTTCCAGCCCGCCTCAACAAACCAGGCTTTGATGATCTAGCCTCCCACCCTTTTGCATTTGCTGCTTTAAGCTTATGGCCAGTGGTGTAGTCTAGCTTTTTGTAGTGGGTATACTGTGATGATTCCCTCATAGCCTCTTCTTGAATATGCAGCATAGCATTTGTACATTAAACATATGGCTTACATATGTCTTACACCGTGGTTAGTTTACACTTTTGTTGTTTCTGCATTAGGTGCAGCAAAGGCAAAATCATTTTACACCTTAGCCTGCCTTTAGAAACACAAAGTTTAGGATTTATATTCCCAAATTAAATTAAAGGGGGGGGGGGTATGGGGGTCTCCCCCAGATTTTTTTATATTAAAATACATTGTTTCCCACCTTCTGGTGACTCTACAATAGATAAACACAAGTCTGTTCTAGATCCAGCCCCCTTATCTCGTAATTACGATATCTTTTCTCGTAATTACGAGATCCTGAGTGTGCTAACGGCTACATTAGCTGTGAAACTTTTTTTTATTTGGTGAATGCTCAGCGCCACCGTACAAAAGAACAAACTTTCCCTTTTTTTTCAAAATCAATTTGGGATAATAGCTCCTTTTTTACCATATTGACCTCATCCTTGTTTAGAGTAAATTGCTGTTTTGAGTAAAAATTCTCTTTTTCATTCATTATCTTCTTGGGTAATAGCATGATGCATATGTAACTTAGGCTCTATATGTTTTGCATTTATTCTATTTAGTTAAGCTCCAGAGGCAAAGTTTGGGTCAAGTTGAGCCGAGTGTTATATCAGTCTCGACAGCTTTATTTCGTTCTCCAAGGACACCTGTCTGACTTGCTTTGTATATCCTCTCACTAGAGGAGAGAGGAGAATGCAGAGGATGGCAGATGACAAGAGGAGCAACAAGTCTGCTATTCATCAAGTGTAGGGAAGTAAAAGGATGCAGCATGATCAAGACACAGTTTAATTAGCATTTTTTAATGTCAGGCCAATCACATCATTTATTGACCATATATAATAAGTCTTAGCTGTGCAGACTCAAGCTGTGAGGCTGTGCAGACTCCTCACCTGTTTCATTCAGCACATGTTGTGGCATTGCCCACTGTCTGTCACTGTGGTAAGTCTGTGAGAGCAGATGGAGCAGATGTTGGTGTCAGCGCCCTGCATGTGTGCGGAGATGCAGCATTTCTCAACCCACCCACACACTGTCCTCTCAGACACACTCAATGTCTCCTTCTCTCTGCTGATCTCAGACTCCCTGCAAAGGTGCACTGTAGCCGATTTCCTTTAGGAGGATTTTTTTTTTGGTAACACTTAACAAGTAGGTACACACAATTGTTGTAGACTAAGACTTTATTGTCCCCAAGTCGAAATCCCTTTTCACATCACAGTACATGTATGGGCCGCACGCCGACAGTTGATAACAAATGGACCACACATACAACAAAAATAACTTGCAGACAGTATATAGACAGAGTAGGACTGGAGTGGGTTTATCTTGGCCTTTGTTGAGGGCTGCTATGGCTGCAGGCACCAGGCCTTTGCCATAGCGAGCCCTCCTGCACAACAGGGACCTGTACCTACATCCAGAGGGCATATTGTTGAAGTGGCAGTTGAGTGGGTGTGTGTTGTCCTTTGCTATTGTAAATGCTATGTGTGTGATGGCCTTGAGATTGAGCTCTGACAGTGTGGGTGTGGGGAGACCACTTAATTAGGCAGCTATGTTTGTGACACGTGTGTGAGTTTGACCCAGTTTTTGACAGTAAGCATATTGAAGAAGCAATTGGAACAGTAGAGCAGGATAAGCTGGACCATACTAATTCTACATAGGATTTTTTTGTTGTGTTAACACAAAAAAAACCTATGTTAGATAGCACAAACAAACTATGTGTTAGGTAACACAAAAAAAACTATGTAGTAGGTAACACAAAAAAAAGCTATGTGTTAGGTAGCACAAATAAAAACCATGTAGTAGGTAACGCATATATATGTAGTAGGTACTACAGTTATGTGAACCTTATTGTAAAGTGTTACCATAATTATTTGCATGCTTGTACTGCAGTATGGAGCTATATTTTTACTAAAATTTCTGGAAATTTGGGATATAACAGCTCCCTTCTAAGCCCAATTGATCCATTGTTGTCAGAGCTTCTCCTCTGCCGTTGTCGTATTGATTTGTAACTTAGCTGCTGCTATATAGGGAAAAAGGAAAAAATAGCCTTCATCTCCCACCTCTTTGCTTTGTGTTGTTGTAGCCCTCTTTAAAAAGAACAAACACACATTTCTATGCAGGCCCACCTGCCTTGCTTTAGCCACTATTGCCAGGGAATTAGTGATTAGCACTGAGGTGAATCAATCAACACAAGAGGTTTCCTTGGCAACCAGATCTGTGGCATATCTGTAGTGTTTGAGAAGGAGTGGTGGGGGAGAGGAGGGGTAAGGGGCAGCTCTTTGGAGACGCACACATACATCTTTGTACTTCTATCTTTGTGAGGACTGTTGTTTACGTAATGCATTCTCCTGACCCTTACCTAACCTAAACCATTGCAACTACATTTCTCACACCAACTTTAACACTATAGTCTAAACCTAAACCTTATTCTAACCCGCAACTTAAATCCAAGTCTGATCCCTTAAAGAGCACAGTGAGGACCAGGCAAACAGGTTCCCACTTTCCATAATTGTCCTCACTATGAAGGTACAAATCAAACTGGTCCACACAAATGCAGGATTTACGCGTACAGTATACACACTCACTCACTCACTCCCCCTGTTGTTCATTCTGATTTGCTGGGCAGAGGAGTCGTGACTAACCAGAACAAAGCACTGAATCGTACCCCTGCCCTACCCATCTGCGTACATGCACCCCCTTCCCCCCCCTGCACACACACCACGACCACCACTGACTCACTATCATCATCATTGAATAAAAGGGAGCAAAACATTTTCTTCCCCTGGTGGATGTATGCTGACAGTCTCAGTCTCAGCCAGGTCTCATGTTTGTTGGATGCAGAGCAGGCTACTGAACAGCGGAAACGATGGGGGAGGTGGCATGAGGTCAGCCACCTCGCTGCTCTCACATGTTGCCACAACAAACCCTTAGATCCCTGTGTCTATTTGCTGCCGTCACAGCTGGAGCGATGGGGGCACCTGTGGGATCAGCAGCGACTTTATTTAGATCCCCGTGCCCCAAACCCCCTCCGCCTATGCCGCTGGTCTAGCATCAACGCCAGCAACAATCCTGACCACAAAGCACTCTCCATTCTCCTCTTACCGAAACCCTTGACTTGTCGCTCACACACATCAGCGCAGGCCTGAAAATAAACATCTTGTGTTACAAGTGCAGCTGGGTGGGGCGCCCTTAGCTCAGTTGGTAGGGCGACCCGGGTTCGATTCCCGCCCGCGGTCGTTCTCTGCATGTAACTCCCCTCTCTGCCCCATTTCACCTCTGTCTCTCTGCACTATCAATAAAGCATAACAATGCCCAAAACAATCTTCAAAAAACAAGTGCAGCTGGGATCGTTTCCTGGGGATTCAAGAGTGCATCTCTCAACACACTCATGGTTTACTTTCTCAGGATTATTGAATCATTCGTCATCTTATTAGCAGGCAGACGACACATATACTCTGATGATCTGCTGAAGCTTTGATCGCACACATATACACACACTCCTCGGGCTATCAGCTTGTGCCAATATTTTCCAGATACCTTACATGTTTTTCTCGTAGGGTTTTCGTCAGATTTTTGGAACAACCTGAAAGGGATCACTATACGCTGATGATTTCAAGACAGATCTCTGCTGGATCTCAGAAAGTGTAGGCAGCCGTGGCTGAACACAGCGCAGGTTATTGAGTGTCCGTTCCTTTGAGAGACGTGCAAAGAATTTTAGGTTTAAATCACCGTGGCCCCCTCTGCTCTGTCAAGCCCATCAGTTATCTTGCATTACAGGCGGTCAGGGTTAATCAATGTCACTGCCCGCTCATTGAGAGCAGACAGCGGCTTCAGAACGGGGCTGCAGGTGCTTAGTTATTACGGCGATGGTGTCACTGTAAATTCCTAGCCTCGGTGGCAGACTGTGAAGCCATATTAAACAGGAGCGTCTTCCCAGAATGCCTCTGACTCATCTGACATTTCAGTCTGAACCCCCGGTCCCTGTCTCTCTAGCCTGCAGCTCTCTCTATCTTTCTGCCTTCTATCCCTCTATCCATCTTCCTCTCACTTTCCACTGTTCTAATTCAAGGTTACCACTTTTTAAACATCTATCAACCATTTCTTTCTTCTTTTTTTTTCTTTTCCATTCCGTCTCACCATTTCCTAGACTCTTTAAACATTCATCAGGTGAATTTCAATCAGGACCAGCCCCTATTGCTAGTGAGGATGCACGGCATTTCAGGTACAGGTTCAAAAATCAGTCAGTGCCGTCCTTGTCTTTTCTTCTCTCCTCACAGAGCAGAAACAGTCAACCTTGCACCATTTTTTTCACCCCCTGGTTCTGCTGCTGCTGTTTGTTTCCAGTTGATTGAATTTGGAATGTAATTAGAAGTGACTCTGAGGCAGGGGCCACGGGTTTATGGATAGTGTAATATCTCCCCCATGAGCCAATTCGAAATGGGATTGACTTTGGTAGGCACGTCTAATTATGGTTTTGTACACAGATATATTCACGAAGGGCTCAGAAAGCCCGACAGATGCAGCTGCAGCTGCAGTCTTGAAGGTCCCATATACAGTAGATGTTCCAAACGTCCATTGTCTCTAGCAATGATCTAAAATAACAGACCTAGGCTACTGTGAATTTCTCTTCCATACGTACACCTGGAGTATATGGTGGGGCAACATTTAAATTGGTAACGTTTGCGGGTTGGTGTGTGTGTGTGTGTTAAACAAGTGCATTAAATTAGTTTTCAAGTCAGCAGCAGCATACTGATGTGGAAACATATTGCCTGCTGGGCCACCTGCATTTGTTATTTCATCTCCAGCTCTGTGTTTGCTCTCTGGGTTTCTATCAGTTAAAGCCCTGCAACATGATCACACAGATATTCAAATAGCTGTTTGGTGAAGCTGCTGCAGCAGGTGTGCCACTCCAGTCGCTTGGTATACTCTGTCTGTGTACTGAGTCTCAGTGAGGTTTAGTGTCTTAACAGACATTGCATTTCATGCTGCAACCTTTTTGTTTCTTTTATGAACCATAGCTCATATGCAGAGCTGGCCCAAGCCTTCAGGCCCTAAGCGAAATATGATTAGGGGGCCCCTCTCCAATGTTAGTGCTGCTGAAACTATAGATCTTTGTTAAATATCATTCACACACCCAGTGTTTTCCGCTAGTGCCTCCACCGTGCAAAAATATTAGACAGCCGAGAATCAGACCCTCCTAGGGGGGTCCGGGGGTATGCCCCCCCGGGAGATTTTTTTAACCTTTTTAAAGTGAAATGCATGAATCTGGTGCACTTTGAGAGGAAAATTATGAGGCTAAATCTGAGAAATTTTGTGTGAACAAATAATTTGGAGACACTGGGTCTGATGAATTAGAAGCTATTGAAGAAGGACACGGATTTTCCATAAAAATATTAATATAAAATAAAATATTATGGAGGGTCCTCTGGGTTGGGCTTGGAGCTCTTTTTCTTTTACGGGACATATTTCTCTGTAATATAATGAATGCATTTAAGATTTTTTTTTTTTGCATTTTCAAGCTTTTTTATTAGATAGTACAGCGTTGAAATGGGGAGACAGAGAGAGAGAGGGGGGATGACCTGCAGTAAAGGTCCACGGGTCGGATTTGAACCCGCGACCACTGCAACGAAGGCCGGAGCCAATATGGTACGCGCTCTATCCATTACGCCACCGGAGCACCCCAATGAATGCATTTAAATGCAGTGTGAGGAACTAAGCAGAAGAACTCTGTTGTCCAGCTACTGTATCTTTTTTTCCACAGACAAGGCTGAAATAGGCTATAGACTATACACAGTGCATGGGCAACTGAGGGCAGCCCCATTTCCAATTGTTTTTAAATAAACTCAATACACACTGTGCATAGATGTGAACGTGACATGATCAGATAATTTCGGATTTCCTCCCAGATGAACTGATTACATTTTTAGGCTATTAATTATCTAGACCAAAACATTGTATTCCTTTTTTTGTATAATAACTTACATTTGCATAATATGATGTTAATATCAAACACACAAACTAAAAAAAAAAAAAAAAATTATTATTCTTTTTTTGGAGGGGGCCCCCCAAGCAGTCTGGGGCCCTAAGCGGCCGCTTAGTTCGCTTATGCCTCGGGCCGGCTCTGCTCATATGTCTTAATACTGTAAATCTGAGCTTATTGAATGTAATCCTGTCAAGGCAACTTTCTACATATGGATCAATCCATCATCATAGTAAATCCATCCTTCAGGAAATAAGTGCATACTGTGCTTTTTAAATCTGAAGAAGGGTTGTTCAATTAAGGATTCAGAGATTTTGCCCTTAGTAATATTTCTGGGAATTTCTTGAGACATTTTAAGAATGTGCACGTAAGCCTAAATATGTTTTGTTGTCATTTCACTCAGTCTTTAATGAAAAGAGGTCTGTTTGTTCTGTAGTTGCATCCCACCAATAGTTTTCAGCATTGTTCTCTGGGGAGGTGCCTGATCCTCCCTTTGCTTTTTGTATGAGGGGTGACTGATGCCAGAGAGAAAGTGAGAAGCAAGATGATTGCCTTCAGAGTCTATATGAAATATAATTGTCCTCCTAAACATGCCAACAACACCTGGAAACACCAGCTTCCCTCACCATTCAAGTATCAGTGGGTGTTTTCGAATGAGCTCATTATGGCTTAATCATGAGGAGGAGCCAAAAAGACGATGGCGGGGGACTGTGGCTCAGGTGGCAGAGCGGGTCGGCCGATGATCAAAGGGTTGGAGGTTCGATCCCCGCCCTGCCACTTGTGTCATAGTTGTTGTGTCCTTGGGCAAGACACTTCAACCACCTTGCCTCGCGTGAATGTCGATAGTTAGCCTGCTATCGGTGTATGAATGAGTGTGTAAATGGGAACAGGTCTCCCTTGAAAAAGAGTCTTCGGACTCAATGGGATTTACCTGTATAAATAAAGGTTAAAAAAAAACGATGCACAAAGGTGATGTTTATGTTAGGCCCCTTGATTTGTTTTATTACGCTGGGAATACAGCGCCGCAGGCAGTTTCACTTGGGCGCCCCTCTTAACAGATCTGACTGGCCACCACAAACATTGTAAATTCATTTTCATTAGGTTGTACTAACACGTGGTAAGACCAGCTCTTTCAGAGCCGACTGCCGCTGTGAAATTCGCACCCAGTGTGGCCAACCAAATGATTTTTTCGGAGCGCTTTGCACACTGCACAGCGCCGTGCTCTGCGTTTAAGTTTTACTAGAAGTATGCTTCATGGATGAATACCAACTGGTTGGTTTTGCAAAATGCATGTTTGACATCCAACTTCTGTTAAATAGCACCGCTAGGGTGACCAGATCCCAATTCACCAGATGTGGGACAAAGACTACGTTTGTGCAGGACAATGCGGGACAATGTGCCGTTTTTTTTTAGCAAAATAAACTTGTGTCACCACCGGTAATGCCAGAGACACTGCTTTCTATATTAAAAAACACTATCTTTAGATCAGCGCGCAGCAGTTAAGTTACTGTTAAACAAATAGAGCATTAAGGCTGCGGCTTCACATTAAAAGCATTTCACTGGCTTCACATTAGCATTTCACTGGACAAACGTGAGTTGGCTTTTATTTTGAAGTGTTGTGCCCACAGCAGTGCTTAAAAAGTACAATAGAAACCTATGAGGAAAAGTGAGGCCTAGTTCCCCTTTTCAAAGCCTGATAAGGAACTCTTGGGGCCAACATGGGTAAAATAAAGCCTGGATTTGAGTTTTCTGGAGGCAAAACTCCCCAGAACAAGGGGTCATAAAACGAAGGAACCCAGCCCTAGTTTCATCACTCCTGATAAGGTTTGGTACCCCCATTGGCTGAGATCTTCCAGTCAACCATGTGACCATGATATGATAAAACCAGCAAGCACCCCAAAATCACCGCCCTTTCGCAGTGGAGCCATCCACAAAGCGGGTGTTTGCAAACTTTAAACTGAGCTCACAGACTGCTTGCCTGCAGTCTTTACCTTCCCGGATCCGAAGGAAGTTTCACCAAGGAAACTTCATACTACCGCGGCTGCTGAAACTCAGCCGTGCCTTCCTCCCTGCCAGCCGGAGAAGAAGCCCAGCGTCCCTGAACGCAACAGACAGTAAACTGCCTCGCCGCCTCCACAAAAGACGCACATGCCCCTACCGGAGCAAGCCAGCTGACCGCAACGGGCCCCGTCTTTCCCCCAAGAAACAAGATCGTTCCTCCACTGGCATAACAAGCAGGACCCTCCTCTAAACCTGTCGTGTGGACCACAGGATCCTAAACTACCCATCGCTTCTCATCATTGTCGGAGACGGTTCACAGTAGGCATTTGTCTGGGCTATAAATTAGGCTATAGATATCTATTTAGGTATACATTAACTTAAGGTTAAGGTACCGACTGACGAGTCGTTTTTCCCTTGTTTAAATGTGATTCTGACAGCATTATTTTCATAATAATTGCCTAATTGCTCACTGTGGTTTTTCCTCCCGCTTTCCGGGAGATGTTTGATTGTTGTGATTGTCGCTACGTTGTCACACGTCACAGTTAGGACGTCTCCGCCACGTGATTGCGTCGCCATCGGTGAGCCCCTTCACGTGACGAAAACGTCACAAGCTGTCCGCCATTTTTGGCTTTGGGCGGTGTCCACCCCCTCCCTTTCTTTTTGACACACACACACACACATACAGTGGTACATACACATGTACTATAGCCTGTGGGTTTGATTCTAAACTGTTCTTATTATTGCTCCTGCTATGTCTGCTTTCTTAAATTAGATTAGTTAATGGTTATTGACTTATGTGTATCGTTTTAATCAACTTGCCTAAGTAAACAAACCCTTACATTTGGATTTTAAGAAGCAGTGTCTGTGATATTTGTGTCTTGTATTTCACTATTTGCTGGTAAATAAGGTTTATGCTCGAATATTCACTCCTTCATTATCTTAAATGTACATTGTAACCAACTTTGACATTCTCAAGATAAATCCCTTTAACATTATGAGACTGTTTTTCTGATTTGATTCAAAGTTCCCTTTTTCAAAGGGTGGTGCTCCGTAGGTATTAATAAGTAATTTGATTAGCTTGACTAATTTAATTGATCATTAATTAACAATTTTTCTTAATATTATAATTTCCTTGAAATTAATAATATTCTTGACTTTGACCAAATCTACCCCTTATGAATTCCCAACAGAAGTAACAGGAAAGTAAATGCTGAAGCAGAGCCTTTACAGAGCCCACTGAGCCCATCAGCACGACACTGACAAACGGAGACACACACACACACACAGACAAACGGAGAGACGCACACACACACACACACACACACACACACACACACACACACACACACACACACACACACACACAAACGGAGACTGCTGTCTACACACAGCTATCCAATAAATGCCAGATTATAAAACACGCATTTAAAAAGGGGGGCTCACTGTCAATAACAATGCAGGACGTCTCAATTTGCGGGACGTGTGAAAAGTAGGTAGTTTCCTAATGGAAATGCGTGACTGTCCCGCACAAAGCGGGACATCTGGTCACCCTAAGCACCGCCCTGAGCACAGGACAAAATATTTTTGCTATTTTTTGTGACCTCACAAACTTGCTCATACAAACTGGTTAGTTATTGGTCAACCAAAATGGATTAAAAACTTGAGTCCGCCAATAGCCTCGCCTATATGAGCGAGCGCTCCTCCTGCCTCCGCCTCCCGTGGCACTGATCCCCCCTCATACAGAAGCAGCGCTGCCCTGAACACGCTACTGCTGCCAGTGGAGAGCCAGGCGGATGTACTAATGGCTCGTATTTCTGTTGACTTTCACATTATGCTGTTGGGTGTCGCGGTTTGTCTGCCAGCTGCTGTTACCGCTGGCTGTTTGCGTGATCGGGCTGAGTGAAGGTTGATGTCCGGAGTGTGAGAGCACCTCGCCGGATCGTAGCAGGCGCTTTGAAAACCTCCATCTCTGTCCGAGTCGACTGGTAAATTGAGTTTTGCATCTGATGGAGGCAGTTTATTGGCGTAATGTTTACCTGTTTTGTTAACTCAAATTCTAACTGAGCATTGACATGTGTTAAAATGTGTTGTATTGGCATTCATCCACAGCTTTATCATTGTGATTGTTATGATGTAAGATAGGTGAAACTGAAGAAACGAGCCCACCTGCCTCACTTTGAACACCGTCAAACACGCTGATGATTATCATCATGTTGTAAAAGGACACTAACTACAAGCTGTTCATATGATTTACTGTAGGCCTACCTACACCATAGATAGTAAGGCCTACACTTTGTTAGGATCTATTTCTGACCCCCGAACTTGTTAATGCACGCATATCTCGCGTCACGACACGCGCACGAGGACGAGCAGCGCGTGCGCAGAGGAGCGGTCCCCATTCTCATTATTATTAAACTTGTGGAGTCATTCACTTAAAGCTCCACATTTTACACACAACGTTACGTGGCCCTGAAAGACGCGCCAAGTGTTACACTTCCTTTACACAAAGAGGCAAGTTTCCAAAATAAGATTTATTTAAAATATAGGCTATACTTTAATTTGCTGTGAAGCAAGCAGCCTATATGGTCGGTTATGACAACATGTTCTTTATGAGGGCTGCCACTAAGGATTATTTCATTTTCCAATTATCTTCAGTTTATTATCTCGATTGATCTATTATTCTGTCAAATAGGCCTAAATCTCAGAAAATAGTGAATAAAAAAAAACATTTGAATTTCTCATGTCCGAAATTGACATCTTCAATTTGCTTGTCTTACATGACAGTTCAAAACTCAAAGATCCATTTTCTATAGGATGTGACAAAGGGGCACTTTACACTGTGAAAACGTGACAGTTTTCCAGTTTTAGGTTTAAAAAAAAATCCCGTTCAGACACAATTTATCTGACATCTTCACCCGTACACATGTTTTCAGAGGAAACGGGCCGAAATCGCTGAAGTAGCAGTGTAGCAGCCATGCCAAGCCAATAGTCAGCGGTGACACAGTAGATAGCTCTTCCGGTACAATTTGATGCATAAAACCTTACTGTAACCGAAAATTAATGCCGCTAACGTTCATAAAGCGGTTGGTGTAAGCTTGGGGTTACACATATTGTAAAAGACAAGCTTTCTGTCCTCTTATTTCACCGCATTGAACTCGTAAAAACAGAAGACTAGCTGATAGTGAAGGGACTCCGTGAGCGGATACCTTCCTGTTAGGCGTACTTCAAAATAAAAGTCAACTCACGTGTGTCCAGTGCATGCCCCCAGGACTGTGCCGTCTCCGAGCAGCCAGCATGGACATGTGGCCAACCCATTGGTATTGCATGGTGAGGGGTGGAGCTTATTTTCATGCGGCCCATAGGCAGGTTTCCCTGTCCACACAGTACAAGCGGCGAACAAGATTGTGTCTCTGCAAAAATTTTCTGGATATCAATCATAGGCTCATACTTATCTTTAGACCATATACTATTAAAATGGAAGTTTTCTCATTTCAAAACGCCACCTCAAGCGTTTTATTAGCCCAACGGCTTTTAACGGCTTTCAGTTTGTTTTCGCCAGGCTAGATGCTACAGAACGAGAATGATTCTACTCCCGCCTCCAGTCCGCTACGCTTGCCGCCCTCTTTCTTGATAGGTCCATAGTGCAGCTACATCCATGCTACGTCATGCTTCCGGGCCGCATGGAATTTCCGGATTATACTTCCTTGTTGCGTCTCTGCGCCAATGAGCAGCTTTCATAGGAATGAATGGGCGCCGTGTTTCAATCCGGTGTCCATTTCTTTATATGTCCATGGTCCAGTGAAATGCTATTAATGTTTAGCTAGCCAGTGAAATGCTTTTACTGTGAAGCCGTAGCCTTAATGCTCCTTTTGTTGAACAGTAGCCTAACTTAACCGCTGCACGCTGATAGTGTTTTTTAATGTAGAGAGAGCCGTGTCCCTGGCATATAGAAGTGACACACGTTTATTTAGCTAGAAAAACAGGCATAGCACAAATCTTTCCCCAGTCAAAGTGGCGGGTGGTCTCAATAACTTAGGGGAGAACGGGGTAAGTAGGCACACTTTTTACTCTAGTGAGAATTGCTCATCACCAAAACATCTGTCAATAGCCATTCCTACATTAAATTGAAGCTTAAGGTGTTGGCTAGAAATGTGTGTCTCTCTTTTTTCCCAACTTATTGTAATGAAGAAATAATTTACCAACAAAGACACTCTGACACATTGTGACAACCAACCCCATCAAGGTTGTCACACACTATGGGGTTGTTTGTCACAATGTTATCTTAATGGGAAAAATCTTAAAAAGAAGGCAAGGAGGCAGAACCAAATTTGAATGTTTAATTGCATTGTCAAGTTGACAAATGGGCCTACATAACTTACTGTAGCCTTGGCAGCTGGTCTAGTTTGGGATGCACTGGGTTGTTTTGATTTTGTTGCCCTTTTTTCTTTTGCTTGCTAGCTGCCTTTTCCTGCTCTATTCTTTCCTTCTCTGGGGTGTCAGTGAGGATACAGCTTGACAATTTCTTTCGTTATTGGGTTCCTTTTCTGGCTGCAGCCTTGAGATAACATGTGACAACCAACCCCCCAAAAAATTTGACGACCAACCCCAACTTGAATTTCTTGCTAGCATCAAGGCCAACAACCATCTGACAACTAATTAGCTTGCTAACCACAATCTAAACTATAGTTTACCCTTCACACTTTCTGAGGGTAACAAGTGTTTTGTTATAAACCCATTGTGTAAAAGCCTAGAAGAAAAATACTGAGAAGCAAAATATTTTGAATTTGACATGAAAAACACAAAACATCCTCTCACCTGAAATGCAGCAGTCTAACTCCAAGGAAGTCTATGTATGTGACCTCTGATCCCAATTCTGGACCTTTTTTATATCAACATTTCAGAGCTAGCACGCTCTGGTGGCGAGATATAACGAATGTGACATCCAACCCATGTGACAAATTACCCCGTTCTCCCCTACTGCGGTAATCGCTTGGACTAAATTGGCGAGTGTTAGCCTATATTTTAGCCCTGCACGACACTCTCCGCTGATCACAGTGATGGTGCCGTGGAGACACCGTTCATGTTGTCTTCTAACTTTATAACTCACTTGTGGGTATTTTGACAGCAAATGCTATAGACTACGTATGTGTGAGGGTGGAGCCGTGACGTCAGCGTTATCAGGGGAAATGGTTTCGGTGTTTACAGGAAACCAAAACCGTTAAGTTTTCCAAAAAATCCTCCCTGGGAGGTGATCTCAAAAACCTGCGGTTTCATGCTTGCGTTTGCTGTGTTCATGTAAATGATATAGTGGATCCGCGGGAATTTTTCTGCGTATGCACCGTTTTGCGTGGCCGTGTAAAGTGCCCCAAAGAAGAATAGCAAATGTCCAGATTACTAGAGAATGACCAATGGAATCGACCAATCGATTCAACACTGCTTCTAGAAGCAATTATGTGTAATTATTGGGCGAGCCAACTCATCTCTGCACTGTAGTGATGGATGCAATAAAAGTAAATTCTACAAGTAAAATGAATTTCACGCCGGTTTACAACCAGCCTCTTTACAACCAGCCTCTTTGTGTCACCTATCTGAGTAACTGATGGGGAAAAGTGATGGTTTGTATGTTTGTTGTCAACCTTTGTTTTATCTGTTCTGCAGCACAAGTATAGCCTACATCTGCCATTTCTCACAACGTGACACGTGGCCTTCTCCCAGGCTGTTAATGTGAGTTTGCTGAGGTGTAACATTGTGGGGTGAGCGAGCGGCACCCAGTTGCTGCGTTTGCAGCAAGGTGCCAAATGCTGAACCCTGTCCTTACGAGGAATTTTACTCTACCTCTTTTGAAACCTTCACAGTGGAGGGTTGTGATGGCATTTTTAAAAAAAACATTCATCATTGCTCCTCATTTTCTGCTGATTTATTATTGATTTCAGCCATCTTATTATGTGCTGTTCTGTGTCAGTAAGGAATTGAATGTAAGCCAAGTCCAAGCTCAGCTCAGATCTGGTTGTCGTCGAGGTTTGCTACTCCAGTTTTCCAGCAGTTGGGTCACGTTTCCAATTTGTGTTGGCGGAGGTGGAACTGGACCCCTGAGGAATCTCCCGGCACGGTTGGTGACGGTGATGTGTGTAGGACGATTTGTGAGGTGGGACCACCTGTTGACAGACCCACTGTGAATGATTGAGAGAGGAGATGGGTTTTTTTCAAAGATGAAAAGTTGGGGGTTGATCTGCCTTAATAAGAGTTAGGATGCATTGTTACACAGTGACATTTGTTCAGATCACTGTTCCTTGAATGCCACTTACCCTCTACATTTTTTGGGACAATTTGAGTGAGTTCAGTCTCCCCTCCACCTTCAACATGACAGTAGTTTTTTCTGTGGCGACAGCCTCTGCATTATTCTCCCTCCTCCGATCTCTGCCGCCTAACTCCTGCCTCCCCACCCCCTATAAATAACCATGTGGATAGAGCAAATCTCACTAAAGCCTGGCACCGTGGTACATCAGCACTTTGGAGAAGGCTGGGGATGATTTTGTTCTCTTGTCCTTGTTTGATGCGGCTGCTACTGTTTTTTACTGTGGTCAGGTTGCTACAGCAACAGAGTTTGAACTTAGCTCAGCTGATGTTACATATGTTATCTGTCTCCATGAATTAATGCATCAAATGTGCATCCCCATTGCACTGTATCTTCTGTTTGTAATTTTCTTATTAAGTTCTAACAAATGGTTCAGAGAAGTCTGGTGTTCCTCTTAATGATTACAAAAACAATATATTGTCATCACGCTTTAGCAAGTTCCCCTCACTTCAATTGGTGCTCATACCAAGCAACATTCCAGTTTTTGTAAATTTTTTTGTTGTTAATTTTGCGGTTGCAGTCCAACACAAGGCCCGTAAATATGGCCCAAGCAAGTACGTGAACGACAACCATTGAGTCTGCTTTTGAGTATTTGTATGGCACGTGTTTCAGACAACAATCAGAAAAAAAACATAACAAAAAAAATGCAAACAAAGTAAAAATGTTAAAGATTGTATGAATTACTAAAATAGCACAACAGGAGTTTTGTAAAGGTGATTGTAACATTCATTGGACCGGTGCAGGGGTTATATATAAACAACAACTGCACAAGGGTAACATATTTAATCTGACATCAGCAATAACACTATACATTTGCACATATTTGCTTACATACTATATTTTCTCTGCATCGCGGGGCTTCTAAACTGAAAAGTACTTCTGCTTAAAAAATGGCTGAGAGCCGCAAGACTCAACCAAAACAGTAAAGTTAATATTCTCTGTGAAGCTGAGGGGAGCTGCAGACTCAGGTGTACAGTGCCTGCGTGCCTGTCCGAGAAAGCCAAACTTCTTACATTACCGACAGTTGTTTTTTTAGTATAAAGATATGGCTTAGTGCAGCTTTAACTGCTGCTGTAAGCTGCTGCTAAATCTGTGTCGACTGAACACACAAATCATTCACTACGGATTGATTAGAGGATGATAACCTCCTGAACAAACAGGAAAGGCCTAATCTAAACAAGATGTGCAGATGAATAATGATGTAGAAAAGAAATTGCTGTTCAATCTGTTCCTCAGTCTGAAGTTGGATGAGGTATTTCCTGTTTCAGTTTAAAATGTGAAGATATATAGGCTACGCTACAGTATATATTTACATATAAGCTCAAGGGCTGCACCTAACAGTTATTTTCATATCAGTTAACCTGCGGACTTATTCAAATAAGATTTTCCATTTCCACAGAGCGATCATGGCAACTATTTCAGAGGCAAAGTGCACGGCGGTTGGCAGCCGGCAGCAAGCCAGCGAAATATGCCTAAACAGGGGAGGGCAGTGTTTTTTTTTAGCCCTTAATCCTGTTTTTTCTTTTTGGGAAATAAAAGCAAACCATGTTGAGGTGGCAAAGCGATTGATGAGTGAGGTGGATTTCCTTACTTCTTTGTAATTGGAAGGTGATGATGGAACTAGACACCTACTTCTCTACTAAATGCAAACCCTTAGGCAATAAAACCAGTTTAACTTTTTGTGTGTTTCATGTAGAGAATATATTGTAGAGAAAAATCAAACATTTAAAAGAGAAATTTTAAGCAGTGGTTCCTAACCCTTTTGTCTTGTGACACGTCAAAACATACTAATACCTACTACTCCTGTAAACAAAAAAACATACCGTAATATTTTTTTTAAATACATAATTTTGTGCAGCAGAAATATTTTTCCATTCCTTTAGAATAATGGACAACCCCTGGGAATCAATGATTTTAAAGGATGATTAGGTACAAATTTCAATCTCATGGGGTTTCAAATAATGCACATGTATTTAAATGCATGCCTTTACACCTGTGGTTTAAATTACAAGTAAAAAAAACTGAGAAAATGGAATCCATCTGGTCAGTTTCTTCGCAGGTGACATGGGATATGGGGCGTTTTCTTTCTTTTTTTCCCCTGCAAGTTGAATCCCAGTTGAGAGCAGTTCACCCATGTGTCTTGTTAACCAGACTGTAGCAGAAAATGAAAGAAAGAGACCTGCCGGCCAGACTGGTGCACAAGGTGTGGATGACGCACGACGTGTGCAACTGTGTGTGCAGGAGGAGAGTGCCTGGAGCTGTGGGTTCTTTGCTGAGTATTAACACAGGCAGCGATTTCCATCACACAAACAAACACACACACACACATATCGCAGACAGACATATCACATCACGATTCCCACATGCTTTTCCTTCCTGATGTGTGTCCTTTCATGTTCATGTTAAATGCATCGCTTTGATCATCCTTCTAACAGAAAAATAAAATGGAATTGGATTGATAAACTTTTGAAAATGCTGTGCTTGAATGAAGGTTTTAATAAGCACACTCTGGTGTGATCACACAGCAGTAACCGGAGAGACGAGAGATGTAATCGGTGCGCGAGGGCTGTGGATGGGTGAACATGAGATGAGGTGAGGGCTCGCCTCCAGGGGGCCTGTGCTCACACGGCAGAGGGAGGCAGAGTAGTCAGTGTTCAGCACAAAGACCATTGGTCCTCCATGTAGAGAGACATACACTAGAGATAGACCGACCCCTCTCTAAGCCCAGATATTAACACTTATCATCTTTCTCATTCAAGAAAAGTCATTGTTAAAGTGAAGACTTTGGATCAGGAAGGTCACAGACTCACGGCAATGTGTTTTTGAATTAGTGACCTTTTGTGAATCATATTTAACTTTATTTTTTGTTCTCTGTAATAGGAAAATGTTTCATTTAGATTGAAAGCGCAATCTGTTTGTGTGTTTCAGGAGCTGTTTAGCTGGTCCTGGTGCACTACTATGACTCTGAGCTGCTGAAGACTTAACACAAAAAAATACAAAAAGTTGTCATCCCTTGATCTGAAGCCCATCCAATAACTCAATGGGTTCCCGCAGCCACGGCTTCTTCCACCACCACCACCACCATCGTAGCTCCATGGTGCCCACTGTGGTGCCCAGGATGCTGCCTGAGAGCACCAGCCTGCTGGGGGGCATCGCACAGATCACCCCTAACCTCTTTCTGAGCCGAGGGAACGTGGCGTCCAACCGCAGCCTGCTGCTGTCCAAAGGCATCACATGTGTGGTCAACGCCACCATCGAGCTGCCCAACTTCAACTGGCCTCACATGGAGTACGTCAAGGTCCCTCTGGCGGACATGCCCCACTCCCCTCTCTCCTTGTACTTCGACACGGTGGCTGATAAGATCCACAGCGTTGGACGGAAGCGCGGGGCCGTGCTGGTGCACTGTGCTGCGGGTGTGAGCCGCTCTGCCTCTCTGTGCCTGGCCTACCTCATGAAGTATCACCGCGTGTCTCTGGCAGAGGCCCACGCCTGGGTCAAAGCCCGTCGGCCCGTCATCAGGCCCAACGGAGGCTTCTGGCGCCAGCTCATCGACTATGAGAGGAAGCTGTTTGGAAGGAACTCTGTCAAGATGGTGCAGACGCCCTACGGGGTGGTACCCGATGTCTACGAGAGGGACCGCAGGAGCCTGGCCCCGTACTGGGGCCTGTGAGAGGGGCCGAACACAGCGAGGGGTCCAGGAGGAAAGTCAAGACGAGTCCTCTTGCCCTCCTGGACTGCAGGTTCATGCGTGTTCAGAACAGGCAAAGTGAGACACGTGTGAGTGTACGTTTATGTGATGTTTATTTAATGAATACTGGTGCGTTCTGACAGAGGGAGCGTCAATGGAAACTGGTTGGTGATGGTTCAGCTGTCCCTCCAACCAGTTGCCTCCATTTAGTGTTTGAACGGGAGCAAGGCGACGTCCAGCCCATAATCTTTATGACCAATGGATCCATCGGGACCACAATGATCATGTCAGACACCAAAACAAGATGAAACGCTTAGATTCTTGTTGGTGCTGTCTATTTCATGGTCTGTCTGTCCGGTGCCAGTGGAGGACGTGCGATCTGTGAAGGTGTTAGCTGTGACCCCGCAGCTCTGTCAGCGATATGACTGAAGTCCTTTTCCTGACATGATGTCATGTGGTGGTGTATTGTGACAGTTTTGCAGTAGTCTTTAGTGTGAAGGGTAGCAGCATGCCCTTAATTTATGGTAGCATTTAAGATAAGTGTACAGAAAAAATTACAAATAATTTTATTGAAATGTATTAATAGTGAGGAACAAAAGTTTATTGCACACTTTAGTGAACATTTAAAGATGTTTGTATTTTTGCCTTTTTAAGGTGAAACTTAAGAAGTTAAAAGATTCAAGCTAAAAGTCAAGGTTTAGGGAAAGTTCCTGTGTACCACAGGGTTGACTGTTCCATCCCGTGACTAAACTATGTTATTGTAGTGCTATTTGATGCTGTATTTAAAAATATATATATATATATATATATATATATATATATATATATATATATATATATATATATATATATATATATATATATATATATATATATATATATATATATATATATATATATATATATATATATATATATATATATATATATATATATATATATATATATATATATATATATATATATATATATATATATATATATATATATATATATATATATGCCGCTTCATGATAGCTCTATTACAGAGGCCTGGAAGAATAGTAATAATTTATATTATAATTTGTTATGGCCCCGCTCTTGGCCACAACACATATTGTTGTTATTGAGACACACAGCGGTTTAAGTGTAAAAGTATTGATAATTTATTACAATAACCCTCCTCGTTATAGTTAACCAAAATAATTTTGTCACAAAAGTCGAACGAAGAGTAAATGGTGTCTGGAGAGGGAGAATATTTTCAATCCCTTGTGTTAGTTTTTTCAAGTGAGGTTGTAAAAAAGAAATCAATGCAGTTAAGAGAACACATTTTATTACTAAAAGTAAACCAGCCCAGTGAGCAATGTGAAATATGCCAAAAAACCTTCTACTTCTGTGGTCGCAGGTTAAAAATGTTACTTTTGTGTAATTACTGTTCCGCACTAGAAGAGTTGTAGGGGTGAGACAAAAAGATTTATACTGCAGTACATCTGTGGAAAAGTTTGGCGAGATTGACTATGGTCGTCTGTGTATTTGGGTTTGTAATACAGATAAAGCCGGAACCCTCTTGTGAAAAAATAGAATACAAAATAAGGTTTTGCCTCTCACCCCTACTTTTCCGTAGCAGCAGAGATGTTGGATGTGGTGTTGAATGCAACACCATTGACATTTTCAACCCACAGAAAACCAAGGATGCTTTTTCAACAATAGATTAAGTGTGATATTACAATTTTCTTTTTAATAAAGACTACAAGTTCAGGGGTAAATAATTGTTAGCAGGAGACAGATTGTCTTGTTCGGTGCACAATCTGTTATCTGGTTTCAAAGTATGTAATTCCCTTAAGAAAGTCTTTAAAATAAAAGAAAAGGAAAAGAGTTTCTGTCACTATTTGTGTTCACACTTAATAGAAACTACACCTCTAACATATAATATTCCAGGCTTTTACTGGGATCATGTACATATACTAAAAAAAGAAAGCAGCTCAACTTTCTACTATGTTTCTTTCCATAAACATCCAAGACGTTTTCACATTAAAAGGCTGTAGCGTTTCCTCTTCTGAAGGCCTCTTGATGTTAAATCTAGACAGCCATTTCCCCCCAAGAGATGTCAAGGAAGCGTTCTGTCATTCATTTTCATTTGTTCTTGCTACAGAGCAGCAGGCAGATATTAATGAGCGCTATTTCTCTTGTGTCCACACTTCTGAGGAAACCTCCGGAGTGGTCTCTAGATGATTTCCATTACCCAGAGAGAGACGAGGCAGGTTTGATGACAGGACGACCACCAGAGAGATGCAAAATTGATGGGGACCAAATTATACCCTGCACACGCTGTTTTCTCACAGCTGAAAAACTCACATTTTATTTTCTTCTTTCTCTGCCCCTCTCCCCAGTCTTTGCTGTGTTAATGTCAGTACATGCACAAGGTAAAGTCAAACACTTAAAGTAGACACATCCTTCACCAGCAGAAGGATATTATCATATATCATTCAAGCATTAAGCAAACAAATGTCATCAACCTGAGCAGTTCATGCCATGCAGAACGAGCAACGTTGATGAAGTTTAGGGGGATGACATTCAAATGGCAGCAACTCAACAGGATGTATTGGACACTGATTGGCTGCCTGAAACTGCAGGGTCTTTTGTTTAGTAAACTAATGTTTGGTTTATACGTCAGATGACCTGTTCAAAATGCTTGTTTTCTCTAACCAAAGGTTAAAACCGCAAATATATAACATTTTCACTGATTTAAAGCACATCAAAATATAAAATAAAAATATAAAGAATATAGCCCTATAATTCAGTATTTCTAACATTCTGGCCACGACTTGTAACTATTTTAGAACCAGTCTTGTGTGTCAAATCTGTCTGTGCAGGTTTTTTATTCTAACCATACCATGGAAACCATACAAAGCAAATAGCCTATGGACATCTGCTGTAGTAGCTGCAATGTATTATTGACTCATGGGCTTCAAATTATACAGCCTTTAATCATTCACTCAAATCGACACGAGCGACAGCACTTCTCCTTATCAATTGGTGTAAATCTCTTGCCATACACACAAGGCCAGTTGTTAATATATTAACATGATGCTTTCAATGCTGCTTTACTGTCAGATTCACCCTCCTCGTTATAGTTATAATTTGACAACCTCATTTAGCTGCACGGCAACATATGCCTTTACTGCTGGATGTGATATAAAGTGTATCACACAACATGAATGAACACATGCAGAACACCTTAATAAATGAGACTCAGAGGACAGTTTTGAAAGGCTGTTAGTGCTTTATGTAAATATCATGTAGATAAATGTAGAACTGACGCTGTAATGTTTGGGTGTAAGAGAGAGTTAAGAGGAGCAGATTGAGGAGACCTTGAATGATACAATTTAATCTGTATAGTCAAACAAGTCATTCTTCAACGTCTTTGTGGTGTAACAGTTACTCATCCGTCTGTTGCCTTTAAAGCCGCCGCTGTCTGAACTGATTGATAGAGTGGACATCTAGGTAAAAGGACGGTGAGCCACTGAGCTGTATTCAATTTGTACTGAACATCTGAACAGCATGCAGTGAAAAAAATGACTGGTATTTGTGTCCAGATCATTTATGGTGAAAGGGAGGCTTCATAAATCTACTGTTGGTAGGTCTGTCTGACCACTACATTGGTGTCGGCACCTAAACTTCATCGTGCAAATTATAGTGTTCACATGGGTGTGATGCCAGTGTGAAAGGGGCTTTAGTGTCAAAGGATAACTCTGGTGATGACTGAATTACTACTAATTACATAAGGTTTTTTTCTTTTCTTTTGTAAAGATTACTTTTTTGTTATTTTTTGCTTTATTAGACAGATTTGGACAGACAAAGATGAAATGGGGCAAAGAGGGGAATAAATGCAGAGAACTGACCAGGGTGGGATTGGAACCCGGGACTGCTGCGAGGCCTATGCCCGGGGGGAGGACACTCTACCCAATGCGCCCCATGAGGCTTTTTTTAAGCTCTTTCTCTACACATTTTAATCCTGTAGACTCTCAAAATAGCAGCTATTGCTTTTTAATCTAAATTTGTTGAGCCTCTGTGGATAAATGGAAATGTTATCAGGAGGAAAGCACGAGGCAACTCTATTCACACAGGTGTAGGCAATCAGCTGTTTTTCGATCAATATATGATTGACTAGGGCCGTCAAATACCAAAAAAAGCCTGCAGTCAATAAGGCACAGTATCATTTCAATCTAGCTCCTCTCCCAGAGTGATCATTGCAGTGTGCTGTGGCAGACAACAGGCGTGGAGATGACAGGCTCGCGAATGAAAGCCGGAATAATTACACAGCCTTATTCAGTAATTGATTTCAACTCTTATAGTTTTCTGTAATCCCGGCCCTCACCGTCAGAGAAGAGGTATTAATTTTCTGCAGGAAATGAATTAGGGAACAGTGAGAGATAAAATGGATGTCGGAGAACACACCTGAACACAAGTGTGAGGCTTTAATGAGACTGGTTCCACAGAAAGCTCCCAGACATCTCATTTGATTGGCTGAAGTGCTGCCAGCGATGGCCTGGCAGGCTTGTTCGAAAAACAGAATTTATTCCATTTTGTGGCAAATTGATAGAGATGAGGCCTCTCTGGCCTGCAGAGAAAGTACATTATTGAGTGAAATCAGAGGAAAGATGGAAAATGTGCAGCAACATTCATGCCAGTGGGAGAGGATGACTGGCGGGTAAAGCAAGCGGACTATCATCAAAGGCCAGTGAATTAACTGAGCATCTTGTTTCAAAGCTGTAATGTGCTCATACAGATATATCTGTTAAGTCCGACCAATATAAAAAATGTATGACATTTTTAATGTATGCATGTTTATTTCCATCACATTCACATTACAGTCATAATTACAACACTAGAGCAGGGCACTGTAAAATACAAAAAGTGCTGCTGCAATTTTAGCTCAGAATCACAGTCAACTTCTTCTGGAATTTTAGCTCATGTTGCACACAACACCAAGACAAAAACAAAACCGTTCACATGGTTCCCTTCAAGTCCCCAAATATCAACTTTGTACTTATAAAATACACAATTTAAATACAGCAAGAGGTGCTGAAATATCCTCAACAGTGCAAAAGACATTCAAAGCAGTTAATATTGAACACAGCTCATGGAAAGGGTAGACATCTACCTTTGTTTGAATATTTTAGATTTGAAAGATTTTAGAAAGATATTAAAACCGCAACAGACTTTTCATCGAACAGACCCGACCAACAAGTATAATTCAAGTGCAACAATAGGCTTATGATTCAGCAGCTCTCATTCAGTGGGAATAAAGGGAGTCATAATTACAAGTCCTCTCAAACAGAAGCAAAGCAACAAGTGGAATCAATATCTCAAGATGTTTACAGACTTCTTCTGCCAGTGTTTTTAATGATATTGCACACCGAATAATTTAATTAAATATGATACACTGACAAGAGATTATATACCAAGATTGACTTTTTCCATATCTGCTGTGAAAATAATTGGAAATCATATAAAAAGCATCATTAAATACGGCCTTCACAGCTGACCTACCTGTTTCAGGTATTTCATGTAGAAGAACAGAAGAGTAGCAACAGACGGTAATTATTTTCAGAGAAAATTTCACAACTTTGACAGGAGGGAGGTTACAGAATTAAAAAAAAATAATAAATAGGATCCAGTGACTTTAATGGCCTTTCTCTGGCTTACAGTCTGAGGTGAGAGCCTGCAGCAGAGGACTTAGAGGTTGTTACTCTGCCTATCTCAAGGTTGATTAGAGCAGATCGGGCAGTATGAGGCCCGGGGGTTTGGGCTCCACACAGTTTATCCAGAAATTGGCACAGCTGGCGTGGTACTGGTGGCCCCCGTACAGCAGCTTGAAGTTGTCCGTCTCCGAGTTGAATGCCTGGCAACGCGAGACAGATGAAATATTACACACCTGAATCATGGGAGCCAAATATATCATTCTTATATCCATCTATGTACACAGAAGGAAGAGGGAAAGATATGCAGGATGAGGACAAATAATTATCCCTCTAAACACCACTAACATACGGTAATGACTGATCAGACCGTTATCAGGCATTAATGCATGTCCTCTGTGTACACCACCCCATGGAGTTTCAAAACTAACATTTTTCAAAACTAAAATGTTTCAATAACAGCATTATTCACACTAGCAATGTGGCGCAAAGCTCAGCTTTTAATATATGTACTTCCAGCAAAGTTACGCTTGAGAAAATAAAACAGGCTCTAGCCAGATAAGGATACCAATATTCATACATACCACATTCATGTGTTTGCAATACCTGGCATTTTTTATAAATAGCCTGCATAAAATTGTATGTGAGTTCTTATGAAAGGAAAAGAAGGCCAAAACAATCATTCACTGCAAATAAATAATATAAAATCAATAAATTATATTTGGTTTCTATGATCCGTGTGGAATAAATAAACATGACGAGAGCCAAAAAGGAACATCTCTTTACAGTCAAGATTCAGCTTTCCACAGCTGATGTGTGTGTTGAAGCGAGTTGGCGGCTGCACACATTATAACTTTTTTGTAGTGTTTCATCTCCAAACATAATTGTAATATCTAATAATAAAAAAATATATAATTGATGCCAATTTAAGATGCTGGTCTTTTAACCTGAAATTTAAGATCATGTAATTTAAACAAAGTGTCTGGTTGCAGGGCTTGATGCCATTTCCTTCACTGTCTCTTCTCTGAAGCAGCACATTTGGATCAGCTCATTGGTTTTCAGCCAAACCTGTTGCTCCATAATAGGATTTCAAAAGGCGTTAAACTTGTTGTTAGAACTTTAATGACTTCCACACGTTTTGAATTCACTGTGGCTGTTCAGAAACTGAAATGTGGCAATCTGAACCTGCACTCGAGCAATGTGATGTGCTGGGACCCAGCTGTACCACTGTTGTGTGCAATCAGGAGATGCTAATGTGAGTGATGTGCAGTTTAAGAGTGTCCCTGGTGCAACATTGGGAGATGAAGCTGCAGAGAGGAATGAGTCAGTGTAGTGAATCATAGCCTCCCATGCAGAAGGAGAGGGGAGACGCATGCAGAACAAAAAAAAAAAAAAAAAAAAAAAAAGATTTCCAAAAAAAACTTTGGAACATCCATTCATACATGTCTAAAAACATATCCACCAGCACAACCGCACAGACACTCAACTTGAAGAGCTTTCTCAGGCAAACTGAATGACATTTCCACTCTCTGCTTCTATTATCACATGCTCGCATTTCACAAGCGGAGCGATTTCCTTTCGAAGCGCTTTTGTGCCGGGGCCTTCTCGCTTCCACAAACCTGCACTTATGGCTGCCAAAGCTGGAACGCTTGGAGGGAGAGGATGCGAAATGAAAGGGTGGTCACACAAAGACGCACTGTAATAACCTCCTCATTTCACCAGAGAGCCTTACCCTCTGAAACCAGCACTTACTTCACCTGTATAGCAGTGTAACTAGGCCAATTAACTCATTCTGACTAGAGAGCTGCTGGTCCTTATATTAGCCTTTCAGACTGGCAGCCGCTGGAAACTATACTCTTTAATATAAGAATGAGAGTTTTCATGTTTTCAGACCAGAGCTGGTCAGATAAAACAGTGACTACTTATTCAGCTGACCTTTGTAGCTGCATGTAAAGGTAAGACATTCAGTCTGAGCCATTGCCTACTTACATAACTCTAAAAATCCACCATCTGCTTTTCAATACCACCGAATATCATAGGAACTAAAAATAAACAATGCATGATTGCACCCTGAACAATGCACCCTTAACCTCCTGTATATGTCTTTAGTCAATGCCTGTAAGAATAAGATGAGTTGGCAAGTGCATGCAACATTCAGTTCAGCCGGTGAACAGGGACAAAGCTTCATTCCCCCCATGTGTTTGTTGGTGAAAACATAAACAAATCCTTTGTTAATACCCTCAGGGCTCCTATGCATTACATACATTTTAGAGTTCAAGATTTCATACGGTGTTGAGCATGCTCATAGTAGCAGATCAGGGCAAGGCCACTGTTGTTCGTAGACAAATCCGTGTTTCGCTATTTAGCTGCTGAACACAGACGTTACTAATTTTAAATGACTGTCAATTATTTATTTCTATTTACTGATTTGTATTGTTTACTATGCTTCCTTTTGCTCCATGTCCTTAATATGTTTCCTGATGTAACTATTTGTTGACTGTTTAATGTTGGATGTATGGCTGGAAAAGGCTAGAAAAGAATTGCCCCTTCAGGGAGAAATAAAGTTGTCTGAATCTGAACCATAATCTACAAAGTCCAGTATTAACAAAAACTAGACATGGCAGGTAAAAGCCACCATCCTATAATGTATGACATCTACTTTTCGAATTTTACAATATTGTGTTTCTTTCCAAATCGAAGCGGTCATGGACTGCTAAAGACCAAACATTCTGCCAACACGGGCTGATTGTTCATGTGCATATCTCCTGAGCTGGTAGCTGCGACCATGTTTCCTCACAAAAAAGCTACTTTCATATTTCCCTGTCACATACAATACAATACAATGTACATTTCATCTGATTTCATTGGTAGGAATCACAGTATTTGGTGATTTAAATCATAAGCTAGCAATTCTTTGTTAGGATTCACACAGCACTGTGGAAGTCGGACTGAAGCGGAACATGAATGTAATTTTTTTTTCTCCAAAAGCCTGTGTCATAACCAATTTCAGACTAAAGCTTTCAGACAGAATAACTTCCACACTCACACAGACTACTGCCACTGTCTGGTGAAGGGAAGGCTGTGATTAACCTAAACATCTCTGCTTTCTCTATTCAGAGTAAATGTTTTCCATTCCACAGCAGGAGTTGAGGCAGCGTTTCAAACAAAAACACATAAATCAATTGCCGGAGTTGAGTTCTGTGTTCTTAGCTTTTGAATTTCCAGACAGGCATTTTGTCATCTCCTAAAGTTTTAAAGTCAGGTAGTATCTAAGTAATTCCCTGACTTTCCTCAGCTGTGAAGGAACCCTGCTAGCCTGAGGTGCAATGACGTGTGCTGTGACAGAGATGGGCAAACAAAAAGAACAGATTCATGAATTCAAATATTAAGGAGACAGGAAACAATTTTGTGAAAAAAAAATGGTAAAGTGCGGATCCTAACTTCTGTTGCTGTCATGCTTCTTGAAGTTAAAGCTACACAGAAAAATCAATTCCAAATCCTTGAGGCACTTCAGAAACCTGCATTAATATAAATAGCCAGAGATGCTAAATTATTCAACTTAAAACCCTTGCCAGTGCTTCTCCCTCTAATTGCTCAAATTAGCATTTGTCATTAAGCAGAAGCGCTGGAGCGTCATTAGCTGAAAAGTATCACTTATGATCCAACTTATAGCTGCTGCTGCTGCCTTTGACTGTCAAACTGAGATGAGATGGAGCCGCTGTCAAGTCGCCTATCCCTGCCTCCTGACCTGAGGAAGAAAATTGATGACACAAACTGCGGCACCCCAAAATGATAGCGCCAACAGCAGCAACGAGAAATACTTTCAGCTCAGACTGAGTTTTCAAAAATGGGATAAAAAGTCAACTGAATGTTTCGTAAGATTGATATCCACAGCACAAAATTGAACTCATCCGCTGTCAAGCATTTTCCACGTTTCTTTGATGCCACAGCAACATTTCCACCCTTCTGTACATGTGGTTAAAAAAATAATAATAATAATACCTCTTCGCTAAAGGACAAAGCAACAATCGGTGCCGTCTGCTGTAGCCAAAGAATTGCTCTTTCACTTCATGATACTCTTGAGGGGACGCTATTCTCCACTAGGCTTTTATGCATTCTTACCGGTGAGGCCTCTGCCAAAAATGTAATTAAAAGATGGGGTATTAATCTCATGCTAGTGGCACAGAGACAATAATAAAACTGCATTAATTTTCCACCCTGCGTCCATGCGCATGAGAGTGCGAGGTGAGGGAGTGTGTGCGCAGGTCTATTATCAGCTGTACTCCCTTGCTTATGACTAATGAGTAAGCCACATCTGCTCTCGTCCTAGATGCCTCTCAGTCACAGACACATCTTGCCTGGACCATCCATCTGGCTCTGGCTGAGCAGCACAGAAACAATCAGCACCACCATCGGCCCTTCTTAACCGCATGGTCCTAGAAGAATACCATTAGTGGCCCCACGTCGATGAAAATCCCAGCCACCATAGGCGAGGAGTTAGACATAGAGCAATCATACACACAGTGCCCCCAGTCGGTAGCTAAAAATTGAACGGTTATCAGAAACACCAATGGTTGTAAGCCGCAAGTGGCGAGGTGAGCAGTTTGCCCTAGATAGAGGCGACAGACGGAAAATGAAACCCTTCCAAGACAAAGTGAAGACCCTGGTGACCCTGAAGAACCAATGACAGAGTGCAAAACAACACCCCAAGGTTCCAAAGTGACAACTCTCCTCTCTCACTTGTTTCAAGAGTGTACATTACTATCCTCAGACACTATTTTTCAGTCCTACATTGACCCTTCTCAGAGAACTGGCGGCCCTATCATGGCTTAGCAACCGTAACTAGGCACTGTCAAGCATCGAGTTTCTCCACAGGTCTAAATAGCGTGCATGGGGCTCCAATTAGAGTGACGACCAGCACTAAAAGATTGTGGAGAGTGGGTCCTTTTCTTTTTCTGGCCCATTTAAAACCTCAAACAGGAGCAAGAGTTGGTTTGTCTGCTCTAATATTAGATTCAGTCGTCAGCATGGAAAAAAAACAAAATGTTTAAAAGTCAGCCTTAAAGCAGCAACGAGTAACATTTAAATATCTTTTAAACAGCCTCATGTTTCCTCTCATAATCCTAAATTACCTTTAACAGCAAACGAGACCATCTGTGCAAAGAAAGACTTTTTTATATAGTTTTTATTACTGCATTTGATCTGGTCGTACACCCAGTCCGATTTTCGGTTCACGCGTGCATGCTCTATGGTCACATATCCGTATTGGTCGCAGATTTCAGTGCGGCGCAGGAACGCGATTTGAGAAGCCTATGGCTCCAGGTGAGGGAAGGGGAGCGGGAGCCTTGTTTGAGACAGTTGTTTGTTCATAATGACTGATAACGGGGCTGAACCATCAAAGAAAATAAAGAAAATGCAATGAAGAAAAGCTAAAAGGGAGAGTGATAGGCGGGCGGGAGGGCGTTGCCAAGCAACGTATACACAATTTCACGCAGCGAACCTAGACTGCAGTGTTTACTCCTAAATGAATGAGCGGTAGCCTACTAAAACAAAGTTTACTTTGCCTCACCAGCATCTGATGATGCCTCACCTCATCGTGATCCATACTAACTAACTGCCATCTCTCGTTCATTCGCTTGGTGTGAGGACACGGACTCGTTCAGCTCCGTGAGAGGTGACAATGCATCAACTCATTGCAATCAGGTGTGTTTAGCACTTACTGCCATTAGTTGATGCTGTGTCACCCATAGACTCACAGAGCCGAAAAGAGTCCGGTGCCCTCCACACTTTCAACACACGGACACGCACCATATTGCTTCCTGATTATTTGAATCTTGCACTCCCTGCACGAGCTAGAAAACAGCTTCACGACAGCTGGCGTCGTTAAAATACTACCGCTTTTGTTCAAAGGTGTCGCCAACATGCCGACTTACTCGTAGTGGCTTTAAATCATTCAAATAAGCTATGTCCAGCTGGCCTGGTCATACCCAAGGGTGTATAGTGTATTGTAGAGTGTGATATATGTTCTTCATGTTATGTCTGTCGGTGTTTGGACTATCTGTTTGTGTCATATGTCTGATGTCCTGTCATGAGTTGCAACTGTGCCGCAAACCCAGCTGCCCCACGGGGACAATAAATATTGGATTCACAAACATTCCATTATGTTATTGGCAGCCTTTTTTATTACAAATTGAGCCTGATGCTCTATTTGTAATAAAAATAAAGTGTTCTACTACTACTACTCATTAATTCATTCACTCACTCAATTAGCTAGCTATCCACAGCCTATACAATCTGTGATGATGACTGCCACTGTTTGAGAACCATTGTGTCTAAACATTTCTGTGAATACTGATAGTTAAATCTCTGTAACCTGCGTCATGCCATATGAGAAACTTAAAGCTTGACAGGCATAGCAACAGTAACGATGGGGGGGGGGGGACGGGCTAAGTAAACGTTATTTGTCTGATTCATTCTCTCTCTCTCTCTGGTGCAGTCTATGTCCAGGCAGACAACTGTTGACAGAGGAGCAGTGGAGATAAGTAAATTCTGTCACTTTGCCCCCCCGGGGCGTGTTGTTCAGAAGAAAATAGGCCCCCCAAGGCCCCTAGTGGGACAGAGTGGTTCAGTTGACTGTCTCATACTCGTTTAAACAGACGTCCAATAGCGCTTTCTTCTTTGTTCTGCAAAAAGTTTCAGAGTCAAAATAACGTTAGTTGTTATCCTCTATGGACGAGCACAACATTCATGTATAAATGCATCCACAAACAGTTATTCTGTGTGTGTGTGTGTGTGTGTGTGTGTGTGTGTGTGTGTGTGTGTGTGTGTGTGTGTGTGTGTGTGTGTGTGTGTGTGTGTGTGCACATACCTTGCTGCGAGATTCGACGTTGAGCAGACAAACACCACATGCCAGCTCCTTGGCATTCTTAATGCCATGCCTCAGAATGCAGGAGGAGAAATCAAGGGAGCTTTCATCAGGCTACACAGACACACAGAAAAACACACAGACAAACCAATTTTACTTCCTGCTGCAGGGCAAAATGTAGACATATTATTCTTACAATAACAGCATGGAGAACAAGTCAGCTTACAGTAAACATCCCCAAGCATCATCAATGTTTTAATAAAGACTCTGCTTGACTATCTGGAGTGAAAACAAACAATTGCAGCAACTATTTCTTTCTCTTTTCTTTTGAAAATGAAAGCAACCTCCATGCCTCATTGAAAATGTGTTGTTTTGCACCCCATCTTTAAGATACTATTTTCAGTTCAATCTTCTTCAGATGGAAAGTTATATTGCTCAACTGCTGGCCCTGTGGCTGAGAACAGACGTCCTGGGTAGCAGCAGGATAAACAAATCTATACAGTCCTTGTCCTTTTTGATCCATACACCTCCAGCTGCATTGCAACCAAATTGATGGATCATTGATTCTAAAATAAAAGGCCCTCACAATATTGGATTCACTAACATTCCATTATGTTATTGGCAGCCTTTTTTATTACAAATTCAGCCTGATGCTCTATTATAATGTGTATTTGTTTACCTGCGCATGAAGAGTGTAAACATGTCATGAAAAAAAGCAGCTGTGTGCATAAATCTATACAACCGTCCAGCGCCTGGTATATTTATTTTTCTTACAGCAAGCTTGGCCAGAGACATGAAGCCTATCAGGTTGTTCCACACACGGCTGACGTCCTTGAGCAGCTGCTGCAGCTTCTCGGAGCACACGGCCGTCGCTTTGATGCCCAGCTCCACACGTCTGGTGACACGATACACTTCCACCACACCTTGACACAGAAGATACACAATCCCAAACACATATCACAAAAAAAAACATGTTTTGTTTGATCTTTATGTTCCATTTTCAAGAGGGAACTCTGTGTTTCGCTGCATCGACGTGACACGGTTGCCACTCGCAGCTCATTAAAAGCAAAGGAACACAGTGGTGGTGGAGCAGGACCTTGTCAGTCCAGGCAGAGATAAGCCATCACACCAGAGCTCCTTCTGATCTTGTCCCACCTATCCGTCAGAGGGTGTAAGGCCACACACACACAGACGGGGTTCCTTAACAGCCACCCGCCATACGGCTAGTCCTTGCCTGTTTTATAGTGTGTGTGTGTGTGTGTGTGTGTGTGTGTGTGTGTGTGTGTGTGTGTGTGTGTGTGTGTGTGTGTGTGTGTGTGTGTGTGTGTGTGTTTCCTCACCCAGCAGGTACTCCATGCCCTGAGCAGACTGGATGACCTCGGTGCAGACAGACGAGCTGCTGATGCCGTTCAGGATGTTGTTAGCTTTGGTGATGACCTTAATGTGGAAAGACAGAACTCAGCGTTATTACATTATGTGCTGTTTTCGCTCATTATAATCATCATCATTATACAACAGTTGACCAACATTTTTGTCACGATTTGAACCTGACAAGGAGTGTATGCTTTCACCAATTTGAGGACATTTCTGAGAAAATATAATGTGGAACTGACCAAATCGTGAAATAATAATAAATACTACAGCAGTAGACATTTTAAAAGATTTTTTTTTCCTTTTTATACTTTATTGGACAGTTTGGAGAGACAGGGGTAAAATAGGGCAGAGATGGGAATGACATGCAGAGAACGACCATGGGCCCATGGTCTGCTGCTTCTGAGGACTGAGCCTCTATGAGCTCTAACCACTAGACCCCGAGCGTCCCCTACCTTTTAGATTTAGACTTTAAATCTAATAACTAATGGCAGGTTTGCACGGGCATAGAGAATGATTTGTCCGGAAACCTTTGTGATAAGAGAAATGTTCTTCACAGCAGGTTGAAAAACATTTCAGTGCTCTGTGGTTATCTTAATTATTCTCTAACATTTCAATAGCCACTCTCACAGAACACAGGAAAACAAACAAACAAAAACAAACAAACCTCCAGAGCGTTTTCCAGACACCGCTGCCACTCGTACGCGTAGCGCTCGCTCTCCTGCAACAACAGAGCACAACAACATCTCTAAATGAACACAAAGGCAGAAGAACGGAACAAAACAGAGGAACATTTTGTGTGCTCTGTAAGCCTTTTAACTGTGACTGTGCCGAAACCTGGTGGTTGATAAAGGTGCTAAAATGTGGTACGGTTTATGCTGGGGCCCCTTCCTCACCTCAACCTCCCCAGTCAGGTCCTTGTACTTGTCTCTGATGACTGGTAGGGCGGGCTTCTCACTCAGGGTGTTGGAGCGGTCTCTGAAGGGCAGCTCTGGGGCTGGAGACGGGGGAGAACGCCTGATCTCTTTATCGCCCAAACTGTGACTGCGTTTGTGCGAGCCTGGGCCCACGACAGGAGAGAAGACAACCAAAAGACCAGTAACTTTTTGTTGTTGCTTTACATCAGTTTTTAAACGCATGTTGATGACTCATTTTTAAAGATATGCATCCACCTTTTTTGTTTGCAATCATTTTACTTCAACAACACTGTTGAGGCTAATTCCTCCCAGACAAGGACATGGACTTAATTTATGACAAACAATAATTACGTACAAAACAGCGGTACAAATATGCAAGAATGAATTATTCATTGGGACTCAGAGACAGAAAAATCCTGGCAGGAGACCACAACAAACACACACTAAACCCAGACTATTCCAGTGGGGCTGGCATTTAGTATGCATGCATGTGTGGGTTTGTGTGAGTGAGTGTGTGTGTGTGTGTGGGTAGTCCAGACACAGGTAATCTGCCTCCCTCCTAACTCTTCCACCACCCAAAGAGAGACATGCATCATCCTCCCCACAACCCAGGGGCCGCACCATGATCAGATTACTGCTTCAATGGGTGAAGACAGTTAAGTAAAGCCTTCGTCTTCAAACAAATTAAATCCCACACAGGGAGATAAATCTATGGGGCAAATGGGCTTTGATCACAGAGTAGGAAACAATAATAAATTATTGGTGGAACATGACACCAGCAAACAGCAGTTAAAGAACGAGCAGCCCGGTGGATACAGTTAATTTCAGCTCATGGATTTGTGGCCTCTGCTAATCCATCTCACCAGTCACTGCCATTAGAGCAGCGCTGTCATCTCAACACTGCCATCTAATGTCTGACAGCTTTATTACAGATCTGATGGGCCTCAAGATGCTTGAAGAGAGGTCTGATGCGCCATTTTAGGGCCAAGGGCTTGGAGTTGGTCAATAGCAAACATTACATGTAATGTTTGGTCACAATTTTAATATCTACATCATATTATAGGTAAATTGTACGACAGGAATATATATTTTTATTAAGCAAAAAACTGTACAAATTTACTTTTACTACCTTTGAAATGTGAGGGTTTGATACTTTAGCCTGTGTAGTGGACATGCTTGGATTCTGGACCAACACACCAATTTAAGGACATCACTTTATAAAACAACTCATGTTATGGCTTGAATTTAGTATTTTATCATCAATGAAATCTGCAAATTATGTTCTGTCTTGACATTATCACCCAAAATTTTTGTTTTATGTTTTCGCTCACAAAACAATTAAATGTTCTCAGATAAGTTAGATTCATAATGAAAATGACACTTTGCATTTCCATCACATGTGGTAGGATCGAGATGATGATTGTGACTCACCTTGAACACACAAGTCAAACGTTGCCAGTTCGTTCTTGATCATCTCTTCACTGGACTTGACTTTGGTCTGAGCGCTGGCTTTCAGGAAGTCAGACTTGCCAAATTTGGGCTTGTCCCCCTGGAAGGCTCCAAACTCATCAGAGGCCTCCTCAGCGGTGGCGGGGGGCGAGTCGGACTTTTCTGACACTGTACTTGCAAAGTCCCCAAAGTCGTCCTGCTCGTCCACTCCTCCCTGGTCGCCCGAGCCAAAGTCAGCAAAGGCTTCAAACTTTCCATCTGTTGATGAGCTGTCATCTCCGGGGAAGGAGGTGGTGATCTTCTCCGTGATGTTTTCGTTGCTACCAAAGGTCAGCTCCTTTCTGTGTGCAGGCACTAAAGATGGAAGAGAAGCTCCTTCCAAGCCCTGCGGCTTAGTGGCCTCACTGGGCAGACATTCCTCTCGGTCTGACCAGTCATAGCTGGACAGGGTGCTGAGGGCCGCTGTCCCAAAGGGGTCAAATTTCATGTTGTCTCCTTCTGTAATGACAACACAGATATACCAGTGGTTCCTGGGAATGGCACAGATGCTGTCATGATAGGAGGTAGATTAATGAGCCTGGATGAGCAACTGAGATTTCTGTTGGATTATCACTGTGTATACAGTCTACAGATACTGATGTCTCTTTTCCTCTAATGGGAATTAGGCCTGAGCATTAACTCATTTGTTGCATGTACAGTACTTCTTCTGGGAGTGTTTTGCCACACAGATAGTTTTTGATTTATCCCTCAGACATGTCTGCCTCCACCACAATACAATTAATTGGTGTGAATGAAACTTTGTTATTGGTGCTAAAAAAACAAGGTCCTGGGTTACCAGGGATAATTACTTAACAGTTCTCTCCAGACTACATGGAGTAACCAGAACATTGTTCTTGAGAAATAAGTTTTGCAGTCCTGTGAGCACCACAAAGTACTGGGAAGGAGGCCAAAATATCACCTCCAATATATCATGTGCAGATAAAACCGAAACTATCTGGTACATGGCTCGAAAATGTGTGGTTTCTTGGAGAACTTTACTGACATCCTGTGTGGCCTCGCCTAAGCTGCACAGTGATGATGATACCCCCTCCCAGTTTTTCAGTAATAATAATAATAATTATTCAGTAATTCAGCACATTTACGAAGCCCACTATTATTATATTAGCATCTGCTATCTATTTTTGTTTTAACAGTAATAAACCTACTATATGTTTGAAGTAATACATCCGTCTCATACACAGTTTTAAGATATCGTTAAGATATCGAGTTGTTTTGAAGCTGAGCTGAATCATGTGTATCAGAAGAAATGACTACTGTCATTTTACTGAAACACAAGGATACTAGGGTAGGAGATTAGAGGGGGCTCGGGGAAAATTGCCCCCAAAAAACATTTAACGGGGGCAAAGAAAGACCCTGCTAAAAAACTTAATTTCCTATCCTGGGAGGTACACTCCTTTTTTAATATAGTGGACTCTACTTTGGATCTGTGATTTACACTTGCTGTTCTCATTTGTTACAGCTTATTGGCAACCCTGACAATAATAAGAGTGGATGTCTTTTTACTAAATGCAAACTTAAGGACTTTAAAGCTTGAGCAACATCAATTGAAAGATCTTTACATTCGTATTAGTCCAAAAAAAACTGATCATAAACAGAGAAGCTGTGTTTATGATCAGTTTCTTTAAGACTTATACAAACTGACAGCAACACAGCTCGCACACATTTGTCAACACTTTCGTATTCACGTCTCCCACTCACACTCTCACAAGTGCACACATCGACCTTGTTAAACCCTTTCTATTTTGCAAGTCAGAACCCTCAGATACACGAAGCAATTTGTGAAATTGACAAGGACCTAGTGCTGTAAGCCTCGTCTCATTAGATCACTTTACTTTCCTATCTCAAGAAGGGAAAAGGAGAAAATAAGACGGTAAGCATTTCAGCAATACCAACAGTAATATTTATTACGACAAACATGAGTAAAGAGAAAGGTCACAAAGTACTGTGAAAGAGGTCTATCATTACAAGAGGTTTGTCAAACTAACACTTGTAAAATTAGATTTCAGTCATTTAGAATACAAGGACATGCAGAGGAAAGCAAGAAAACAAACAGGGCGAAGAAAACAAAGATAATCGGAGGATATAGGAGCAGAAACCAGAATGAGAAGGCACATTCACAGACTAGAATCAGAAATTCTGCAGAGAGGGAAAACCTTGTTTAACTATAAGGATGTAAAGCAACAGGTGTTTTCGAAAAAAAAAAGATATGAATGCAGATCACTTGAAAAGCCAGGTTGAAAAGATAATTTAGAACAAGGAGGCATTAACCCTTTGAGGACCTAGGAGGGGATGGAAATACCCCAAAAATCAATACTTTTTTGGAGAGGCTGTGTATAAAATGCACTTTAGGAGCAGTGAGGACTTAAAAGCCACAATTTAAGAGGCTGCCATTTTTATACATTTACAATTATGAAATAAAATGATTTATGCTGCTGATAGCAAAATAAGAGGGGAAGATCACAATATCTGCATTCATTTGCATGTAAAAACGTGAAGTGATCTTCATTCAAGTGCTCAAAGGGTTACAGAAAACAAAGAGGGCCATCCTTACACTTGACATCCCAGAGAGCCTTAATTTACATCCAATCACAGATGCAGAAACAGACTTAAAGAGACAGTATCCTTTTCCCTCTTGCTACAGTAATTGTTTGTCAAAACAAGCTAATGTGCACAAACTCGTCTGATATCCCTAATAAAAGCACACCATTATTTCTCAAGACAACAATGTTTAGCTTGGAATGTTAACCTTAAACATTTTAATCTCACTAAATAAATACTGTAGGCTGCATTTAACATAGTTGGCAAATCACAACAAGATCAAGGAGACTTTCATAATAAGAGCTCATATTCCTGTAATAAAAATACACTATTAAATCTGTATACATCTTTTTACTTTGATAAAAACAACTTGCAATACTGTTATGCATAAATTGGTATCTTGTATTATGTTCTTGTCAATTTCACAAATTGAAAAGGCAGGCACACTGCAGCAAAAAAGCAAGGCAGGGAGGGTAATACTAACTTCAATATGTTCTCAGAGAGCCAGAGCGTAGAGCCACACATGATAATTCATGCTGCAATATCATAGATAACGGTTGAAAAAAAAAAGAAAAAAAAATCAGATTCCTTCTGTGCTCCAGACTCAAAAGGAAACTCACAAAAGAAATACTGTCTCTTTACGATACATGTCCAGGAACACAGTGCAAAGCATGGTGAGGTGCTCAAAATTGCTCAGCCGGCTACACTTTGACAACAGGTTGTTAGTCCCAGAGCTCTCCAAGAACGAGAACATCGGATAAATAAGGGTGGAAAAGACTGGGCAATGTGGAGCGGCTGTTACAGTAGTCTAAGAACCTCTACTGTATCGAAATCAAACAGGGCACTGGACTTTGCCCAATCAGCAGCGTTGTAGCTGCTACAGCTGTTTTGCTTGAACACACCATCTTATTCTGTGGGCCTGTTTCAGTTCAACCACTTCACAGAAACTGAAATAAGGCAATGGATGTTTACATTAAGGTTTCCTTCTGCTCGGGAAGAGGAATGATCAGTTTCCTTGGATGGAATTGTGTGGTTAACATGTTGTTTAACTCATAATCAACTGATATGTTGAAGTAGTTAAAGCTTAGAAACAACTGCTGCTATCCATGCAGAAAGTTAAATGCATGTGTGTAATAACAGTTTCACTGTTGGTCAGGTGAAAACTTTATCAACTGTCAACCGACAGAGAACTGTCCGAGTATTCTACAAATATATAGAAAAACAGAAATCCTAAATGGTTTGGGTTGCAAGGCTTTCGCCTGACATCGATTATTACATGCCATCTTGGGTCAAATTACGGATTAGTCTTGAATGATTTCTGTGAAACATGAGCCATGACATGGAAGACGAGATGCTTGATGAATAAATGATGAACACTGGAAAGGTGGAGAGGGAGCACTGACATGGACTTCACCTGATTATTAATCGACACTGGGTCGATTCTATGAGTAAACTTTATCTCCACTTTTAATGGACGTGAGGTAAGGGAGACAAAAGCCGACATGCTTCTATGGTAACCATCTCATAAGAGGGCAATCTGACCCGAATGATACTGCATGGCAAGTCTGAAATACTGCAAAAGACGTAAAAACAAACACTTACATTCAAGCACAAACAAGCCTTAAAACTCTATCGAATCCAGCTATGATGTGCTTAACATCTCAGCTGCTGGTGTGAAAATATTTCAAAATATCTCATTTCCTGTTGTTGCATGCAAAATGTCCTACTTACGGATACATTTAATTTTCAGCTTATCAAAATATTATTTTCTGCCTTTGGAAAACTGTGGCCGATTGTGCAAAGCCTGTGATAAGAATAACAAGAGGATCGTCAGCGGAACCTCCTCCTGTACTAGACTGTATTCAATTCAACCTCTCTGTTTGCATTGCAACATGTGCACTGAGTTCACACAGAGAGCAGCCGAGGGGCCTTATCTATAAACTATGACTGCACATCACAACCAAGCACTCGCCATCACTAGCAAATAAATAAGAGGACAATTCTGTCATAGCAATAATAATATATGAAGGGAGGAAGGGGAAATAGGGAAACAAAAATAGAAGCGAAGAACTAAGGATTTAAATAAATAGATAAATAAATAAATAAGATAAGATGAATTATGAAATGTGGAATGAAAAATGTGAATAAATATGTAAATCATGTAGGGTTAAGTATTTTGAGCGTATTCGATTCAACTAGGACCTTGCCCTTTGACCCCTTGTTTGGTGGTCACTGGTGGGCACTGCGGAGGAGAGGCCACTGCTGGCCGTGGTATTAATACTGCTTGTGAGCGGACGGACGGAGGGGGGGGGGGGGGCCTCACCAGAGCAATCGCACTAGTTCCTCACCTGTAGCGGGGGGCTGGTGTGCCGAGAGACCTGGCAGATCCAGAGAGCTGTCCGACATCACGTGCTTTAGGTCTCCGCCCATATCCGACAGCTTCATGTCCAGCTGCACTGAGAGCGCGTCCTCAGAGTCGTCCTTCCCTACACTGCTGCTCCCGATGGACGGGAGGTCCAGGGACTTGACAGAGGCCGAGTCCTCTTTGGCCTGCTTGAAAGCGGCCACCTTGTCCACCAGAGTCTTTTCAGAGGCTCCCAGCGCCGTGCAGAACTTGGAGGATTGAAAGTCAGCAAAGTCGTCCGTGTCGCTCTTGAGAGAAGAGAAGGAGCCGCCTGTGCTCTCCTTGGAGTGGTCATAGGCCAGGCCTCCCTCCAGAGAGAGACGTTTGAAGACGTCGTACTTGTCTGAGCTCTGCTGAGGCCGCTGCTGAGCGGGGGTGGTCTCCCCCTGGACCTCCACGCTGCTCTCAGCTTTAGGCTCCCCACCAGAGCTGCCAAACGCCATGAAGTCTGCAAAGTCATCCTGAGGCGCCACCACAGCTCCTCCTGATGCTGAAGCTTTAGCAGCATCAGAGGAGGAGCCAAAGAGGGCAAAGTCACCAAAATCCTCTGCTGTCCCTCCCCCCGGAGGTTTGGCTCCACCTGGAAGGAGCACGATAGAGGGGGGGACAGACACAGAGGGGAATGTGCTGGGTTTGGTCTCCACAGGGACAGAGGGAGCGATAGAAGAGAAAAGATCCAGGTCGGCCATGTTGAGAGGATTTTTGGGCTGTGAGAGAGACACTGCTGGCTGTTGCTGCTGTTGCTGTGGGAGTTGCTGTAGAGACTGAGAGTTTGGGAAAGCAGAAGGAAAGGCAGGTTGAAAGATCTTGGTCTGTTCTGAAGGGTCTAGTGGAGAGACGCTGTCGGCGGTTTTAAAGTCTGTGAAGCCATCATCAGCGCTGACAGACTTGAAATCTGCAAATCCTTCCCCTGCTGAACCAAAGAGCACAAGTTAAGATCATTAAAACATTTATCATGGCTGTCTCTTTGACATGAGACAATCAAGCCTCAGCCGCAGCAGCCACCATTCTTTCATTTTACAATCCTACAAGAAAGTAAGAGATTGGATTATTCATGTGTCTGTCACGTTGTGAATGTTTGCGTTGAATTCCAATCCTCTGATGAATTGTGGGGCTGCAGTGTCCAAAGAACAGCGCACACACACACACACACACACACACACACACACACACACACCACACTGCAATCAAAATAATCACACATCTACACTAACATGCTAATTCAATTCTGGAAAAACAATTAAAAATGTCCATCTTAACAGTTATGTCTACTTAAGTCTGAAAAATCCCACAACTTTACCAGTGGAAAAAAAAATTCAAATATATTTAAACCTTAAGCAGTCTAAGGTGATTGGGAGATCTAGACTTAATTTTACAGTGTTTAAAACCACTTCGGTAGATCAACAGACTTTATATATTTATTTTCTAATTTATGTTACAACTGAAGGTTGAAGATTAGCTATGTGTCAGAAGTTGATAATGTTTAATTTTTCATTTCATTTCACCTTTATTTATACTCGAAAGATCAGTTGAGGGGTGACCCTCATTTGCAATGACGTCGAGTCAAAATAATGTGATCATGTGTGTAGATGGGTTAGCCAATGTTCTATAAAAACAGAGATTTATCTTATTTGCCCATATTGAATGACACAATTAGATTCTTACATGATCAGTTGCATAAATCATAAGCCATTTTATAACACTTTTTTATGGCATATTTTGCTTTTACGAGACAGTACTCTAAAACTCTCCTTAACTACATTTTATTCAAAAGGTTGTTTTACTTATTTGTCAGTAGAAACCTAAATGACCAGTTAAGATGGATATTTTTTACAATAAGAAAAACCCTATAATACTTTAAAAAGAGCAGCAGAAATATTTTTGAAACACAATATTTTTTACCTCATATATTATTTTTTTTTTTTTATACAAAGTTTTATTTAATCAAATTTTCTGCAACACACCGCTTGTATAAAACACACAGAAAAGTCAGAATGCATCATGAGATTCAGCGGTTGTTCATCCACTGCGGTATAATATATGCATGGACCAAAACAGAGAATCTGTTCACACTGCCGGTGTGCGTTGGAGAAGAGATAACTAATGGGCTCATTAAGAAGATGGAGCCTGACAATGCCAAGGAAAGGTCACCGCAAAGTATGACTTACTGGAGTCGTAAGAGCTGTCCCCATCGGAAACTGTTCTAATGAAACAGGGATGGGAAACAAGATTCAAACATGTTGTAGTGAGCTAACAGCTTCATCCAAGTTAGAAAAACTAGGTTTAATTAGAGGGAGTCCAACATTAATGCCACACCCTTCCCTACAAATTCCAACCAAAATAACACAAAGATGTTTTCTAAGCAGAATGTGATGTTGATATCTGCTTATAGAGACCATCTCAGAGCCAATTATCTGTTTGTTGTTTGGCAAAGAGGCCACAGGGATTTGACACAGGAATACACGGAAATGTATGATAACAAAAAAGAAAGAAATTAACAAAAAAAAAAAAGTCCTAATGTGCACACATGCTTTTTAGAAGCAGTTTCTTACCGACTGGTTTCTTGTCAGCAGGCGGCTCAAGCTGTCTGAACACACTGTATTTGTCTCCACCGTCTGGATGAGAACAAATAAAGAAGAATGGGTCAAGTTTGAACAGAAGATACAACACATTTAACAGGCAGGCAAGTTGTTATGGAAAACTGGGGCTTTATGTATTCTCCATGGACCAAAACACTGACAATATAAGTGAAAAACTGTTCCACAATACTAAAGGTTCCCTCATTTAATCTGCTTTGAAAATAATTTTCTTTGCATTACGATTGAAGTAGATTTAAGGTTGGACTACGTAGCTTTTAGGGATCAATATTACGTTAAAAAGAAAGACGTACAAGGCGTGTAGACGACATATAAATTGTCCTGAATGGGACATTTTAGAGTTAAAGAAACAGTTTGCACTAATATTTAGATATGTTGTGGTTAAATGTTTGGAAACCCATCTGAGTAATACAGCTAGGGACCCTTTGTGCACCCTATGTGAGGTATAGAAGATACCTGAGGCGGCAGGAGGTGTAGGCTCTGTAGGCTGATCCACAGACAGCTGCTTGAAGACGGCGTATTTATCAGACGACGTGACGGACGTGGAGGAGGAGGAGGAACCAGACACTGGAGTCAGCATGGCAGGCACGCTGGAGGGACACAATAGCTACAGTCAGACATCAGGGAAAGAGAGGTTCAACCTTCCCCTTCAGGGGTTGAACCTGCAATCCTTGGACTGATGACTATAAGGCAGATGCCAGCTGATTTTCAGAAAGATCTTGTTGACATATTTTAAATATTTTTTTTTTAACATATTCTCTTCCAATCTGGGCACAGCTGCCACCAAATGCTTCCAGATGGCATATAGGCCGAAAAAAAAGATCTATAGAGCTTGGTTTGAAATTAGGTTTTCCCAGAGTTAAATATGAATATGAAGCCACAGCCTGTTAGCTTAGCTTCGCTAAAAACATAAACCGGAAAAAGAGGGGAAAATAAACTGCTTACCAGCACCTTTAAAATCATTTGTTAAAATGTTTAATCTTATTTAATTAATCTGTACAAAATTATATTTTGAAGGGATTTAGACCAAGACTCTTTATTTAGCCAAGAAACGCTCCAGAGCGTTTAGTTATACTTAGCTTTCTGTAATAATTAATCAAACAAGTTATGAAGTGTTTAATTAGAAAGCTTTATATCTGTTGGTAGGGAGATTTTGTTACCTTTGGAGAAAGCCCGGCTAGCCATTACCCTCTGTTTGAAGTGCTTGTGCTAAGCTAACTAGCTGTTGTCGGTGGCTTCATATTTACTATACAGATGAGAGGGGCATCAATTTTCTCCTCTAATTCATCAGAAAGCAAATAAGCTTAATCACAAAATGTCTCTTCCTTAAAGCTACTTCCGGCCAAATTTCATTTTCCCTTCAGTAGTCAGTCTGGGTGTACAGTGCATTTCCCAGTTTTACCGGAGAATCTACAATCGTCCAATCAGCGAACAGAGCGAGTGGCTGAGAACGATGACGTCGAAGTCGCGCTCCAGTTTCAGTTGAATGCTGCGTTCCTTTATACTCGGAAGAAGGAGATTTCCGACTTGGTAGTTCCGAGTTCCGACCTGTCTGTGTTCCAGTGCATCTGCTCGCGAAAGTATGGACGCCTAAAACCTTTTTCGTCTAAATAACTAAACGTTAGGCTCTAACAAGTTACTGTTGCCAGGTACCGGTAGATTCATAGACTACAATATGTAGTGAAGTCGGAAATTTCCGAGTTCCCTGTCCAACTGGAACGTACCGCCAGAAGCCGGCTCATGACACACGTGACGACCAAACGTGATGCAATTGGTTGGCTAATCCAGAGTGGCACTGGGCAGATCCAATAGTTTTAAACTTCGACAGACACCCGCCTCCAAGTGAATGAACGTTTGCCAATTACAGCACTTCCAGACCTTCTGTACAAATTAAATTAAGTACGATGGTCTGGTTGGACCATCCAGTCTGCTAGTAACAGTGAGGGAGTATGAGTAAGGGGGGGGGGGCCCGGGGTGTGGGGGGGCGCCTGCCGCCCTTGGGTCGGGGGGGGGGGGTCTCTTGTGGGGTAAATGAGTGTCATCGGATTTGGAAAATAAAAAGCCATTGAATTTTAAGCACTGACTATTTATGCATTGAAATAGTGTATCTGAATTTTTTGCCTCTGAATTTAACTCATTAAATAACAACACATTGTTCATATACCTATTCATGAGGCTGGTAATGCGAGGCAAGGCAAAGCTCAGGAGAGTTTTAGCCATGTCAATCTCCACACGGCTGGAACGGGGGGGGGGGGGGTTGATGATAATGATGATGCATGGGGTGAGTACAAACATGTTTCTATATAGGGAAGAATATAATGGCTAGCATATATATATAGAAACATGTTTGTACTCACCAAAGCACCATCATATTAGGGGGGTGCCGTTTGACATGGCTAAAACCTGATTTGCCTTCCTGCATCAGTCAGGGGTATCCAAGGCAACAAGCTAATATTCCCACTTGCTCTCTTTGTTGAACGCGATCTAGCATCTATGATCGATTGGTCTTCCTTGGGTCCCCAAAGTTTTACTCTGAATTTCATACATGGGATTTTGCAGTTGAATTTGGCACGTTGAATATTTGATTTTGAATTTGAGAACTTTGTAAAATAAAGGTAAAAATCAGTTGTTTAAAATTCAATGAGTTAAATTCAGAGGCAAAACTTTCAGATACATTATTTCAATGCATAAATATTCAGTGCTTAAAATTCAATGGCTTTTTATTTTCAAAATCCGATGACACTCATTTACTTCCACAGAGGAGTGTGTGTTTTTCGGGGGAGAAATAGGAAGGATTTATAAAGAGCCCATGCCACTTAGACGTGAGATGCTTTAGTTCTTTCTCTTTCCTCTTTCAATGGATAATTGCCTTTCAGCTTGCTCTCTGTGAAAGGACAGTCTCTTCATACGGGCTTGGCAAGTAACACAAAGAAATAAGCCTACTATCTACTGTCCACTGAAATGAATTCATTAAGAGATGACCCAGACTCATTGTAATTCTTGGGAGGTTATTACGAGATATTAATACAGTGTGTCTGACCAAGAAGGACAATGCAAGACATAAAATTATTATGCAGAATAACACGGCTGTAAATGTCATTTCTGCAAAACATTTCTTCAGAAAAGTAGTTAGGAGTTCAAAAGGAGACAGAAATAATGAGGAGCAGTGAAGGAACATGTTTCTTGTAATGTTAACTGGGGTCAAAAGCAGCCAGGGATACAACTCTTAAGCTTTTGAAGATTTTTCTAATTGTGTATGGTAGAATTAAAATTAAAAAAAATTCTATATTTAAGTTGAAAAGTAATCAACCTCTTCTCTGCAGTGTACCTGTTTTGGTGCTGAGGTGTGATGGTGGTGGGGAAACTTCCACCTGACTCCCCCTTGAACTCAGTGAAGGCCTGGTCTCCAGCTCCTGGCTTTGGGGCCTCCTGGAAGTCCTGGAAGTCATCGTCGTCGGCTTTGGGCCCCTGAGACAACAACATATTAGTGAGTGGGATGTGAATTACACTCAACAAAAATATAAACGCAACACTTTTGTTTTTGCTCCCATTTTTCATGAGATGGACTTTAAGATCTAAAATTAATTCCAGATACACAATACACAAGATACGCATCTTGATGTGGCACACCTGTGAGGTGGGATGGCATATCTCAGAAAAGCAGAAGTGCTCACTATCACACATTTAGACAGATTTGTGAACAATGTTTGAGAGAAATGGTAATATTGTGTATCTGGAATGAATTTTAGATCTTTAAGTCCATCTCATGAAAAATGAGAGCAAAAACAAAAGTGTTGCGTTTATATTTTTGTTGAGTGTATGATTATGAACAAATGCAAAAAACTGAAGGCGACAGGCTAGTTACCTGTGCAGGAGGGAAATTGGCGATGAAGTTAGTGTTTGTGGGTTTTTGGGCAGGAGCTGCGTGTGTCATGGCCATGACTGGTGGTGGTGCCTGTGTGGGCATCGCCATGGAGACCGGGGGCTTGGTCATCATGGGCTGTTGTTGGTGCTGGGGCATGACAGGGGCCATGGCCATAGCCAGGGCTGGCAGGTTGGGCACTGGTGGAGAAGGGAACTGACTAAGGATTTCCACATTCATTGCTGGGAGGCCACTCTGTAAACAAAAGAAAACAGGTTTAAAATATACAATATATTTCATGTTTTTTTTTTTATTGTCAACAAATACAAGACCAAACCAAAAATGAAATGATCCCAGCGACAATTATTGTCTGTGTATCCAAACCTCTGATACACTGCAGCTTATTACTCAACAATTAACAACACATTTCTGAGCCACATTACAATCAATATTTTGAGTCCACATACACCCTGCTGGTGGAAGATCCTTAGAGGTCAGGGCAAAGTGGGTGATTATAATCCATTTCTTTCGATGCCATCATGTATTTTGCTGAACTAGGAAAAAAAATTATGAGGTTTGTAAATAAATGATTCACTGCAGTCCAAGTTCCTTTTGAACAGATGTCACTGGCACTCAAACATTTTCCCCCCCTCACAATGCACCTTGTTGTGCTTGTGTTTCAAGGTTGACAAAGATTTGCATCACCAAAGATTTCTTATTATTCCTCGCTTTGAAGCATGTGGCATGAAGTGTTTCGTGAGCTGCCTGCAGATTTGCATTCTCCCAGGGATGGTGATGACAGCCCCATGCTATGGATGATAAGAAGTCTCCTGCCAAACTTGGCTGAAGAGGACTCAAAATATAGTATATATTTGGCTTACAATGCTTCACAAGCTCTATGCTGCCTGTTCCTGCCCATTCCTGGCTAAGCCAATCTAATTTCAGCGTGTAGTTCAAGGCGAGGCTCTGTGGAAGCCATAGGGGATGATTAGTGACGTTGTTCTAAGTGGATCATTCGTCTTGACTCCAGTGTTTACCTGCGCCACACCAATTAGTGCAAGTACAGTGTAGAGCTCCTCCTTGGTCAGCATGCCAGGTGTTGTGCGGTTGGCTGATGCCCAGATTTGCCCCAGCGCTTCCCTGGGAAGACCTGATGACATTAGTATTGGGTAGAGCTTGGCTGTGTCGATCCCTGACGGTGTCATGGTGATTTCATGAATCTTCTTGAACATTTCTAACGGGACAGAAATGAAAAAAAGGGAAGATATTCATCTATTTAGATTAGTTTTATAATTTTTCCAACCACTTTACCAGGAGCGCCCCCTAGTTTGATTTTCATTTCATATGTAAATATCTGGAACATTATATTCGACATGAATGTAAATGTTTACCTGGGATGAGGCTGTCATTGTAAAGCCAGGATGGCACCATGGGCTGGATGTGCTCTTGTTGTGGATACCCGCCAACACCTGCTGTCATAGCATGCACACGCAAACACACAGAGTAAGTTGTTATTGCAAAAACAGGCATACAATTGGCCAAGCTCAACAGAATCGCACACCTGATGTCTGGAAGGCTCAGTGCAGATGAATGCACTGAATCACAAACATCCTGCTACATCGGACAACTTTAAAATCAGTCTGTGAGCTATTTCCAGCTTCAAGGAGGAGGGAGAGAGAGGACTGCCTTTAAAGAAAAAAATACTATAAAAGTCATTTATCTGCTCACATTGACCTGAATAAACTTTATATTTTATTTACTCTCGGCTGCAAGACATTTGTTTTCTCCGGCAGCACAACTTTCCACATAATACTTCCATCAGTCTTGGGCAGTCAAATGAATCTTATCACAAATCTCCTCGGTCTCCATGATAGGCCCTCTATATTTCCCTCAACGACACAGAAGGACTTGGAAACAGACAAACAAATAAACAGAACAAAGGAGAAGCCGAGCGGCATGCACAATCAACCTCAGCTTATGCTCGGGCCTCGGTGGCACCTGCCCGTCCATGCGCGTCCCTGTTAAACCAAAGTAGTCGGCATGCACCAGAGATGCACACAGCGAGGAAACAGGCAGCAGCTTATTGAGTCAGCAACTAAAACCCCAGCACCTCGACAGACACAGACCCCCTATCCACAACGTGTGTGGAGGAGAGCGCCAACATGAGAAGCCCTTTTAATGAGATTTGGCCTGAAGTGACAAAGGTTTAAAGCGGGGGAAAGAAACATGAGCACAGACTTGGCTTAGTAGAAGATGTAAAGAAACCAGGGAGGATACCTCAAAGACTCCGCCACCATGTAATAATCCCAGGGTTGAAGGAAATGTCAGCAGGATTTTGTTTACCAGCACATTGGCTACAACAGTGATGATGCTCAGTCCAGAATCAGATTACAATAACAACCATAAGAGATAGAATGGATTAAGCTTCTGCAAATGCTTTTTTCATTATTTTGTGGTCAGGGTTAGAAAGAGTGAGATTTTTTCCCCAGAACCGAAAGAAGAGTACTGCCTTGATTGTGTTAATACTGCAGCAAAGCGAGGGAGAGAAGAAGAAGCTATAGTCTAATAAACAGGCACTTATCTCACCACTGTCACTACTGGTTTGAGGAGACGAGTCAGCAGCTGATGGGTGGACACTGGGCGCTGCCGCCGGGGCTTCAGGGAGCTTTTCAGAGATGAAGACAGAACTCAAGTCCTGTGGGGCCGCAGCCCAGTTCCTGGCTTTATTGCTGGAGTAAAACTGAGTTGAAACTTTAGCTCTAGGACCCAGGTCCGCCAAACTCCGCTTGGACTTAAAGCTAACCTTGGCCGTCCTATCGGCAGTAAGATCACATGAGGAGAAAAGCTTCTCTTCCAGGGACGGGCCTAGAAGGGTGGATGAGGCACAGGTATCTTGACACAGTGGCTATACACAGCAGTTAAAGTATCCCAATTGTGGCACCTTTTTGCCCTTTCTTCGGCCCTAAATAAATCAATGAAAGTTGTGTGTTTGGTCTCATGTAATATGTATTTTAAAGTAAAAATATGGGAGGAGGGAATGGAAATGCATAGTTTCTACACCTGATCTATAAAACGGCATAGGATATTGCACCTGAAATTTAACATCTGGCAAATGCAGGTCAAAATCTGTGGTAGTGTTGCATCAGACACATACTGTAGGAAGTGAGACTATAATCAGGTCCAACAAGTGATTGAGCGGGACTGACAACGATCCTTTTATATGTTTACAGAAATAATTGTTTAAGGACCTTAAAGTTTTACCAAAAGTCGCATACATTTAAAATAATATTTTTTGAGGTGACATCACCCAGCTTTCAAACTTACTGTATACTGCTTCACATACGGCTTTCCTCTTGCAATATTACAGTTCATAAAATGTTGCACCTTTGATTAAATTTGCAACAGGCTTAGAGAATATCCCCCTTAATCTATTTACTGTCACGCAGAATGTATTGAGCACTAACTGAGGTCCTGTGGCATTCCTGCTTGCACAAAGTACATTAATCCTGCAATTAACCAGGTCAAATTTCTTCAAATTTTGGTTTTACATTATCTGAACAAGAAAATCTCTTAACTTCCCAAATAAAAATATAAGTTTGTTTTTTTTCTTTTCCTTTTTCGTGCAATCTAATCTGCTTATACCAGATGCTAAACAAAGAGGCCAGAAATGATTCAGACTGAGCATTGGGCTTTGGCACGCTATGGAGAGATAGCTGTTTCTCAGGAAAGAAGGTGATCTCTCTGTCCTGTCATTCATAGTCTAGAGACAGACAGCTGTCACAGAGCAGCTCCTCATCCCACAGATTGGACGGCAGATGACACATGACAGTGACAGTCTTTATATCGGTGCACACGTGCTAAACAGCTGCTTTATGGTTAAAACCTACAGGGGAAAAAAACCTATTCCCTCTCTCTTCCTTATTTATTCAGCATCCTTTTTTGCCGAGTGTAGTTTAGCGTCTTTGTTGGCTGCATGCTCTCACACACTGCAACACAGGTCAAAAACCAAACCAAAATGCAGACGTACCACTTAGAGGCAATATTATTCACAGCATCAGTAGTAAAAGCAGCAACAATAAAAACAATCTTCCAGATTATTTGAGGACGGGAGGGGTGATGACGTCAACAAAGCAAAAAGGAAGAGTTACCTTGAAATGTAGATTGGAAGCTGGTGTTGACAGCAGAGTGTGTGGTGACAGTGGGAATGGACACAGAGGCAGGGGGTGAAGGGGGGGAAGTTTGGAAGGAAGGGAAAGCGTTTACGGGACCCTGGACAAAGTCACTAAAGCCGTCATCGTCCTCACAGTAACCTGTGTTGGGGGGCTGGATGTGGGCATGAGAGGAGGAGGTGGAGGAGGGTGGAGGAAAGGAGGCAGGGCCGTCTACAGGCCCCTGAAAGTCACTAAACTCGTCATTGTCCTCAGACAAAGCCGGGGGGAGTGAGTGAGTGCTGACAGACGGGTGTGATGGCGATGAGTCTGCAAAAATGAACAAATAATGATGATGGCACAACACACACACACACACTACAAGAATGGAGAATGATTTTAGAGCTCCACATTGCAAGAGTGAGATAAGGACTAATTTGTGCAAGACCAGAAATTGTAGAACTGCATATTCAACAAATATGCATGCAGCATTTAATTAATTTTCTGACTAAATAAAATGCTATTTAACTCAACTGATGTGATGGGGATTTTTTAAAGTGCTAACATTTGTATATAAGCAATAACCCAAGAATAATTACTCTTAAGCAGATGCAACCTGTGAGTTAGGGCCCACAAAAAACATTGTTCAACATAAATCTTTGCTCTTTTTTTCTCCAATTTTTTTGAAATATTGGACAGTTATAGCATTTGTAGTTGGTGATAATTATTCAAATTAAACAACTCACGACTAATCAACGTTAGAGCCATGCCATTGGTGATGCTATTAGATATGGCTTCATTTTAGGGTTTTAAAAACCAAAGACGTTGGGCACTTCTGCTGTAGAGCTTTACTTCAGGCCAGGTTTGTCCAATGCATATACTACAATTTTCTGAGCTGCACAGAAAGAAGTTCAGTGAGAGAAATGAATAGTTCTAAGACACTATAAAAAGACACCATAAAGAGATTCTGTATTAGACAGATATAAAAATGAAGGCAGGCACTACTAAAAAGCGACAATGAAAATAAAGAACAAATGTGCAGATGTGTAAGACAAGGGAAAAAAAATCATGTGATAAGAATATGTGTTGCATTGTGTACTCGAGACAGCACATCCCAATTTTGTCTTGCTGCTAGCTGGGCAGTGACCATGCTGACCTGCCTCTTAATCCAGCTATTATTCTCAGACGGAGCCATTTCAATGGAGCTACAGAGAGCATTTCTGATGACGGAGAGAGGCAACAATAGGACAAATCCCCGAGATTACATCTTAAAGCTTTTGAGGGGAAGGTACCTGGCTTCTTGCTCTGTGATGATGGAGTGGGATGCATCTTGGCGTCTCTGCTGAAGCCGTCCAGGTTGCCTTTGATTGCCTCCAAGGCGTCATCGCGGCTCTTTTCTCCCGTCTGAGTACAGAACAATACGGGATCAAGAGCCCAGGCGGTTAGAAAGAAGAGCAGTCAAAAGGTGTCAGAAAAGAAAATAGTAAAAAAGGGTGTGGAGAGCGACTCACCTTGGGTTTGACACTGCTGAGCAGCCTGAGCTTCTGCTTCTGCTCCTCAAACTGTCTCCTTTTCCTGTCCTCCTCCAGCATCTTCTGCTGCTGCTCCAGACGTTTTCTGAAGGGCAACAAGAGCGCAGACATTATATGCAGAGCCAAGTGAATCGTATTATTCAACAGGTTGGGAACAGGGCAAGGCATTTGAATTGTTGTATGGTTAACAGTAATTGAGAGGAGAAGGCAGAAACAATTTTCTCTAGTGAATACATTTCAGAATAAAAAATAAATAAACACTCAAATGAAGGAGTTTTGCAGGGAGATGGAGTAATAGTTACATACAAACTGTATGCAGTTTCATCATGTCATCATAACCAAATTAGTAGAGAGAAATGTCCTATTGGCTTCTGTTGTTAATGGGGCCCCTCAATACAATTATTACCATTCTTTTCATTTCACATATTAACCAAGAATACCTCTGTTTAATACATGTAATGACTTCTTTTTGTATATGTTTGTGGGCTTTTCTTGTAACTTTCATGCACATAAATACTGATTTGTGTCAATGAAATGCTGGATATATACATTTGTGGAAAGAAATAAAAATTGTAAACCACAAACGGTATGTATGTAACGGACATATCAACAATCAATATTTATAGAAATTACAGTGTTAAGTATTACAGTATCAGGTCTTTTTGGGGATTTTTTTAACCTGAAAGATAGTAGTCTGGAGGAAGCTGACAGGAAAGAAGAGTGGAGAGTTAAATAATTAAATGCAACAAGGGATGGGACTTAAACCGGGGACATTACTGTAACTTGGTCTTCATCTTAAAACCTTATGCCACTAGCACACCCTCATATCGTAGAAAATGTAAACCAAAGACATGCTACAGTAAACACTGTACATATATGCAATGATCAAAAAAATGATAAAAAGTGGCCTCTTAAAAAAAATCCAGAAAGTGAAGGGGGAACTGTACAATCCTGAAGGAAAAAAGGACCATAAAAAAGCCATAACGTTATAAAATCAGTGGTAACTCCGGAGCAGCAGTGCTGGAGCTAAAAGTGATTCAGTGTGTTAGAAAGCTTTAGCTACGGAAGGCAATTTAAAAAGATTGAGAGTCTGCCCCCTGTCAGGCTGCACTTACTGTAGGCACAGCAGAGCTTTGAGATCCATTCAAAGATATAATCTTTACTATGTTCAACACAGCCGTGGTAGCATGCCATTGCTTAGAACAAACTACAGCTTAAGCTGACAAGAATGTTTTTAATTCTGGGGAAAGAAAGATACTTGTTCATAAAACAAAACATTGAAGTTAACCTCATGGTGGCACTAGAGGAAATGTTAGGAGATCACCAAAGTCATTGAGATTCATCCTCCGAATTAAATTAATTACATTTTAAAAGCTAGAGAGTAGAGCGTCCCTCCCAGGAGGCCTAATCCTCGCAGCAGACACAGTTCAAATTCGACCTGAGGTCTGTTCTCTGCATGTCATTCCCCTGTCTGCCCCATTTCATCCCTGTCTCTCTGTGCTATAAATAAGCTAGATAAGCAGAACATATGTTTTGCACCTTCCTAAATCTAGTATGGTGGTTACATTGTACAAAATGCAGATGTGAGCATTCATGCGTACACAGAAATGACAAAAAAGAAGAAACCATAATATAAGAGTCAAGATGACTTACTGATGCTCCTCAGCCATGTGTTTCTGCATGTCAGCAGTGTACTGAGGTCCAGCCTGTCTCATGCCCATATACTGTGGCTGACCCATGTACTGCATGCCAGGAGTCTGCATCCCTATAGCCATCCCACCCTGTTAGACACATGCACACAACAAAAACATACAAACCGCAGCTCAGACACCTGTTAACAATTCTACACAATCCTTTACTTAAGGGATAAATGCTCCCACCAAGGGAAAGAAATGCAGTTCAGAAAGACATTATGGACTAGAGTCAAATCACCAGGATGCAATAAATTCTTGTTACTGTGCTGATGCCTAAGCATTTTTTTGACTAGACTGATTTGGAAGCAAAAGGGCTCTAAATGAAGGTCTCCACTTAACAATGTATTTATGAATCAAGTATTAGAAAATCTGTTCAAAAATACTATAATGCATGTGTCAAACCCCTTTAAGGAAGCTATTTCAAGGACAATTGCACATCAATAAACAAACACAAAATCAGTAAGATAAAAACTGCTCAACATCAAAACTAAATACAGACACACAAGCTCACCTGCATAGGCATGGCTCCAGGGGGCATCTGTCCACCATAGTTCATTCCCATCATGCCTTGCATGTTCTGCTGCATGACAGGAACCATGGGATAACCCTGCTGCTGCTGCTGCTGTTGTTGTTGTTGTTGTTGTTGTTGTTGCTGCTGTTGTTGTTGTTGCATTGGTACCATGCCTGCAGGAACACACAAACACTTCTAATATCTTCTGTAAACATGGCAAATTATAGGGCATTCAATTTCTATTTGAAGCATGACAACCAGGCCAATTCATAGTACACTGAAGAAAACGTAATATGAGTCCAGAGTTTGGAGGGAAAAAAAGCCTCCATAGTCTGGTCATGATTCAGTATTGCAAATCAATTTCCTGGACAGCTGGGAAAAGACACAGGCTCAGCAAACAACCAAATGTGTTTTTCTGGTGACTACTGTGACAGCTTGGAGCAAAACGTTTGTTTTCACAGACGGCTGGCTGTCTGTGTGTGTGTGTGTGTGTGTGTGTGTGTGTGTGTGTGTGTGTGTGTGTGTGTGTGTGTGTGTGTGTGTGTGTGTGTGTGTGTGTGTGTGTGTGTGTGCGTGTGTGCGTGTGCGCGTGTGCTGACAGCCAGAGCTGAGCAGCCCGCTCCTCTACTGGAGCCTCCAGATGAATCACCATGTAAGGGCTCAACCGGGCTGAATAAGTGGCTTGTTTTGCTGGCTGCACACAATCTACTTTGTCTAAAATGACACGGCTAATGGGAGCGTGTAATGACCCCTTGGGGACGCCTGTCCCAGGAGGTGTGTGTGGATGGTTTATCAGGAGTGTTACTGCAAAGCAAATGGCCTAAATATAAAATACGAGCAGGCACAGCTAAACGATAGTGCATCTTCAGCCAGCATTGCACTACTTTGGCGTTGGTAATAAAGGTATGAGCCCTCCAATATAGCAAATCCTCGCTGCTACCTTCCTACTTCTGCTTAATGACTTGTGGTGATTTTAAATGGCAAGGACCAATTGTTAACAGGAAAGACTGATGAGAAGTAAAGAGCACATTGGTGTCGACTGCAGAATGACTCACCTTGTGGTGGCCCCATGCCCCCTCCGACAGGATACACAAAACTAAAAGGGAGAAAAAAATATATGAATGAACTGAAGTAGAGACACACACATACAACTTTTCTACATGAGATGCAGAACCAGCATCATGTCCCCAGCAGCATTCTTGAATGTGAAGTATAGAGCCATCACCACATTCACTCTGACTAACAAGCCATTGTTATTTGTGTCGTATTAATAGTATTTAAAGCTAGACTGTAACTGCCATTGCTATAAATATGCATATATTCAGTGTGTCGTCTTTGTAATATACCATAATACAATTATTTAACTGAATGACAATTGAAACCCTGAACATTGAATGTAGGGTGGTGTATCTTACTGTGCTATTGTTGTATAAAAGTTGCTTTCACTACACACACTTAACTTAATCTGACAGGTATGAGGAAAATATATTATACATATAAAAGATATTAAATTAGCAGTTAAAGCAAGAGCCACGCAATGAGCCTTAGTTCTGCAAAATAAAAGTAGTTTCAGCTTATTCACAAAGACCAGTCAAGGAGAATTTGGGCTGTCATTTTTAACATTAATGCCAAAAAGAAAAATTGGTGCAAATTAGTTCCCAGAGGCAACGTGGACTCTGTCAAAATCGTCTGTGCTGAGAAACAATCAGAGGAAGCCTCTAGTCGGCCAAGTCTCTCCTCTGTGGAGCCAACCCACACAGGCCTTCAGCTATATGTCTAATAACTTATTCAAATGTGCTTCTTCAGGCTGGAACTGATGATGCAGAGACAAACACAAGAAAGAGCCACTGCCTCTAAGCTAAACTTGAGCTTCTAATAGCCTCTAACTAATCCATTGGGTCACATTATCATACTGATAACTTCTAATACCAACACAACTGTGCTAACAATTGGGAGGCAGGGAGCTCATTGCAAAATAGCCCCAGCATTTGCCAATGTAATTATCACCTCCCTGTGGCAAATGAGGAATTATTTTGACTTGGGTTTGACTTCTTCATGCACAATTTACTTTTGGAGGCTTTGTTTATTCATTCTTACAAAAAGTGAAGCTTTTGTACAATTTCAATTCAGTGATTCAGAATGAAAGTAGATTTATAAGGAAATATTGTTTACATTTCAGTCATAATATAAAGACATTTTGACCTATATAGACTTCATGAAATTATCTTTAGAGATGCCTTTGTCTTGGGGGGGGGGGCTTCAGACTCTCACATCTGGCTCCCAGTAAGATTTGCAGCTTAAAAAGCTTTTATAGGAGCCTACAGCCTGCCTGTTGCCCACCACCCTGCAGCAAAAAACAGGTTGTGGTGGCTGGGCAGATTAGCACAGAGGGAGATAAGCAGTAATAGCAGCTGTCGATGTCGGGCGAGCCAGAGCCTTGTTAAAGGCCTGTAATCATCAAACACTTATCATCACACCGTTCTGAAATCAGGGAGAGAGACGTCAGGGGCCAGCGTTTCAGTCAATGTAATCATTAACGAGCAAACTAAAAATAAGAATGATTTTAGCGTGTTCTTAAACTGCTCTGTTTGTGGAAAATACAGTGAACAATAAACCACTCTTTTACAGGACTGTGAGGTTTCAGTAACTGAAGCCATTTTTTCTGTGCAGTAATAAAAATAAAACAATATAATACAATTAGAGCTGGAAACGATCAATGGAAATGAATCATTGTTCTTAACCACAATGCATTATCATTATTAATTGTCTATTTCGATCATCTATTTATTGTGTAAGCCATTTATAAAACAAAACATGCCGGAAATTGTCTGGTTTCAGATTATCAAATGATTATCACTCACTATTTTCTGCCAATGTTATACATCGCATAATTAAATAGTCAAAATAATTACCATGGACACTATCATTGATAATTGAATAATCAGTTTATTGGTGTCATCTACTGGCTCCAGCTAAATGTCTCTACTCTAGGTTAGGGACTGTGGGATGGAAAAACACTTATTTGAAGATGTCACTTGGTGAATTGGGATGAGTATGTTGAAAAACCTTTTACAAACTAAATAATGAGGATTTGATGAATGCAAAAAATATTCTGCAGGCTAATCAATACTGAAATGTAATTAATCTATATAATTGATTTTCAAACATTAAAAAGAAAAATTAATATTTGTTTTGTTTAGTCTTGCCAAGTAGCTTATTACAATAGGACATCTTCTGACATTGATTCATGTGATCAAATGTGTGACAAATCTTGCTGTTATCATATGGCCTGTTAAAGACAGAGTAAACTGCATGGAGCCATTCATCACCTACTAATAGGATTGATACATTGCATCTCTGTCATTGTCTCCATCCGGAAAATGAAGACACAACATTGAATGATCAGCTTAGCATCATTATAAGTATTCATATTGACACATTAACTTCAAATATCAAACAGCTGCAGCGCTACTGCTCCACCTTATGGCTTTCCTCCACTGTGGCACTCAACGACACATTGTACTTTATTATCGCTGTGTTATCATGTCTGGTAGCCACACACACAGCACTGAAAACCCTCAAAATATCACTCCTTCATTCATATCCATTCAATTTGGCAATAGACTTATTGGATGTTATTCACAGCCCATCAGCCAAATAAAGCCGAATGCCTTATCAGTTAAAAAGAAGCGCTGGCACAATTCTCACTCCATAATTAAGACGTTTTCTTCTTACCATAATTAAGTCAAAACAACGTAAGAAAAAGGGACTACCACCCTAAATACTGACAACAAGTGTGTAAATAACACAAGTAAACTCAACTGACTTTAGCCAAGAGCTAAGGACACACACTGTCTATCAGAGGTCAGCAGAATAAGAATTGTAAAAATAACAACAATTACCAATAGGCCCTACCTACAGGTACATTACACCTGCTTTTGTTTTTTCAAACTGCCTGCCACAAACTCATCTACAGTCTTGAGGGGCTTTGGTTTCGCCTGTCAGATCAGCATCAGCTGGCCAGTCGAGCCGCTTGTAACCAGAGGATATTTGTTATTCAATCGGCTCGAGCTCCAGCTCATCAAAGAATCATGAGGTCCGGCCTTTTCTCATCTCATCTGCAGACGATTCATCATTCCACTGGCTGCTCTAAAAACACATCTACAGGTCTCCCTAATACGTACAACGATTGAGAAGTGAGAAATGTGGAGTGTTGACTGTGTGATTCAGTAGAGACATACTCATTTAAACATATACAGCTTCTTCAGCTGGTGTGTAAGAAAAATAAGATTTTTTTTAGCAGCTTAAGTAGGCCTAAGAGCATCACTTCTCATTTGCATCGCGTTCACGTACAACAGTAACAACGTGATACTAACCACCCTATATACAGATAATCAGAAAATACATTATGTCATACTCACGTATTATATCCGAATTAATAATGAGGCCAGATAATAACCCTATGAGGCGTCCACAGGCCTGAATTCACAGGGACAAGCTATCTTCTAACAATGCTACAAGAGTGCTTTGTGCATTTATTTTGAGTAAATATCATTTTATATTGTTCGATACCATGTGCTTCGGGAATAATAAAGTTTACACACGACATGGCTTGTCAAATGAGTAAATTTATGAACACGGGGAGGAATATTTTGGTCCAGAAACAGCTAGCTGGCGTTAGCTGTGACACCTGACAACCAGCCATTTCATCTCATCACCCAGCCTCCACAACATCAACTAAACCTTTGTCGCCGTCTTCGAGGTCTCTCCGTGGGGATTAATGTGTTGGTAACCGGCACTCAGAGGCGGATATTGTTTTAAACGTCAACCTTTTAGCGACAGAGTTCATTTTAAAAGGCAAAAATACCTGCTGCCTCCCCCAGATCCTGGCCGCAGCGCCATCTTGATAACAGCAGTCACTAGGAGGAAGGTGACGTCGGCAGTGACGGAGGGGGACACACCGCTCTCTAGTTCCCCGAGTTCAGTCTCTCAGGTACAGCTCACTTCCAGACTCTACTTTGTGAGAAAGTTTTGGGTACAACAACTGAGAAAAAAAACCTGAAAAATTATGCTGGTCCATTGCAGGGGACTGCTCTGGACTCTGTAGGCCCTAATTGGTTGGAGAAGGATGTTGTACAAACTGCTGAAGATAATGGACAGCAGCACTACAACTAGCCTACATTTTGCTGATATCAACAACTTTTACATAAGGTTTTGAATGCAAAACTTTTACTTCAAGTGGAGTATTTTCAGTGTGTAACTGCTACATTTCCTTTATTAAAGGATCTGAATAGCCTACTTTTTCCAGCACTGCAAATACGCATGAGTAATAACTGTATAACAAAAAGAGATAACTGTATTTTGCATCAAGGAGAAACTGGTCACATGGATTCCAAGGGCATAAAAGACTCATCAACCTCAGCTTCTACATCAAGGCACAAGTTAATTAGGTTTTATTATCTGAAACAATAGCAGGAACTGGAGGTTTGTGATCAACTATTCTGAGGGGGACTTTGAGGGAGACTGATTGAATGGTCCTTTGATTGTGCCATGACTTTAATTACTTTATCTATTATTCTTTTTTCTGTGTTATCATCTCTTGTTGGCATTTGATTCCTTTTGTTTCCCCTCTCATCATCATTTACATTTTTTAATGGATTTTTTGCCTTAGTGTTTAAAAAGCGCTTCTTCAATACACCTGTGTGTAAAACTGTATGAAAATGATGTATGATTCTTTAATTTACTTTCTTTCCTTTCTACCACCAATGTTTGTCTTTGCCAGAGAAAAGAAGACAAACTAGAACCATTGTGTACTTTTCATTCTGTATAGTAACTTGCAAGATACTTTTGCTTTATTTCTATTTCATTACTTTACTTCTACTCCGTTAAATAAATAAATAAATAAATACCTATATGTATCTGATAGCCATAGGTCCATAGCAGCTGTTAACTGTTACAGATAATAGAACCGAATAGTATAAAAAAAGTAAGTTATAATTAGCTTGATTTTGAACCAGCTCTAACATATAATGCTCCTTACACAGTATTGCATAGACCCAGAAGGTACTGCTACTTTTACCTGGAGGAAGCCCTGGAAACCCTAACCCTGGAAAGACTACCTTAGAGGCAGAACACGGGGCAGCAAATACACATAGGGACAAGTAGATGTAATAAATGCACTTTCACCAGCAGATGTCAGTGTTGTTGTCGTCTTGTTTGCAGCTTTAGAAACACTGCCCAAGCAAACAGTGTACAGTGTACACAGGCCATTATGTATGACAAAAGAACTATATGCAGTCAGACACTGGCCATGAACTGTGTGGATTGAATTAAATAGTTGAGTATTTTGGAGACTTGTCATTTGTGTTTTTGGACAAAGAGCACAATGATGGAAAGGTGTTCCTGTCCAAGGAAAAGGAGTCAGAAGACAGAATATTAAAGGTGTGTATGGTAAGGTAACTTTATCTATACCCGAGGGTAGATTCATTTCACAGCAAGATGATTACATCACATCATCACATCCAATCACAAAACAAACTACAACCTCCAACAGCACACATTAAATAAATATTAAATGTGTGTAGAGTGACCCCAAGATTTTTTTTCTATTTATTGTAAAGTGATCAAACAATGTGTGAGCCAAGCAATGCTAAATATTATCAAAGACAACAGCAGTGCCAATCTTAATATTGCACAGACAGCCACTGTATACTTTAATCAAATGACCTTCATTTGGGAATATATCATATGTGTTTTCACTTCTTAAACAGGTAGCAAATGTCACCTATTGTACTGCTTATATGTGTATTTTATTCTTACTCCAAGGAAATGTTCTAATTGGATTGGAATCTATGATTTGTGTCATTAGAAGTATGGTCAATTGGAATATTTGAATTGTTTGCTGTATTTCACTCCACCTGTATGTATGATGTCTTGTGCAACAGTTTTACTGGCTGCTTGGAGTATTGAGGCCATTGTGCGTGCTGACAAAGCGATCCAGTTGGCAATTTCATTGTTACACCAATGACAAGGTGGAGAAGCGAGGAGAAGCCTCTCTGGCATTGTGTTGGCCGGTGTTGTTGTGAAAGATTTACAGCTTAATGACTGTAGTGTGAGCCAGCAGGATGACAGGCCCCGCCACTATCCATCACCTGGTCTGCCCTAAACCTTAGCTGTATTCGATGGATATGATTCAGAGTCCATATACATGACAGAGGGACAAATGTATCCATTTAGGAGTGACCAACACCCAAAGGGAAAAACTGCAGCTTCCATTTTAACAACTAGATAAAGACCCTGAAAATAGTTTTTATTATGTTTTGATGTAGGTGATTTATGAGCATTGCATTTATTATTTATTATTACATTTTTCCTTACTCTCGACTCTTGCGCCAGTCTCTCAGTGTCCTGTGAGATTGCTTTGCAAAATAGTTAGGGAAAATTGACTGTGAGATGATGAAAGAATAACTTAAATCCTAAAAAAAAATGGTAAAAAACTATTATCTGTTTTTCAGAACCTTCATCTGTTTGTTAAAATGTAAACTTCTTCTTGGTTGTTGGTCACTCAATCGAGAATAGCCAATAATAGCTTGATGAGACTTCTGTTTCTAATGAGGAAACATCTATATTAGAAAAATGAAAATCGTTAAATACTCAGCTCTATGAAGAAAATCTCTTCTCCAGAATTGTATCTCTGAAAGTAAAGATGAGGCTTTCAAACGGCATTTAGATCATAGTGGGAACTTCTTTTCTTTTTTGTCAGTTTTTGTTTTACATAAAATACAAAATGAATAAGTTATTTTAATTCCCCATCTAGACATATTTCCTGACATAGAAAGAGTGCTCTGCATGGAATTATAATGTGCATGTGGTGTGGTCTTGGCACACACACACACATCATCCGACATAGTGAAGGTCAAACGTCAAGGTAACATTTTAATTTAATTTTTTTGCTTTGGCTATTTTCACCTATGCGGTTTGTTAGTGTATATATTTTGCTGCTCTTGATTGCTTCTGTTGAGAGACGATTAGGCTCTGCTCAGTTCCACCAGTCCCCTCTTCAAAACTGAGTTAATCACAGTCCTGTGAGAGCAGAGCATGGGCCCCTTCCCTGCTGTGTGTGCCCGGTCTAGCTGCAGGCCGGCCCAGTCAGTCAGTCACGTCCCGACGAAAGGTTGGATCTGGACTAGCCCCCCCACAGAGGAGGTCCGGCCAGAAAAAGGTGAACATTAACCCAAGAGCCATTCTGGGCATCCCACTATTTCCCATAAATCATTAACCCATCCAGCATCAAGCCGCTGACAGCATCAGCATGACAACATCAATCTGTCAAGATGCCTCTGAACCAAGGGACTCTCACAGGTTTTTTCAGCCTCAGATGCAAATCGAGTGAATTAAGACTCATTCTATGGTGAAAACAGACTTGCACTTTTGCCCTAAAAACACCACATGTGCTCCTTATATTTCTCATGCTATTTTATGCCATATGAATTCCTTGAGGTGAAATCACACTTACAGAGCTACTGTATAAGCGAGCCTGGTTTTCAGGTAGTGTATTCCTATTATTGATATTTTCTCAGAGAGTGACACTGAACATAAAGCAAGGTCATAGAAGGGTAGAACGGCTGGACAAATAGCACATGATGAATTCTAAAGTCCATGTAAGATTTATCACAGCCTGGCTGTAGATGAAAACACAGGAATGTCTAGGAATGTGTCAACTAATCCTTGTATTCATTAATTAAAAATCACATTTATTTTCTTTTTAATTTTTTCTTTCATTGATTTTCTTTGTCAAGCTGATAAACCCATGTGCAATTGGCACAGTTGCATGACTTATACAAGTCTGTAATTTATTCATATGATCTTATATGAAGCACCTTGTACGCTTGTAACCAAAAGTTATAAACAAAATAATGCAAGCAAAATAACTTTAATTTATTTCAAAGCTATCTTAAAACCCTCTGATTATCTGCTTTAATGTTTTCATTTAGCTTTTTATGTTTTTATTTTAATCTTTATGTCGCAATTGGCTCTAAATTTAATACATATTTATTTATTTATTTATTTATTGTTCTTTCGGACAATTCCACACAATACACAATTTTCTCTTGCAAATATTCATACATCATACTTTGTGTTGTCCGAAGGGAGACGGAAGAAGCCAAAGGCTTATCAGGTCCCGCCCCCATTTTCATCAAATTCGGATTCAGATACACAGTTACTGTTACAGAAATTAAAAATAAAACAAAAAACATTTTTTTTATATATATAGCTATATATATACATATACATATACCCATACATTTATAAATATATATATATTTATAGATATCTGCATGTCCATATACCCTAATTTTTTTTTTAGATCTGCAGTCAATACAATTTTAATCTAATTGCTTCAGCTTTTAAGATCAGTTCAGCACAGTTCAGTTTTTCTGTGACAATGCCAAGTGTATAAAGTGTGAAGTGGCCTTGTATTTGGCCTGTTCCATTTCTTAACTGGTAACACTTCTGCAAAAGTATTCAAAAACAAGTCTGTCTGCTGGCCTGTATTATTCTTTACAATATTGTTATGAAAGTGACATTGACATTGTGCTCAGGTTATTAGTCTGTAATTTTCAATAATTTTTGAAACATAATTTGCTTTGAAATTGCGCAAACTGCAACTCCCTGTGACAACTTCATCAAGTCCATTCTCCCGTCTCATCTTTCATAATAAAGCCTTAATGAAAAGTGAATGCTAATGAGTTGAATTGAACTTAATGACATAACTTGAGATCAAAAGCCACCCATCTTCACGAGTCCAGCCTAGCTGTCACTGTAGGTGGCGCTTGGTGGCGATGTATGGTGAAGGCTGCTGATTGTTGCCACGGAGGCCTGACTGATCTCCATGACTGTGCAGGGGCACAAGAGAGGCCTCCTTGATCAGTTGGATTTTGATGGAAGACTCCCGTCAGAGCGGCTCCATACATCTGTATGTATTTCTCCATAGAAAGGTTGGCGTTAACTCTGGTCGCAGTGACCAATTAGCCCTGGCAGAGAGTGGCCTTCTGACCCTTGACCCCCGCTGGGCAGTCCTATCCATTAACCCCTTGGGCCTCAGCTGGAGTTGATGTAGTGTCCTTTCTTCTGGCCCGGCTAAACACACTGCCACATTCACCCCACAGCTTCCACTTTCTGTCTCTCTTTGCCCCTCTCTCTCTCTCTCTCTCTCTCTCTCTCTCTCTGTCTCTCTCTCTCTCTCTCTCTCTCTCTCTCTCTCTCTCTCTCTCTCTCCTGTTTCTCTCAGCTCGGTCCTTGTGTTGACCTCTCCAGGCCTTCGGCCGCACTGAATCTGTTGGTTCCGTCATCCCCTCACAGTTGCACAGAAGTGTTGTGCTTTGACAGACATGCAACAATAAAGACTTGTTTTTCATAGTGATAACGTCATTTTCCACCAGAAATTCATAATTTGAGTGGGTTAATACAGAACTGTAGCTAGATATAATTTAACATTAAATAAGTGTTATATATACAAGAGAACACTGAAGTAAAATACACTTGTATAATTGTAAATTAGCTATAAGCTGCAAATATAAAATGTATCAATTAAGATAATGCCTTTGTTTTCTCATTCATTTTATCCCTCAAATAACCAGACTTACAAAGAGGCACTATGGTAGTAGGATAAATCCAAACCACTACAATAATCTGTATGCTATTATCACTAATTGGTCAGCATATATCAACTGTGTTTGCAGCCAGATAATCCTTCAGTGCATTTCTTAACAGAAGCTGCTAATAGATCAAGCTTGTATTCAAACCCTAATTCACAGCTGCATTGAATGTTGTGTTTAGAGAGTTTAGTGTTGTATTCCCTACTCTAACAGATGCTAATGAGCCTCCCTGTAATTTCAGTTTCTATTGGAGAAAAGAGTCTAGGGGGACGTGGTCAGATCTTTAGAGGCTTCCTGGGTCTGAGAATCAAAGGCCTTATTGAAAACCAAATAGAGCAACATCAGTGGATTACAAGGCTCGCCTCAGCAGGGCTCCACCATAGAGGCTGCAGGTCAACACGGGGATAGAAAAACACTGTAAGGGCATCGCTAAGTAGTGTGAATCACAATTGTAGAGTGGTTCAAAGTAAAGTTGTCGTGGGGTTACTTCAACATGATGAAAGATAGTTTTAAAGCTTATGCCTTTAAAGCAAATATAATCGTATTTTCTGCAACAAAAAATGGATCTCACAACAGTGTAAAGAGGTGTTGCTCGTAGGGATGAACCTACAGAGAATTATCACAATAATCTGCAGTTCCCATTGGCTTTGCAGTGATTTGTAAATAATCAACTGTTTGCAAACAAATTCAACCTAAAAGTTGATGGAGTTGTAAAATTCAACCTAAAAGTTGTCTCCTCAGTTGCTGGCTCCACTGCCTCCTAGTGGCGAAAATATTTTCTTAAAGCTGGATTCATTGTAGTGAGACTTTATGATGAAACAGAACAGGATTAAGAGTAAAACTTGTATTAAACTTCTGTCTAGATATTTTACTTTACTTTTTGTAAACTTAATTTAAAAAAATTGAAATTGAGAGAGCATACTGTTAAAGTGATTTTATCGACCTTTTTGAGCATATCCATTAAAATCTATTAAATTTGAGCATGCAGAATAACATAGCTATACCAGTACACATTCAGTTCAAAATGTGTCAAAGGGGACCTTTATCCTGACTTAAAACCCCAATGAAGTTATCTAGTCATTTAAAAAACTATAATTTCAAATATATACTGTATATGTGTTTGTTTTTTTTACAGTGGGCTCTATGTCAGTACCAGTCAGATAAAGACTAAAATGAATTACGCTATCGACACTATCAACATGTCAGGTTCAATGAACTTGTTGCTCGAAATGTGTGTTGTACTTTAGATCTATGAACTTCAAAGAGGCTGTTTGCTTATCATAGACTACACTAACGCTGTTCCTTCTTCTAACTGGTAAAAGCCTTTTTTTGCAGAGTCGGAAAATAGTTTAATACTACACTAAAGTACACATTTCAGGACCTTATACTTGACCTGATAGCTATTTATCTATCCATCTATCTATCTATCTATCTATCTATCTATCTATCTATCTATCTATCTATCTATCTATCTATCTATCTATCTATCTATCTATCTATCTATCTATCTTGTACACAAATAGCAAAAACAACAAATTCATTTTGGAAAAAAATACTTTTACTTGAAATATCAATATTTTTCTCAGAAAGTATAAATAATGATTTATGATTGATTTAAATTTTATACAAAAATAATACATTAGGAGAAAGAAAAACAAAACAAATCATCAAACAAGTATGAGTGCCCTCTGATCAGATGGCAGTAGATGTGCCCATAACAGTCACAAAACCAGCACAATAATAATGAAATGACCTAATATTCAACAGGATACCAGATCCGCAACACATTTCTTTTGATAGTCAGAACTGCCCTTGTTGTCTCATTAAAACATGAATGTCCAGATAGCCTTGCTAAACTGAGATGCAACTTGTTATTTGTCCCAGAAATTTGAGTGTGCCCCGGTTTGTTAATCAAGATGACAGCGAGAGAGAGAGATAGAGAGTCTGGAGGAAAATGACAGAAAACCTCTGGAGTTTGTGGTGAGTAACTTCAGTACACGAAAATAGGCTACTTCATTTAGTTCGCTTCAAATTTTTGTTCGCGCCAACTACACGCAGCTGCTCCTCTCCTCTCCCACTACATTTCTAAGCCCTGGTGTGCGGATTCCTGTATGATTAGAGAAGCTGCTGTCACAACATTGTCCTCTTTCATTCACCAAATACCAGACTAGCATGTTTTGTTTCTGAATACTTGTCAATATTTTCATTGGACCTGGGGTTGCTATACAGGGAGAAGTGGACCGTGCGCATAATTTAGCTATTCATGAGGAGTTATGAACAATATTTGTCCTCATTTTTTTTGGTATCTCTTCACATTGCAGCAGGAAGTGGGAGAGTCCCATTCCTGAAATTCACCTGAACCTGTGTGCAAACAACATGGAGGGGAAGGGCCACATTTTAAGTGTGTGAGTCAGTTCTCCCCCTCAAAGGCAGACCTGGTTTATAGATAGTGTTTGCCTCACTTTTTTTCTTCTTTTTTCTAGACAAAGAAAAGCCGTACCAACACTCAACTATATTCTTATTCTTTGGCATATTTGTCACACACATCCATCTGCATTTATGATATATTTTACAGGCATTCTTTTAACAACAGCAACTCCAGTAATATAACAATTGCAGGTGACGTCACTGATATAGTGCATATTCCAGTCTCAAGTGTGTGTGGAGTTCTATGCAGGATCAAGTTATACAAAGCATGCATACACCTATTATTGACGCATTGCATAGTCCTTTCAAGATTGTCAAAGTATTTTTCAATCACAGTGTACTACGTTGAACAACTGCACTCGACTGCCAGCGCAGTAAACTTGTGTGTGAAAGAATAACATGGAAGACTCCTTTACAAAAAAAGAAGAAAAGAAAAAAAGCCATGCACAAGATCAATACAGGTTGATTGTGATTGTCACACAGTGGTGCTCATGTGCAAGGCGATTTGTGTGTAGCCATAGAAAAATGGCAATCCAGGACCTTGCTGGTAAGGTAACGCCTTCATTGAGTCTCTCAGCCTTCACAGAGGCTCATTACCGTCTCTTTTGCAATCAGCGTGTCTTTCGTAATTCCACATTTAATCACAGTTTAATAGAAGTTGTCCCAGAGCCCTCGTTTAAGGTCCTCTTTTTTCGTGGGTGGGTGCTTGTTTTTTTTGTTCCTTTGACATTTCGGAAAAAGAGGATTTATGTGTTTCTTGAGAAGGGGGTGTAAAAAGATGAATACTGGTTTCAAAGATTGTGTTAAAATCATACGTCGTTGTTGATCATTTGTGTGCTACAGATAGATAGACAGAGAGAGAGAGGGGGGGGGGGTGCAGGTGGTCCAGTGTCCACATTTTCAGGTGCAGCCCCCCTCCAGCCCATTTCTCATTTTTCACCGCCTGGCCCTCCTTCGTCACTCCTCTCCGTTTGTTGACTGACTCGTCATCCAGCGGCCGCCGCATTTGCAGGTTATTAAGAGTTGTCATGGTGACGGCGGCGAGAGGGTGGAAAAATGTGCTCCGGTTGCCGGGCGCCGAGGAAGTCAGGTGGACACTCTCACCATGCTTGAAGAGGACACTGAATGGGAGGAGGAGGAGGAGAGGCACATCAGACAAAGTAGGCCTGGCGTTACGTAAAAACAATAAATACAATCTGTCCAGTAACACAGGTTTTATATAATGTGCATTTTTTACCAAGGCTTCCCAGATGAACCATGTAAATAACAGGTTACAGGGTACAATTATGAGCAAGGAACTTAGGTTTTTCTATGTTATGCTTGTTTATGCCTCTACCTCACTACATTTCTTAAACACATTTATTTATACATTTATTAATAATGAATTAGAACTACAAAACATATAATAATTGTATGAGATCTGATTCATTGTTACAGGTTAAACTATAGGCAGGAAGTAAAAAGTAAGTGCTGCTTACATGTTAATGCATCAATAATAATGAAATGAAATGTAATAATAATATTTCCAGTAATATAACACTGACAGGATCCAGTTTTAACTTAAACACCACTACTTTTTAGGAGCAAATGTTTGACTTTACTTTTAACTTTGACTTTTAACAGCCAAAGTTACTTCTTGTATACTAAATAGTTTAGTGAGTATTTTTGATGCTGTGAATACATTGTGTTGCTAATAATTGTGTGTCTTTACATTGCAGTACTTCTTCCATCACTGGTTAAATACATCTCCCTTACACCTTCATGTGCCACACCTGACCAAATACATCCCTCATCCCTCTTCTCCTTACTCCTTGAAGCCTGGTTTCCATTGAAATGCTCTCTCTCTCTCTCTCTCTCTCTTTCTCTCTCTCTCTCTCTCGCTCTCTCTTTCTCGCTCTCTTTCTCTTTCTCTTTTTAAAAGATTTGTTTGTGGAATTTATTTTTCTGTGGCCCCTCCAGGGGGTGGAGGGCAGGTGACCTCGGTGTGACCCTGCCTCCAGCAAACAGGCTCACCTGATAAAGCTGACCCGCAGCTAAGACCTGAGTCATTAAGACTGTAGGGTCTATGAGCAGAGGTGAGTTTTAAACAGGACCCAGGTATAATGGAGGGTTCTCGGTAAACAATGAGCGTTATAAAGCCTGAGCCTGGTATTGGTGTGTCGTGAGGAGAAGGCTGCCAAATAAAGCCCTGATAAGAAAATACCTGGGGGAGCCTACTGGCTAATTGCTCTCTAAATTAATGGGTTTGCCAGATGCCACAAAGTGATGATGCATCTTACTTATAGTTAACTGAACATTTTGAGTGTTTTGGACACTTTTTATTTCTGATGTTTTAAAAGACTCAACGATTAATTGAGAAGATACTACAATTAATTGAGAAGATACTGGTAGATACTGGCAGATTAGGTGATCACAAAAATGATCGGTTCATCAGTTGCAACCCTACAGAGCATTGTTAAAGATTAAACCAATGGCTCCCTACTTTGTCCCCTTGCAAAAGGCTGGATTTAAGCATTTCTTGAGTATGTTATTATAGAAAGACCTTTTTTTAAAATTTGTATTTGTGAAAGTACGGGATGATCGGACAAAGGTTAAAGTAATTAATTAATTATCATAAATAGTAGTTGAAAATAGTAGTTGGGCAGATGGATCACATTTAGAAATCCTAACAGTTCATTGTGTTTTTTTGTACTTTTCACAAGTAAAATAGCACTTCTTCTGCCGCAGCTGAGTTCAACGTTTGTCAAAATGCTGTAATTATTTTTACAAAAGAGTTTCAATAAACTGCTTGCAGACAGACTCAAATTTGCCATTTCGCTTGCCACTGAGAAACACAGAAGGATTCATCGCGCTCTGAGCTATCATCCCATCAAGTCTTGTCAGTCGGTGAGTACAAGCACTCCATCTCAGCGTGGGAAATTGAGCGTGTGAAAGCACCGTGGTGGACAACATTTCAGGCTAGAGCGATCACCGAGAGCAGGGAGAAGTAGGAAAGAGGAAGAGGCCTAATTACCAAAGAAAGAAAAAACCCTCCATCCTCCCACCCCCCAGCACCCACCCACCCACTCGCCCGGCCCAGCTCATCTCATCTCATCTCAATCTCCAGCCTCACTCTAGCATGGAGGAAAAAAAGTAGCAAGACACAGGGGCTTGAGAACTTTGATCAGCGTCAGAGGCTCATTTCCTGATCAGCAGAGGTAGTAGGCAAAGGAGGCAGCCGTTTAGGCTGAGGGAACAGGTGATTGATTGGATGGCTGTGTTTTACAGGAAATGGGAATTCGGAGGAGTATGCTATCCACGTATTCCGTCTCGTCGATTACTTTGGGGGGCGAAATAAAAAAGCATTTCAGCGACGAACCCCCCTATAAAATTAAAGGAAACACTGTGCACATAAATTCATTTCTTTGAAATTTGTGCGATTCTTGGTGATTTCACTGATTTTGAACTGTGTGTGACTGTGCTAATAAAATTGTATTTACCCAGGAGAGACCCCCAAGTTGCACCATCTTGTTTACGGGACCGTCCTAATGTGACAGGAATGACACAACGTCAACACAAAATCAAAACAGACACACACACACACACACACACACACACTTCTCTCAGTAATAATCTAGTTCCCTTTGTTATTGTGCGCTTCAATCGTGTCGTTTCTCTCAATCAGAACAGGGTGAGGGAGGGTGATTTTTTTCTATTTGTCAATAGGTGACGAGTTTATCTGATCAAAGTGTCACAGAGAGAGGTTTGATTTAAAATACAATACTAGGCCTATATGTTGCAAAATTTAGGAGCTGCAGCAAAATCCACTGCAATAACATCCCTGCTGACTTTCATGCACATACCCCCCCCCCCCCCCCCCATGCAGCTATTATACAGACATTGATTTTTTTCCCCCACAGTGGCAGGCAGACAGATGAGGTGAGAGCATGCGTCTAAATGTGGCCTGGTGTGTGATTGGATGTGATACGATGTGAGCTAAAGACTCACCGTCTTGCTAGAGGACATGGAGCTGAGGGTGCTGAGGCTGTTGCCGTCCGTGACCACCATGGCGGAGGGGAAGCGTGACGGGTGTGAATATTGAGGGGGCTCTTGCTTGTGAGGATACACTGCGAAGGGGAAGCCGGACAGAGAGTTAGATTCCCAATCTTAGAAAAACAAAAACAAAAAAAACTTCAATTTTTAAGGTTGATATCAGGTTTAAAAATGCATTTTGTGTTAGGCTGCAGAGAGTAAAATGTCACATTTCAATGTCCACAAAACTTTTAAAACCATTCTTGAAGATACCAAAGGAACAAGAGACATAAGATCCGATCTAAAATCTTTCTGCTTTTAGTATTAGGAGACTCCTTTTGCCAAGTGTCCATGATTGACACACCAACATCGAATTTGGGCAAGAGAATCAGACCTACAGAAAAGGGCATAGGGTGTGTTCATTGGCTGTATTTTAATATAAATCTTGCCCATTTTGGCTTCAGAAGTTTAAACTACAGTGTGGACTGGATACAGCTAATATAACATGCTGGTCCCAAAATCGGCAGATCGGTTCCCCTTAGGGGTGTCCAAACAGAATGTGAGGGGTTCAAAAGATCTCAGTACGGGGATAGGACAGTTACGTTTTTTTTAACTTTTCTCTAATTATTCATTTTCTTTGTGAAATACTGGACAATTTAATACTTTTTAAAATCACTTTTTTTACTTCTCAGGAATAATAGACATTATAAGTACCACAAAGACCACATAAAGACGATGAGAGTATAACTGGGTATTACTTACTGTGCGAGTGCGTGACAGTGGCCATGAACGGCTGCTGGCTCATGTGGCTTGGCGACTGCATCATGCTCTGCTGGTGCGGGCTGTGGAGCTGCTGGGAAAACTGCACCGGCTGCAGCGCCGCGAGGCTGCCCGCTACGCTGTTGATCACCGGCACCGACTGAGATTGCGACGTGTTTAAACCTAGCGAGGCACAGCAAGAGAGAAAAAAACATCGGTCAAACCATGTCGTGATGAAATGAATTCAATGGCTAGGGTCTGTTTGGTGAGGGACGGAGGGCTTACTCTGTGCTATGGCCATGACTCCAGAGAGAGGCATGATGAGGTTCTGTGTCTGCTGATGGCTGTGATGGGAGCTGTGGATGTTGGTCAGCGTGCTGACAGGAGGAAGTCCTCCACCTGAGCCTGCAATCTGGAGGAAAGATGAAGGAATTTGATTAGTTACAGTGTTTTCTATTGCTGCAAAATGTGTCATAACACTCCAAGTTATGAGAGCTTGAGTATCTTGCTAAGTAAATTCACATATATGTATTCTCAAAGTGAAACAGATGTTGGCTGCAAAACTAAAAAATGTCATAAATGTTGACTTTGTTCAGATTCTTTTGTACAACACTAAGCTTGTGTAACTCCGCTCACACACTGCACAAAAGCAAATACCGATAAGAAAGAAAAGGTAGAGAGAAGAAAATGATGCTAAAAAAGTCAGCATTGAGGGCTCGGCAGTATTTGTACCTGCATGTTGGTTTCTCAAATGCTTAAGTGCATTTAAAAAAAACACATCTATGCATGATGAGTAATGATGGATCAGGATTCTTCCCCCTTTGTAGGGCAGCATTTATTTTACTACTGCCAGCTGCCCACAGAGGATGGACACACATCTGCATATAATAAACCTTTGTCACTGCCTGCCTTCGCTGTGGTCCTTTCACATAGTGCCGCGCCAAAAGGCAGAAGTATGTGGTATCTGACAGGGAAGTAAGTGAGCAGTTTTACATATTTCAGTTGCGTGACTATTTTGACTGACCCTGAAGAAGATAAGTGGTTGAATCTTGTATTGTATGGCGAATTTAATTTAGTCCCAAGGAAGAATATTTTACCTTGACAGTAAATCACACACCATATCTCTTAAGTGTTGTTGCAGTACGACTCAAGCGCTTTGGGTCGGTGCACAGGTTTCCCTTGTCATTGATCAAATATTGAACTAGGGCAGAAGGGAGAAACTCTGAAGTAGAAAAAAACACACATACACGGGTATAATCAAATGTTGGCGTCATTTCTGGGGCAGAACAAGCAGCGCTCCACCTGTGGCTCCTCATTGCGAGGCATTTAATCAATAAGAGCAGAATGTCTCTTTGTCAGGTTTATTGGCAGAGCCATGAACATGCCTGGTGCACTCCAGTGAAGGCTGTGTGTGAGTCCAGCCGCGGCCTGCTCCACCTTCCAAACAGAGCAGCACAATGTGCCGATTGTTGGCTCTTGACAGTGGTGGGTCCATGGGAGATGGGAGGTTCAGGAACCTGCTTTGTACGTTTAAGCTAAACGCTGGCCGGGTCTTATCTAATCTGAGGCCACGGAGGCCCAGGTGTGTTCACTCACCATCTTGGCGTCAGGTGACAGCAGACTGTGACTGTGACTGTGGCTGTGTTCCATTCCTCCCGGAGACACCTGCTGCAGCACCGACTGGCTGGTCGGCATGGCACTGCTACCGTGGTGACTGATGGTCGTGGAGGAGGTGACCTCACCGGGGCCTTGGCTATAACGCACTAAGAGAGAAAGAGAGAGAGAGAGAGAGAGAGAGAGAGACTATCAGTTTCACTTTGTTTAGCTCACAGCTGCTCTGTCCTACACCACTTATGTAGAGCAGAGAGATAGTAGCATTGGCCTCATTCTGCGCTGAGCAGCGCTGCTGTCACACAAACCAACCGCAGGCTCACCTGCTCTTTGACTCAGACAGGGGAGGACAGAGCAAACAAACACACTGACCCGTACCCGCCGCTGCTATCTGCTTAGCTCAGCCAAGGCCACGCACTGTGTATACATGTACTCACTACAGCACAACTCCGATCGGACACTTTCTCAATGGCTACTGACGAAATTCGCAATTACGTCAGTGTAAAGTTTCCCCGGTGGTCGAAAAAGTACTCAGATCATTTACTTAAGTATACGTACCAATACGACTATGTACAGTAAGTCCTGCAACAAAACGTTCTAATAGTAGAAGTAATATGTACTCATTCTGTGCCTTTGATTGATATATTCCAAGGTCAGATTGTTCAGACGGATGCATCAATGTGTAAGAAGCAGCATTTTAATGTCATAGCTACCCAAGATCAATGATTAGGAAATTAAGTCCTTATCAAATATATTTTTTCTCATGACAAACTTATAAATTAAAGTATCTATAGCCTACAAGAGACTTAAGTGGCAGATTAATGTAATGAACTCTTATTTGTAGTGGAGTGAAAGTATAAGGTGGCAGAAAATATACAAGTAAGTCAAGGTTTGTCTCGAATCAATGACTTATTTTTTTGTCAAATTCCTCCTTTTAGTGCCATCACTTAATCCCGTGTCTAGACTTTTTGTTGTCTCTCACTGAAGGCCCAAAGGAATGCTTTACCACGCCACAACCGACAATCAAATGCCTGTTAGCCACTCTAGCTAGTCCCCCCTCTGATACCAACAGGGTAAACATTACACAATTACAAACAATGTCAAACACATTCTTATCCTGTGGTCTCAGCCTCACGCTGACACAGGGCGCGCCCCTCCCTCAGTGACAGTGTAGAGACAGACTCTGTTTGCACCCAAATCTCCCATCTTCCCCAAAGCCCCTCGTCCCTGACCCAGGGTTTACAGCCTGAGCTGCCCCGAAAGTCTGCCAGACATGACAAGCAAGCAAGCATTGACATACAGCCAATGTTGAGATAAAAGAGGGAGTGACGCTGACACTGAATGTGACCGATGAGGGGGGCATTGATTTAATGTCGCAGCTTGTAAATGGAACAGGATGTGTTTGCAGATCTTAAAGTTTGATTCAGGTGTCAGGGGAACAAAAAGGCATATTTTCTCTGACTTGTTGGATGTAGAGATTCACAAACGTATCTACATTATACAGGGTGCCTTACATTAAAGCAATTGCTTGACAGTTTGGGAAATGTGTTTTTTTAAATATTTTTCACAAAGACCTAGCTGAGAATAATGGTACCACATTCATGTCAGTGGGCTAAATAGAAAGCTAAAGCAAGCAGCAGCAGCATAGCTTAGCTTAAGTTAACATGAAGACAAGGTAGCCTGGATCTGGTAACAAAAAACTTTGTTACAATGTTACTTAATGAGCGTTTTAGATGCTGACAATGTTTGCCTGATTTTGTTACCTTTGGACAGAGCCATGCTAGCTATTTCCGGTCTTTATGTTAAGCGAAGGTCACTGTCTCCTGGTTGTAGCTTCATATTTAAAGGGATAATTTGACATGTTGAGAGAGTTAGGTAGAAATATTGCCAGGCTATCTGCTTCCCCCTTTATCCAGGGTTAGTGTTAGAGTTAGTTCCATATTTCATCCTTTGAAGTACCTGTCCTCCATTTTGTTTCAGCCCACAGACTTCATATTGTCCTCTGCAACATACTAGCAGCCCCACAACACTCCACCATGCCTTGTAAACACGGCCACAGAACAATAAAGCACTCCATTGGACTCATGACCCCCATTGCCACACAATAGAAGAGGGCTCATAAAAAGGCAGTTATCTTGGTGCTGAGCGACCTCTTAAAGTGTCAGAGGGAGAAAAGGATGCTATTCAGGCTAGTTTTGTATCTTTGGGTTCGGCAGTAATTCTAGCTGCAGGGAACCTCGGCGTAAGTAGGGAGGACTTCCACAATCTAGACTAAACAAGTCTGGGTTTCTAGAAAACCATAGTGGGGAAAACATGTTCATCTTATTTTGTGATTCTGTAAAACTAAAGATTTGCTCAGGCAAGATAGGAACCGATCCATGGAGTCTCCTGTTTTCGAGAGCAGGGGGAGGGCGAGAACTTCAGGAGGGGAGTGGTAGCAAGGATCTTCAGCAGGTTTAAAAGGCCCTAGCTCCCTGTGTGACCCATGTAATATCAAAGCCTGCCTTCTCAACCCCAGGCAGTGCTCATTGTAGTGTCGCTGCATATGACAGACCTCCTGGGTCTCTGCAGGACGTATCCAGTCTCTTCTTTGTGGCTCTCTAGGACAGAGATCAGTGGAAAGTGCCGAGCAGGGAGATCCTTTCTGTGTGTGTGTGTGTGTGTGTGTGTGTGTGTGTGTGTGTGTGTGTGTGTGTGTGTGTGTGTGTGTGTGTGTGTGTGTGTGTGTGTGTGTGTGTTTGTGTGTTTGTGTGTGTGTGTGTGTGGGTGCTGCTAGCCCGAGGTGACTGAAAGCGCAATCCACGGATAATCCCCCCTACTACTGTATCTGATCTGGAACTTCTGAGTCTGCTAGTTTTGTAACCTGGAAAAGGATGCAGTTCAGCTTACAAGGCATGGTTCAATTTTACGGTGACCATAGCTGCCGCAGTACAAGTGGTTAAAGAAGTATTTCACATTTAAATGCTTGTGATTGCTTGAGGTGGACTCATTTTTAACTCTTCTATAAACAGTGAACTAGTTAGGTGCATAGGTTCCCCACCTTAGGCGCCCCTCTAATGGATCACAATATAAATCTTAGGGGTTGTGAGTTGATTCATGGGAGGGAAAAAAAGAAAAAAATAGTTCTGTTAGGCTTCTCTGTTATGTTTCCTTTTGTTGTTGTTGAGTGTATTATCTTTTTAGGCAGAGCCTTAATGGTTGAACAGCTTACAAGTTTGCTGCCCCAGCCAGATATAAAAAAAAGTATGTACATTTTTTATCTGAAGGTGCCTCGGTTAACAAAAACATATAGGGGAGAACGGGGGAATCTGAGGCATCGGGTAACGTGAGCCACCCCCTGTATCTAGGCCACGGAAAACATTTGTGGTTGTGCGAGATATATGTTTTCAAGCCCCTCTCATTTCCCCATGGCCCTGAAAGAGAGGACCTCATGGTGCTGTGGTAAGCATGTTTCTTTCACCAAAATAGGTATTTTGCATGTAAAAGTAAATTTTCTTGCTGTCAACTTAATCAACTGTTGTGCCAAAGCAAATGCATTCACGTAGAAAAACTTCTATCATACGTGTTGATGAACTACCAACATATGAAACCATGTGATGCTGATAACTAAAGATTAGCCTGAAATGCTAAGAGAGGTAGTTTTTTCTAAAATTGTGGTGGTGGGGGAAAGTGAGCCAAATGCTGTGGGGGAAAGTGAGCCACTGTCTCACGTTCCCCCACCATGAGGCACAAGTTAAGTTTAGTCTTAAACATATTTTAATGTAATATTACATGACATATGTTTTATTTTAATGTCATACACATTGTAGAAAAGCCATCATGCCAAGGAAATACACCAGGAAGACGACCTGGGGCAACCACACGGAAAGAGCACCCTCTCATCTTTCCCTGTAACCTTCAGGGCTGGAATGTAGAGTAGGCCTAGTTGTAGAGTATGACAGGCTGATGTTATAATCCAGTTGGGTATTCTCCTGTGTTCTGAGTCCCAGGCTGTTCTCTCTGGTTCTGATTTTCCTATGCTTTGACCCCCAGACACTAGCTGGCTCTAAGGGTCCTGTGTTCTGACCCCCAGACTGTGTTCTAATCTAACTGGTTCTATCTTTCATTTTAATCTTATTAAAACCTTTTGAATTATAATATGTTGTATTTGATTTTGTTCAGAGTTACTTTCAAGTGTTTAGAAAATTTGCTTTGCTTAATTGACCAAACCCCATCATTCTTTTAATAGTCCGACATTAGTTCTGGAATGTGTGACTAGCTTTCAGGATTCTTACTGTTACAATATGTGTTGTTATGGTAGTTTCAGAGTGGAAAAAGTAAGTGGATCAGTTTACCCCACAGCTGGGGTAAAGTGAGCCACATGACAACTTTTTTTAAAACAATCATATTTTCACTGCCCTTTGTCTTGAAAAAATTCTGCTAATGCCCATGTCTAGGAAACATCCTGAATTAATGGGAAATGTGTAAATTTGAGTGATAAATCATTTTAGCTTGCTTAGAGGGGAGCAAATGTAAAAAGTGGCTCAGATTACCCCGTTCTCTCCTAAGTTGTCTCTTTAAAGTACTAGTACTTTAATATGGACAAATGTACTGAGGCACTTTCAAACACCGCAAACATCCTTTATTTCTTGGAATATTGAGGACATTAACTAACTATAAGTGTAGATTAATGCTTCAAAATGAAATAAAATGGATTACCTGAGCTCAGTAAACATTATTAGTGAATAGACAGTAAGTAAATATTGCGTATAGGAAAACACAGGAGCGTGCTCACATGTGCCGTCTTACAAACTATTTTATCTGCTTAAGATCAGTTTCATATCTGAAAGTAAGAAAAGGTCGCAACCAAAACTGCATGTCACACTGCTTGACTGTCTATCCAGTTGTGACCAACTGGTCAACGGACCAAAACAGAATCAATAAAAACTCCCAACGTAAGACGAGTTTATTTGATCTGACCCAGCACTGACCTCCCTTGTATGACTGGTGTGGCGACTGTTTAAGGAGGGGTGGTGTGGCGGGGGGGCTGTCTCTTTTTCTATAGGCGAAGAAGGGGTCATCAGTCCTGTCTGGCCAGAAAAGAGCCAATACCTCAGTGGACAGCTCCTGCTGCTCTGAGTCTGCACCCAGCCACGGCAACTATACTGATGCCCATAAAGGTGTTGGGGGAGGCTTTAAAATCAGTCCTCCTCAAGGCCCAGCAGAGATAAATGAACCTAGGTTACAGTCACTGCAGTCTTCTAATACACCACAGACAATGGGACCTCCTGCCGAGGTAGAGTATAGAGAGTAGAAGTCAGAGGAGCCCCTTATCAAAGGCCTGGGAGATGTAGTAGCAAAGGATTTTAATTGTCCATTAAGCATGCATAATACAGGCCGTGCCCTAGCAACGCAATGAGACGTCCCACTGGGATATTATTGTCCGGCCAGGGGCTGACACTGAAAAACAGCTGATGCTGTCGGCAGGATGCCAGCAGGACACCTTGTAAGCAACCAGCTGAGGATTTTTTGTGGGGAGCAAGAGGCTTTTCCGCCCTTCCCTTCCACAACCTTATCACTGACCTGAGGTCAATGCCTGGTCAGGTGTTCTGAGTAACAACAAAAGAAAAAGAAACTCAAGCAAACAGACAATCCACAAGTGGGACCCGTTTATCCAAAGGTAAAAGAGCAAACCAAGGCAATCAGTTTGTTTTCCCTTCAAAGCTGGCCTCATGTTCGAACACGAGAGGACAACAATAGGCTCTGAGTGAGACCCTCCAATCACAGTTTTATGGAGGGTGAGTGATGCTCCGTCGTGAGGCCTATCAGCTTTGTTTTTTACGTAGTATACGCCAGGTAGACTCAGTCAATACTAATTACTCCAAACGCAAACATCAGGTCAGGGTGAAATGGTCAGGGCTAAAACAGCATTTCCTTGTTTTGGCGACTCTCCGAGCGGAGTCATTAGCAACCTGCATGGGGGGGGGGGGGGGGATGTGGAAATGATGGCGTTATGTGGCTGTAATGTGGATGTGTCTGTCCCCCCTCCCTGACCCTGGCCTGACCCTGCCTGTCACAGGATCGCTGCCCTTTGTGTCATGCTTCTCCATGCTGACTTTGGAGTGGAGATTGCAGGTACAATGTGGATTGTTCTCAGTGTGTTTTCAAAGATCGGAATAACAATGGCATTTGCTCAGATTACTCACTCACGCTCATTGATCACTTGTCCCCTCTTTCTCTGCCTCTGTGATCGCATCAACTCTGCTGCTAAACATCTCTGATGCCATTTTCACAACAGAGGAAACAAAATCATGTACTTTCTTTTGGCACCCTGAGTGTTCTCTATAGACCGATGTTAGCATATATATACAAGTAGCTAGCTTTTCTGCATGCGTAACATTTAAAGGGCAACTCCACCAATTTAACTACTGCACATGTTAGAAAATAATGATATGAATTATTGTGTGAATCTAGAAGGAGCAATACAAAATCGTATAATTTGCCTCGTGAGAGTGTTGTCACTTTATTTTGGTATGTTGGAATGAAGTGACCTTGGAAGCCAACTCCTTATACATTTTGGGCTAAAGGACTGAGGCTACACTCAGACCAAACTTTCAGTGGTAAAGTTGCATAATGAGTAAGAAGAAGGATGTCTGGCATTAAAAAGATAATATAGTTCTGGTTCTACCATTGTGAGAGTACTCTTTCCAGCAGAGGAAAATATGTTATTATTACATATCCTGTCTGACTTATTTGATGCTGAACTGTATGCAAAGCAACATCACTGAGCATCTCCTGTCTGTCTGTAACTTTATGTTGTACTGTTGTTGTCTAACAGGTCTCTTTTGAGAATAAGACCCTGGCCTGTGTCTCAATGAGATGACCTGTATAAATAAAGATTAAATTAAAAAAATCTTACTGGGAGGTGAAATGCTGTGATGTGGCGAGCTGTGTGACAGCAGAGAGTTCATGGTGTGGGTCGGCACAGAGATGGTGTCCATGGCCAACTTCTGCCTGAAGGCTTCCTCTTTACGCCGGTTGGCAAACCAGTTATAGACCCGTACCTCGGTTACCAGATTTGAGCCCAGGCCCTGGGCTTTGGATGGGGAGACCCCTCTCTGAAGACACTCGGCTCTGCAGAAGAAAAAAAACACGCGGTGAAGAATTCTGAAGTATTATTTTTGGCGACATTTTTCCGGAAGAGGTGCAAGTAAAGGTGTCAAGTTTGTTTCTACCTGTTGCATTCTTCTACCAAAGCCTCCCGCTCCTCCTTGCTGGGGTTCTTCTGTCGCTCATAGGCCTGGTAAAGGATTTGCTGGGACGCAGGCCCCCATTTGAAGCGGTTACGTCTCATTTTCTTGCTGGAGGGTTCGCTACCAACCTCTTCGCCCTGCTGACCCATGCCCTGACCGGTCGGGTTGAACTCTGGAAAAAAGAACACCGGATCCTGGTTGCCTTTGTCTGTCATAATGCCTCCAGAACCTTGAACTGCCTGGTTGAACTCTGCAAAACCAAGAAGAGGTACATTCAATTAAGTTTATTCCACAAAAACCTAAAAGGGAAAGTGAATCAGACACATGATGGGAAAGTGAATCATACACATGATGGCAATGTTTGTCATCCATGAACAATATATTTGCATACATTATTACAGGTTCCAGAAGTCTTATTGTGCATGTAAATGTCATTCAGCATGGGGATGAGGAAATATACAATTCAACTTGTTATCCCTACAGGTCAAAAAACACCAAATCAAGTGCGGCACTGCCACCAACAACACCGCAACAGGCCAGGGCCAAGCTGTGAGAACCTCAAATATTAACTTACGTTGGAGAATTTCCCGCTGTTTCCTGACGTACCAGGTGTAGAGGGCCGCTCGCTTCTGTGTTTTCATGGGCGTGCCTTTGTTGAGGTGCTGGGAGAGGTGAGACTGGTTCAGCCCAGTGACGTCCACCACCTCCCGTTGGGGGATGTTGTGCTGCTGCATGTAACCTTTGATCATGCGGGCAGCACGCCATGGATCCTCTCTAGGTTCAGATAAAACACACCACTCATTTCACCACTGAACATAGAAGTAGCTGTATGTCAAAAACACCTTTATACACATTTTATGGATGAAATAAAAAAATAAATGTTTCAATAAAAAAGTATAAATACATTAAGAAATGATTCATGTAAGGGGAGAGTTGTTTTTGTTTTGTTGATGTTAAAAGTTTCTTATTTATATAAGTAACACAATCTACTAACACAATTCAAAAACACATGCAATTGTTATTTTCCTTCAGCTCATCTTGTTTTTTCATCTTGTCATTTGGCCTTAGGCTAAAGTAACAGCACAGGCTTAAAAGTAGCTGCACTGAATATAAGTACCCTCGCAGGCGACCCGTTTATCATTGTTGCCCGTTCAATAGGCTGTAAATATTTTCAAAGGTTAGGTCCAGTGGATTAAGGCAGGTTGGGAAACGTGGACTTAGTATGTGTTGCTTTAACACATGATTCAAGCCTGGAAACAGCCGGATTGGGTTTTTGTAAATTAAGAAAAAAAAATTAAAGAAAAAAAAGCGTACAAGGAAAATCTGTATTTTATGGACCCAGGACAAAGTTTTGATAAAACATAAAATAAAAATAATAATAAAAAAAAACAGATTTTCTTAGTTTTCAAAGAGAAGATAAATGCATCAGTAAAGCTGAATATTCCCAAACAATTTAAAAAAATGATTTGTCAACTGAGATCAGATATTATTTTATTTGATAATGCAATTTTTTTAAGGTAGCCTAAGTAGCTAGTCTGTAAAATTTGAGAAATTAATTTTAAGGAAATTACATATTTTTCTTTAGACTCTGACTTCATGTAGCCTATATTTAGCATTTAAAAGAACTGCGTGTTCTTACCTGAAAGGTTTCCCCCTTCATATTTATTATGCCTATGTCCAGTAGGCCGAGACCTATTTTTCCAGCACTGCGAAATGGTCGAAGGTATAAAAAAAATGGAGCCTTAAACCTAGGCTACAATAAGAGATTAGTAGGGGCCAGACACACTGACATCGGTAATTATGGCAAATCCACACGCGTCTGTTTGTTTTGGAGAATGTGGAGGCCTGCATCTATGTCTGCGGGTTAAGTGGGAGATGTTAGTTTATAACTTTTGACAATGAATAACCAGATCTCCATTCACTCTAATCACACGCCACTGTGTATCTTTCAGTTGATGATTTATAGAATAAAATTAATAATAACTTAACTACACGTGGGTTCGTTTTGATATTCTTCCGGTCCTGTTAGAGACTCAAATATTAGTTTTACAGCGAATCAAGTGGCCTGAGTGGCGATGATTAGAAATAACGGGATTATCGTCATGATGGGTTTACTGACACGTGAATAAATGGTAAACATAAAACAAATTTCAATTTAAAGGTACACTCAATAAATAAATAATAAATAATATATTATTATTATTATTATTATTATTATTATTATTATTATTATTATTATTATTATTATTATTAATGTGTTTTGTCAAAATGGACCCACATAAAAAATGCTCGTAATCTCCCTGCCTGAAATACTGTCGATTTAGCCTAGGCTATCTACTTTCTCCTCCAGATTTGGATCATTGAGAGGTGGAGTAGTCTGGCCCTATAGTTAATAATAAATAGATCTACGTTCAGCTGATATTTTGCAAGTAGCCTAGGCTAGACTTCTAGGTAAAGAAATAATAATCCACGTGGATAATTAGTAACCAGAATGTGAAAACCGAGCCGTGGCGGGTCATTTTAAAATTGTAAACAAATAATGAAAAGTAGCCTATACTTTTTGTAAGACGTGCTTTAAAAAAATGTAATTGGACTTTTTATTTTCAAAGTTTTATGAGACCAACACTTTTTTTAAGATCATTTTTAGTTCACAAGGCCTAATGTAAACGGAATTACCCAATATAGAAGCTTAATTTCACTTTCTTTGTCTGCCCATTATAGGTCCACTTACGGCATTTAAGTACATTTCTTGTTTAAAAAAAAAAAAAAAAAAAAAAAAATCAGTGGTAACTCACGCCAACATGCGGTCCACCTCCGCCCTCTGCTCGGCGGCCTCCTCCGTGTTGAGCGACTGGAGCTCCCTCAGTATCGGCGGCGTGTCGTAATCGTCCCCGTCCTCGGAGCCCTCGTCCCCGGACAGCTTGCCCTTGCTGTGGCCGTTGGTGAGTGTGTGGAAGACGGGCTTGGTGTCGACGTCCGCCCCGTTCATCTTGCCGCTCTGCGGGGCGGCGGGAGACATGGGCAGACTCTCTAGTTTTATTCCAAAACCCGGCGGACTGGGGTCCATATCATCCAGGGCCTGGATCAGAACATCTCGGGTTACTCCTGAGTCCAGCAGGGCGCTGAGGAGCTCCTGCTGCAGGGATGTCAGCTTGGATACCATTTTAGAGAACATTAAGAACACAACATAGGCCTGCTGGGTGCGCGCTGCAGCCAAAGGGAAAGGGGAGGAACGAGGGAATAATAAAAAATAAAATAAAGTTAAAATAAAGTTCCTCTGTTTTTCCGATGCTGCTCCAATGTTGTGGGGAGTTGACGGCTGCTGACACCTGCTCCGAGAAACTGCTTCACTTCCCTGTTAGAAGGGGAGGATGGAGCTACTTTGCCATGATGCTTTCTGAGTGCAGGGGGATATAAAACATGATAATGAGTGGGCCGGCTGATGGGAGCCTTATGTAAATCCACTAAATAAGGCCCAGCTCAGAGCCGAGGCATGTGTTTACACTGCTGCACTCCTGCTTTTATTGGCTCCTCTTATCAGGAAAAACTTTCATGGACTTTGGACCCTGTTGTATATGCCATAAAGACTTTTAAGAAAGGCGAGCTGCATATTCACACCGCTGGTTTCTCTCCGCTCTGCTTTTATTATAAGGCCCCGTAGAAGTTGCTCAACGGTTTTTTATTTATTTGACTGATTCAAGGACTTAATTTGTATAATGTGTCGCCTATCTAAATGTCGTCTTTATAAATTTATTGGCCTACTAGGCCAAATGTGTTAATGGGGTGTTGTTTGTTTGCCATTATGAAGCAGAATAATCTCATTAGTTTTGTAATATTCTCACATTAGAGCCATACAGAGAGATGTTCATGTAGGCCTATTTATTTTCTTTTTTGTTCGAATAAGAAATCATCTAACTTAACAACTTTATCTTAAAAAACAGCTTATAATTAAAACTAAAGATGTATTGCCGATAACAAACAAATCACTCGGGCTACATCCGAAGAATAGCAGTAATAAAATAGCCTAGTGTTTTAATTTATTCATTAAATATAAGCCATGTTGCCAACAGTGTGATGTAATCGTCTGTAATATAGCCTATACATTTATAATGTGGGACCAAAAACTCCCTTTCAGAGATTCAAATTGCCTCATTTGTCTCGTCTCTGACTCGACACCATAACTATTAGGCCTATTTGGTTTCATTAAATAGCCAAATGAAAATGCCTCTTTTATCTGACTTTAGAAAAAGAAAAAAACACCCCATAAACCTTTAAATCACTCAGGAGTCAAACAAACAATAAATGATTAATGTCAGAGCTAAATGAGGTTATTGGGGATGTGCTGAGCAGAGCCGGCCCGAGGCATAAGCGAACTAAGCGGTCGCTTAGGGCCCCCGACCGCCAGGGGGGCCCCCTCAAAGAAAATAAAAATTATAATAATTATTATTAGTTTTTTAGTTTGTGTGTTTGATATTAACGTCATATTATGCAAATGTGAGTTATCGTACAAAAAAATAATACAATATTTTGGTCTAAATTATTTATAGCCTAAAAATGTAATCAGTTCATCTGGGAGGTAATCTGAAATTATCTGATCAAGTCGCGTTCACATCCATGCACAGTGTGTATTGAGTTTATTTAAAAACAATTGGAAATGGGGCAGCCCTCAGTTGCCCATGCACTGTGTATAGTCTATAGCCTATTTCAGTCTCGTCTGTGGAAAAAAAGATACAATAGCTGGACAACAGAGTTTTTCTGCTTCGTTCCTCTCACTGCATTTAAATGCATTCATTATATAACAGAGAAATATGTCCCGTAAAAGAAAAAGAGCTCCAAGCCTCTTTGCTGTTTATCCTCCCTTAAATGCGGACTCACCATGGGACACAGAAGCAGGTGCATTGCGATGATGAAGGTGAATCTGACCAAAAACCTCACAAATACATTTTATTTTGTGAACTCTATTGAACATATCTTTCTTCTCTAGAGCAAGACAATTCAGGATGAGACAGCTGCGATGTTCACGGCCACACGGACAAATTAGCCTACATATCAAACACAATGTAGCCATATGGAAAATAAATAATACATAAGAAAATAAAGAAAAATATTAGCCTACATTAGTAACAAACAAATCCAATATAAAATTATACTGTGGCTTGTGAAAAAAGTTTTTTAATACCTTCAGAATTAATTTGTTGTTTAAACTGATGCTGCTTCTACAGACAGGTTAAAGGATACAACAATATCTTTATTAGCTCCTTTTATAACATTGTCCCTTATATTTTAATATTAATTGCAACTAACTAACCTACATAGATTTGAAAAAAATAAGTTGATCAATAGGCCTATACTGTTTGAACAGTATGATGGAAGATTAAAGTAATAAAAAAATACTCATACGCTCTGACTTACTGTAAAAAATGTCATGTTTCAGTCAGGTAAACACCTGTTGAGCTCACTGTTTGTTCGAGTTTGAGCATTAAAATCTGACCTGGGAGCAGCTCGACTGCCTGTTCAGTTGTTCAGCAGTCTATCAGTTGCCATAGAAACAGATACACATAATCAGCAAGTGGGCTTTTATTGAGCTCAATTTCTGAGACAGAAAATGCATAAATTGATTGAATTACTAAGCAGGTGTAGTTCTTGTTTTGATAATAATATTTTAGCAAGTTGTGTTTAGTTTTTTCTTACAGACACAATTTCTTAATGATTTTTCACACACACACACACACACACACACACACACACACACACACACACACACACACACACACACACACACACACACACACACACATACACACACACACACACACAATCCCAGGAGCCACTGAGCTCCTCTGTAAATATGTATTATGGTTTACAACAAGATACTTTGCCAGTTAGACGTGTAATCTGTCAGTGTAGTATCAATGTGGTTGATCATTAGTAATACGCAGGATTTCCCTAAACCTATTAGCAGCCGAGCACAACATGATGTAGTGAGACTCTCCAAAACATAACGTGTTGTTTGATAATCCGGTTTATCCATAATCTAACTTTTATATGAATATAACAACCAACATGCCCCAGTTTCAATGCAGGAAGTAATAAAAAAACACACCATAAAATTCAATCAGGTCATTAAAAATCCACCGCTGTGTACAAGAGAAACACTTAAAGTCTCTGCAGGAATGTTAATGATTTTATTGGACTGATTCCTTATTTAAGGTAGGCCTACTTTGTTTTGTAATTTTGAACACTTTGCAAATAGCTGACATTTGTTTATGTTATTTAAAAGTCTGCAACTCTTTTGTGTGGCTGCTATTGTTAAAAGTTTCCCTGATGTACAGTACACCTTAGCTGCCCTTCGCTCCGCTGTGTAAAGTGCCGCCGCTGTGTTATGTTAGTAAAGTTATTAACCCAGTGGAAACAAGATAAATGACAGTTTGTTTGCAGCTCTGTCATCTCTGTTGACAAGTTAATGACTCCGGTGTCAGATTTTAGGGCCAAGAGAAACTGATTGATTTTCTTAATAACAGAATAAATGGGTCAATTTGTTGTCAGACACCAGATCCCTTCACACAACAGCAGGGGGACCAGTTCAAGTAATATTTAGATATTGATTTGAAACCTAAAATAGATTTGAAACTTAAGATCTTTTGTGTTAAAGCTACATGAAAATAAGATTATCCAAAAGAAATGTGAAGCTGAATTGAATTAGTTTAAAATCATATGTCAGAGCAAGACAGGCTACTAATGTACTCTATGATTTACATTTAAATACAATTATATAAATATAAGCCCAAAAAAACATATTCTAAAATGCTCACATGTAACACACACACACACACACACAGGATCTTGCCACATCTGGGTGTCAAAATGTTTCCTGCACTTTCACATCTCCATTTAAAATCTGTCAACCATTAACAACAAATAATAACAAGCAGCCAAAACAGTTTATCCAGTACATGGACCATCGCAACGGTTGTGAAAGCGTCCTGTGCACTGGAGCATGGCGTGGAACACGCACTGCCCATTAACCTGTCACACAGACAGGTGACACACACACACTGTTGAGCAACAAGGGACAGGGACCATCCAGGGCTGGGACGGTCCACCTGTCCCTGTCTCTATACCCCTCTGTCTCTACGACAGACACAGACTGGCTCTGCGGTGGCTCTAAGGTGGACTGCACTGACCATCAGTATCAACAGAGCCCAAGAAAAGAAAAAAAACAGACAATGAATTCATCCTCATGTATCTTATTCCTATTTTTTTTTAATCGATTAGCCACAATGTGTCACTGAGTGACAACTTCCTTCATAACGATGAACATAGTTTATTCTTACTAAAGTCCACATACTTAATATATGCAAGTCAACAAGATAGGATAGTCAACACGAAAGGAAAGAAGTCACAAAATGAGTTTTGTTTTCTTGCTAGTTGTGCTTTATACAGGATATAACTCACATGCTTTATATATGCAACCTCGAATCAGGATTTCTAATGCTTGGGGTTAGAGGGTCACAAGTCAAAAGGAAACCAGGGGAGCATGTGAACTGAGTCTACCAGTGGGCACCCAAATTACAGAAAAATGTGAGGTGTTTAATTTATTTCATTATTTAAGTATTTAACCAAAACCTGATCTGTTTGCCATCAGATGGATATTTCCCAGTTTTCATTAAATGCATGAAAAGCATTTTCTCATCCATATCCGCTTTAAGTTTCCAAGGTCAATAACTAACTTTCTTCACAAATGTTATTTGATGATATTTTTGTACCTTTTGGGGCTATATAAAACCTATCAATTATTAGTCATCACACCTGCTGGGCATATCCATTGGAATACTGTCATGGAGTGTACATCTTTACAGATATCAACATTTATGCAAATCTCTTAAGCCCAGGTGTCCAGTTTAGCTCAGTAGATACTTTTTATGTGACCACCAGCAGTTGAAATTGGTGTTGATGTTTAACTTTTCTAAAATCTAACAGCACGTACCCTGAATTGTTTTGCAAAATAGGAAAAAATCGAGTTCTTTGTTTGCATGAATAAATAACGATAATTAATCCATCAATCCATGGAATATTCACTCTAAACAGTGGTAAAGAAAGTAACTATACCTCTCATTTGTATCTACAATAGTATGGATTTTCTCTATTTCATTGGCTTGGACACTGGATGCAGCCAGTGTTGACCAGTTTTCTGGGTCATTTCAAGTCTTTACGTCAAGCTTCAGGGACACACTGTGAGTATCGTTGTTGTCTCAAGGTGTGCTTGGCTGCTTTCAGTGTCTTCACTCACCTTTTGTGACCTCTCGCGCATGGACTGGAACATTTGGAAAGTGAACTGAAATAAAAAGGGCAAGGGCTACGTGTTGTGTGTGCGTGAGATTCAGGAACCGGCCGCCTTGTACCGTTCCACAGACTGATCCGGACCTTACCCCTTAACCTGAACTCACCAACCTGAACTCATCTCCTGTCCTCAAAGACATGAGATGACTGTTTATGGTCAAATCTCTCTCTTATCCGAATAGGCTGACATGAAAAGAACTGGTGGGCACCAGCTGTGAACGGGCCCTCAAACTGGCACAGTGGAAAATGGGTAAAGGATAGTTAGCCAGGAAGGCTAAGCTAAATGGCTACTGACTGTAGCTTCATTGTTTAACAAACAAACATGAGAGTGGTATTAACCATCTCACCTGACTATAAAAGGCAAATAAAAGCATATTCGGAATCATCTAACAATATTTTCCTCAAGGGGGTTAGTGAGCAGCGTTGCCCTGGGACAATCCAAAGATTAAATAAGACAATACACTTTCAAAGAACAGATAATTCACTATGATTGTGTTGGTTTTAAACTACCAGTAATCTGACCAGGGGAAATGTGTCCGTTGACTGAACCAGGAAGTATCAGCAAAAAAACCTCTATGGGGAAACATAGAAGAAATAAAAGATAGCAGAGGCAGTCTAAAGAGCCTCCATCGGTCCTTTTCGACTCCCCATACAAACCGCCTTAAATCATGCAAATCCGTCGATTGATTTAAGGATAATCCCAGGCTATTTGTTATAAACCCACCAGATTCTTCCACATGTGCTTTGATTGCGTCACTGCGTTTCTCTTCATGGGATCATGCAGCAGCAGCAGCTTTGATCTTTATCAGCGCAATAAGATCTCATCAAGGATTTCCCATGAATCACAGGGAGATGTCGAGAGAGACATTGCTGTTTGCAGATGACTGATACAAGTGGAGGATAAGGAAGAGGAAAGTGATGGAAGGGGTTGGCGTCCATCCATCCACTCCTCCCAATTCTTAAACATGACCTGTGGATGATCCTGCTGCCCTGGGAGAGACTTTAGGAGGCCTGGAGGCTGGCAGTTTGTGAGTGGCAGGGACCATGTTGGCTCTGTCAACACACACCGCGCAGCAAGGTGTGGGTGTGACAAAGTGTTTCTGTGGGTTTGAGTCGAGCCGAAGACTTGGAAGTCTCTCGGCCGTGTTTGCTCTCCATTCACAAGGTGTGTGCATATGTGTGTGTGTGTGTTTGTGGCAATGTGTGTGTATTTGTGGCTATGTGTGTGTGTGTGTGTGTGTGTGTGTGTGTGTGTGTGTGTGTGTGTGTGTGTGTGTGTGTGTGTGTGTGTGTGTGTGTTAGTTTGTGTACTGTATGTGTGTAGCCAGAGATTGAGCTTTTTTCTTCCTCTATTCCTTTGTTAAATCACGTCAGATCTGAGCAGCTTTGAGGTTTAGGCTGTCAGTCACGCCATGGCAAATTGGTTTCTGTCTCAGTGTTGTTTGATTACGTCTTAACTTCTCTCTTGTGTATTAGCCTATATGTATTTCATTTAATTTTCTTGCAATGACAAAGCAGCTGATAAGAAACACCAAACAGTCACAACAAATTTGGTATTTTCCATCTTGTGAAGCCCCAGATGCTCACCCATTGAGAGGAAATGCTGTGATGCCGATGTTTACCATCAGAGCAAGCCTTCTTACATTCATTGTACAAGGGGGGCAAGCAATTCCTCTCTGTGATTTTTTGACCCAAAAAAAAAAAAAAATTCCAAATTCTCTGATTTCAGCTTCTCAAATGTGAATATTTTCTGGTTTCTTTAATCCTCTTATGGCAGTAAACTGAAATATCTGTGTGTTTTGGATACAAAAATATATTTGAGGATGTCAACATGGGCTTTGGAAAATGTATCAACATTTTTCACCATTTTCTGACCTTTTACGGGCCAAAACACTGATCGATTAATAATAGATTAATCAAGAAAATAATCGACAGATTAATCGATTATCAAAATAATTGTTAGTTGCAGCCCTAGTTCAGTTATAGAACCATGTGGAGCTTGACCCCACCACCCAAACCTCGCACATGTTTAGGACCAAAACATACTGTTAGTCCACACATTTCAAAGCAATTAAGATCTGCAGCCCCATAGAGACTGAATGCAAAGAAACAGCAGAGCTACTACAGAATGATTGGAATAGGAAAAGCCCAGCATCAACAGAGGTCACAAACAGGTAGTCACCTGAAATCGGTCAATTGTAAACTCAGCAGTTTTTTTTTAAATGTGTAGTTTTCTTTCTGTAATTTGCAGTAAAAGTGTACAGTTCAGGGGAGCTTCAGTGGTGTGGTGTTTAGAGCGCGTACCATATTGGCTCAGAGCTTTTCGCAGTTGTTGTGGGTTTGAATCCGACCTGTGGACCTTTACTGCATGTCATCCTTTCTCTCCCCATTTCCAATCAGTAGTCTATCCTATCAACTATCAATAAAAGGTTTAAATTCCTAAAAAAATATATATCAAAAAATAACAGAAAATCAAAAAGTGTACAAATTTAATATGAAACGTTTTTTTAGGTTTTATAAGTTTGTGTGATTGTTGATGATGATGATGCGGTGGCCGTCCTCCACCTCCCAGCTGCTGCTGCTTCTCTCTCCTGCTTGTGGTCAATATTGACTCAGCGATGGAAGCAACAGCCACTTTGTCAGGGTGCATAGGCGGGAAGACCTGCCATCTCTATGGCATCAGCTGAAAACAGAAAAAGGCTGCTCATTACATTTCAGAATGAAAGTAAACTTACTTAATTAACACTCATTTAGGATATGCACACAAAGGTGCAGCCAGAAGTAGAGGAAATATTCACATTGTTTACTTAAGTGAAAGCCCTACTTCATGAATTTACATTCATGATAACTTCATTTTAATAACACGAGTTTAAGTTGTATTTGGTTGAGGTGGGCTCTTTTTTAACTGTTTTTAAGGGACTGCTGCTAATGCTGGTTTTCGTTATGGATTCATCTGCCGATTATGTGATCCAACCAACAGACCAAACCTCAAAATTATTAAAATATACACTGACAATGACAATGACAATATACAATGACCTGGAAAGATGGTGCAATAGATTGAGCAACCAATTATTTCAGCTGTACTTTTATGTACTGTTTGGAAGTTTGTTTTATAAAAAAAACATCACATTATATAAGATCCGTTTTGTTTGTAAATGTCTTGATTTATAAAGGTACTAGTAACTTAAACTGTCAGAAAACTGTATTGGAGTTGAATTAGAAAGTGGCATGAAAGGAAAATAGCACCACCACTGATTATCCTATTGGAGATATAGTAATAATACGTCTATTTTAAGACAAAAGGGCCTTTTTCCCCAAGTAAAGGATAAATCATAGCAGGAAAATCACTGGTTTTACTAATAATAACAACAACAATGACTTTGTTTTATTTAAGTGTCCCAGTAAGATGTGACGGCATGCAAGAAACTGGAGCATCTTAATTCATTCTGCTATCACACGTTTTATTAGTTTCTCCTGTGTGTGTCCTGTGTAAAAAGGCTTATTGAGAACCAAAGTTGCACAAATGTAGGGGAGAACGGGGGAATGTGAGGCATCGGGTAATGTCTCTAGGCAATGGAACACATTTTTGGTCATGTGAGATATATGTTTTCAAACCCCTCTCATTTCCACTCGGCCATGAAAGAGAGGACCTCATGGTGATGTTGTAAGCATGTTTTATTCACAAAAATGTATTTTTTGCATTTAAAAGTACATTTTCTTGCTGTCAACTTAATCGATTGTTGTGCCAAAGCAAATTGATTCAGGTAGAAAAACTTCTATCATACATGTTGATGAACTACCAACATATGAAACCATGTGATGATGATATCTGAAGATTAGCCTGAATTGCTGAGAGAGGTAGTTTTTTCTCAAATTGTGGCAGTGGGGTAAAGTGAGCCAAATTCTGTGGGGTAAAGTGAGACAGTGTCTATGCCCTCTTTTAATGAATCCATTATATTTGAGGTAGCAAGGAGACTAGTTTGAATAAGACAAAAGACAATGTTGGCTGGAGGTGGGGGTTGATCGTTGAAGGGGTGTCAGCAAGGGCATGGTTTGGCACGTATATGTGGGGGACAGGAGAGTGACCTTTAACATCAATAGACTCTAAGTAATATGTCTTTATTCAATGAATGATCCCAATAAAACAAATGCAGAAAAATATTAATCAAAGACTCAAAAGATGGAAAAAGACAGCTGGGTCTAGTCATGTGTTCTGAGTCCAAGGCTGTTCTAGCTGGTTCTGATTGTTCTTTGCTCTGACCCCCAGACATTAGCTGGCTCTAAGGGTCCTGTGTTCTGACCCTCAGACTGTGTTTTAATCTTACTGGTTCTATCTGTCATTTGAATGTTATTAATGAATATGAATTATATGTTGTATTTGATCAGAGTTACTTTCAAGTGTTTAGAAAAATGTTTTGCTCAATTGACCAAACCCCATGATTCTGTTACTAGTCCGACATTAGTTTTGGAAAATTTGGTTTTCAAACTAGCTGTCAGGATTCTAACTTTTACAACATGTGTTGTTATGGTTGTTTCAGAGTGGAAAAAATGAGTGGATCAGTTTACCCCCTTGATTTCTCTGGTCTGTCTCAGTTTACCCCACAGCTGTGGTAAAGTGAGACACAAGACAACTTTTTTTTAAACAATCATATTTTCACTGCCCTTTATCTTGAATAAATTCTGCTAATGCCCATTTCTAAGAAACATCCTGAATTAATGGAAAATGTGTAAATTTGACTGATAAATCATTTTAGCTCGCTTAGAGGGGAACACATGTAAAAAGTGTTTCACATTACCCCGTTCTCCCCTATATACAGAAAATATGTTTTTTAATCTGTAGACTTTTCTGTATCAGGAAACATAACAAAGTTGATGTGATACATTCCTCAAATCATCTCCAGACTGCAGCAGAAATAAATAATTAGTTTTACACATTTATTCAGAGCTAACCCTAAGTCAAAATGGGTAGTGTAAAGAATGTTACAGGCTCTCTGTCTCCACCTGTCCCAGCAGGGCCGCACAGATGGAAGCTTCCTGTTGTTTTCGCTCATCTGAAATAAAACCTCTGTTCTTTGTGAGTCTGAAGATTCAAATCATTTGGAGCATGTATACGCCGAAGATATCAAAAATCCTTCCTGAAAAGACAACGATACCCAAATGTTTGCAACAAAGTGCAAAGTATGAAGATGTTCCATCTACCTGCACACCACATTTATTCCCAAGTTATCTATTAATGACTGTTTAACTGGTCAACGCTGGGGACATTTGCATGACTCAGACAGCGGCTCATGAGCTCAAAATGTTGTCCGACAGTTCCGTACCAGTGGATCATTTTTGCATAGTTTTGTGGTGAAGGTACAAAGGACTCCTTTTGTTGAAGGGCTGAAGAGCTAAATGTTAGTTGCAGGATGTGAAGCTGTGGCTTTTCCCCTGAACCTGTCAATGAACTCATTGCTGTCCCCTAGTGAATGACAGGACAAACAGCTGCCAGTGCAGGTAACTTTGATGCACCCACTTGCATGCATGCAGCACTGTTGTACATTTTTCTATTTATCCACTTAAATTCAATATTTGAGGGGTTTTATTGCACGTTTATAACAATACAGTTCCAACACACACTCTCTCTCACACACACACACACACACACACACACACACACACACACACACACACACACACACACACACACACACACACACACACACACACACACATACATTCATGCACGATATCACCACTGACCTTATTATAAGCAGACAAACTGTGCCAGGTCGCTGCAAGGTGTGTCACCCTGCAATAAATCTCCTGAGAAAAGAACACCAGTGAATCAGATCCAAGCCGTATAAGCTGCCGCACTCAGCGGGAAGTCAAACACACACCTACAAGGAAGAGTTTGTCACGAATAACGGCGAGATAAGAAATCCCTTTATTCAGGAGAGCATTTGGAAACGAGACTGGAATGCAGTATCAGATATTTACTTTGTCATTGACTATCCAAATGCAGCGTGAACCTCATTGTTGGGCTTTGCAATAAAACAGACTAGGGTGTATTCACACTGGGAAAGTCCGCTAGTTCACTTGCTTTGGTCCAGACCAAATAGAGTTTAGATTTTTTTTTGTTTGGTGTGATCCACTTTCATATTGCCCCTTTTGCAAGTGACCCAGCATTACGAAGCAATCTGATCTGAGGTTATTCATTCATTGGACAGACATTCTGGGGTGGAGAGAAACAGGAAGCACGAAGTTAAAACTGCGAAATTTATATCATTGATATAATATGGGGTTAAAAATAATAAAAAGGCCTACATGTAACATATAAATAAAGAGGAAAAACATCAAATTATTGTTGCTTCATATGGTTATAATATGTAGCCCTATGTCAATGCCACGTTATGTGGCTTGTAGCCTACAATGTGAAACATATTTTTTACTGTATTTTTGGTGCTGGACGCGCGTCACGCGACAAGAATATGCTCAAGATGACAATCAGCTGATTAAGCTGTGTATCAGCTGGGTCGGAGAAGATCAGCTCCAAACTGACACGGGGATAGTATTGACGGTCCCGTACACGGGAAGCAAAATAAAACACACACTTCTTGCGCAGCGTGAACCTGTTGGCACCAGTGGCGGCTGGTGAATTTTCTTTTAGGTGGGGCTGAAATTTGTAGAGGGGTCTGGGGGGGATCCTCCCCCAGAAGATTTTTTTGTGATTTCCACACACAAATGAAGCATTCTGGTGCATTCTGACGAAATAATAAAGACAAAATAGAACATTTCCTTAAAAAGACAAATGGGGCAGGGGAACTAGGTTTTAACTTTATTTATTTGCCTTGTAGAATTCAGTAAGATTAAAAGTGCAAATACATCAATAACAATTGAGAATTATACACAAGTTAACATTCTCTCTCTCTCTGGCGTTAATCGGTATCACACCCAGAAGTACAAGCCTTCAAAGACTGAATAAGAGATAATAAAAGTTGAAATTTAAATCATCAGCGAGTGCTGGGAAACAAGTGATTATGATCACTGATAAAATTAATACATAAACACAAATTGTGACCATATGTCTTGTGTGTGTCACACCACCATAGGGTTGCAGAGAACTATATACAATATGCACACTAAAGGCATGATGCCAACATAGGTTTGCAGAGAACTATAATATACAATATGCACACTAAAGGCATGATGCCACCATAGGTTTGCAGAGAATTATTTACAATATGCACACTAAAAGCATGATGCCAACATAGGCAATAGATGAGGTTCTAGTGTGTTATGAACGTGACAATCGCATAAACAAGGTGATAATGGTAAGTCTAGCAGTAATCATACATGCTCAAAGTTTAAAAAAGCACTGCATAACATTTTGAGTTGCACTTCTCATAGACTGTAGAAGAGGGGGGGAAGCTGCTACTACAACTGCTAATAGGGATGCTAACGGAACACGAGCAGAGAGGTGTGTGTCTCCTGCTCTGACCGCAGCTGGGAGGGACTGCTGCGCGAGGACCGGGCCGCCTGTCAGTGCTCTGTGACAGGGAGGGGCCGGGGAGTCTCCCGCTGCTCGTTGAGAACAGTTAAAAGTGATACTTGCCTTGGTGAAATAGTCCCCAATAACACCAGAAAAAAGCTAGATTTGTCGCTTGTCGCTGTTTTGAAAAAAAAGTCGCTAGGGGGGTATAAAAGTCACTAAATATAGCGACAAAATCGCTAAGTTGGCAACACTGCACGCGACTCCGCGAGCAACCGGTAGTTGATCCGAACGTTGTTGTTTTTGTTGCCAGGTAACCAGTTACTGGGCGCCAATGCCCAGCGCCCCAAACCCTCCGGTACTGAATGGCAATAGAAATTGATAGGGCCACTCTGAGTGAACGAGGGTTTGGGGCGCCGTGAACTGGCGTAGAAGTCAAATTAGTCAGTTTAGAGCTTGAATTTCGCCATGAAATGTAAATACAGTGCCAGAATATAAATTCAGTGTGCATTCTTAAGTAAAATTAAATAGTTTAGTTGCCTCAAATTAAATAATAAAAATTTTTTTTTATTTTTTTTATTTTTTGGGTTGGAGGAGGGGGGGCGGTGCCCCAGCGCCCTCTATGGGCCAGCCGCGCCTGGTTGGCACTGTGCCACAGACGCTCCCCTCTCCTTCATCTGATCGCTGAACACATTCAGCATGTTTACGCGTCCTCTCGATCAAATGTAATGTATTGTTCTGGGCTCCCGGTCAAACCACAACTTATCTTCCTAACAATGGCGACAACAACACTTTCCCATAATGTGAAGCTGACGGCTATTTATTAAAAAAGAAAAGAAAGAAAAGGCACAGTTCCTCCTGCATTTGGGTCGGATCGAGTCCGGACAAATTCACACCACAAACGAACTGCAGCAAAGTGCGTTTGGAAACGAACCGAGACTACCTCTTCAGCTGGGTCTCGGAGCGTTTGTTTGGTCCGCGCCCGAGTGCGATTGCTGTATTCACACCTGCCTGAAAGATGCGCACCGAAGGCAGAAGCATCTGAGTTTGTTTCAACCGAACTAAACACGGCATGTGTGAATACACCCTAAAAGGGGTTTCAAAGCTTTTACCCATGAAATGAGCTGCAGGATATTTTTTTTAGATCTTTGAATCATGTGGCAGAACAATGATTAAAAAAAGACTTCCAAAGTCCTGCATTCAAAATCTTACTTATCAGCATGATGAATGTACAGTACATGACGTATCACAACTTAATACAGAGAAGCTACTTGTGACTACTGTGTATTTAATGACTGGATTATTATTACTGATGCATTAAGTGTAAACGACCCTCTGGAGTCACTCTCATCATCTATGCATGCAAACACTGAGCACATTTCATTTACAGTAACTCTCTATATATATATATCCATAGCTACATCATATCTTTATATATGATGTAGCTAGTGATGAGCTTTCATACATTATCAAGTTTATGTCTGTAGAACATAAAACTGTTAAGTCAAATAAAGTTTTTGGAAATTTGAATTATAGAAAGGGACAATAACAAGTTAAAATAAATGTACATGTTAAAAAATTAGAAGAGAATAAATAATGATAGTAGGGGCGAACGGGGGAATCTGAGGCATCGGGTAATGTGAGCCACCCCCTGTATCTAGGCAACGGAAACCATTTGTGGTCATGTGAGATATATGTTTTCAAGCCCCTCTCATTTCCCCATGGCTCTGAAAGAGGACCTCATGGTGCTGTGGTAAGCATGTTTTTTTCACCAAAATAGGTATTTTGCATGTAAAAGTAAATTTTCTTGCTGTCAACTTAATCAACTGTTGTGCCAAAGCAAATGTATTCATGTAGAAAAACTTCTATCATACGTGTTGATGAACTTCCAACATATAAAAACCATGTGATGATATTAGCTAAAGATTCGCCTGAAATGCTAAGAAAGGTAGTTTTTCTCAAATTGTGGTGGTGGGGGAAAGTGAGCCACTGTCTCACTTTCCACCACCATGAGGCACAAGTAAAGTTTAGTCTTAAACATATTTTAATGCAATATTACATAACATATGTTTTATTTTAATGTCATACACATTGTAGAAAAGCCATCATGCCAAGGAAATACACCAGGAAGACGACCTGGGGCAACCACACGGAAAGAGCACCTTCTAATCTTTCCCTGTAACCTTCAGGGCTGGAATGTAGAGTAGGCCTAGTTGTAGAGTATGACAGGCTGATGTTATCATCTAGTTGGGTCTTCTCCTGTGTTCTGAGTCCCAGACTCAGAACACAGTTCTCGCTGGTTGTTCTCACTGGTTCTGGTTCTCGCTGGTTGTTCTCGCTGGTTCTGATTTTCCGATGCTTTTGAACCCCAGACACAAGCTGGCTCTAAGGGTCCTGAGTTCTGACCCCCAGACTGTGTTCTAATCTAACTGGTTCTATCTTTCATTTGAATCTTATTAAAACCTTTTGAATTATAATATGTTATATTTAATTTTGTTTAGAGTTACTTTCAATTGTTTAGAGAATTTGCTTTGCTTAACTGACCAAACCCCATCATTCTTTTACTAGTCCGACATTAGTTCTGGAATGTGTGACTAGCTTTCAGGATTCTAACTGTTACAATATGTGTTGTTATGGTAGTTTCAGAGTGGAAAAAGTAAGTGGATCAGTTTACCCCACAGCTGGGGTAAAGTGAGCCACATGACAACTTTTTTTAAAACAATCATATTTTCACTGCCCTTTGTCTAGAAAAAAATCTGCTAATGCCCATTTCTAGGAAACACCATGAATTAATAAGAAATGTGTACATTTGAGTGATAAATCATTTTAGCTCGCTTAGAGGGGAACACATGTAAAAAGTGGCTCAGATTACCCCGTTCTCCCCTATAATGTTTTTTGTGTAAAAAAAGTCAACCTATATATTTTCTTCAAACCTGTATCTGTTCTATAGTAAAGTTTTGGGTGTTTTATAATAATAGTTTTGAGTGATTATCACTACAGATTTCTACATTGTTATATGCACGTTTGGGTGATATTTCATGTGGTAGATGTATAGGCTAGCTGTCAGAGAAATGTAGTAGATAATTGTACTGAGTAAATTTCCACCTCTGATTATTCATGAATGTAGGCTGGACTGCAGCCGGGCCTATGTGTAACACTGCATTAGCTCAGTTTACCATTATAAACCGAATGTGTTTTCCATTTTTTGTGAGTATATTCATTCAGAACCAATATGTTTTTATATATATAAAACTCCTATTAACACCAGCTCATTGATAAACAAAATAATCAGATCTTGCTGTTTTTCTCCCTCCTCGTCTGCGCAATTAAAGATTCAAAAGCAATCACTTGCTCTGCTTCCTTTGCAGGCTCACAGCAGCCTGATGAATGCAGAGGCATGCACACCTGCCATAAGTGCCATGAGAGGTGGAAGGCTCTGAAAGCAAACACACGGCAGTATACAGGCACATTTACACTCACTGCTCTCTGATCAGATTCATGCAGCCCCTGCCACTCTTTCAAATGCACTTTTTACTTAAACACTGCAGCAGATACTGTCTGAAACGAGGTGATGTATAAATCATCCTGATTATTAACTGTCTGTGTGTGTCATTTGGGAGGAAGAATGTTGTGCTTATAACTCCATTACAGCTGTAGTTGGAAGTTATTTGTATAATCGTGGTATAGCTCGTGGTGCAGTGGTTAGAGCACCCACCCCCATAGAGGCTCATTCCTCACTAATAGACCATGGGTCCGAATCTGGCCCGTGGTAGTTCTCTGCATGTCATTCCTCTCTCTGTCCTATTTCATCTATGTCTCTCCAAAACTGTCTAAAAAAAGCATAAAAAGGCCCAAAAATAATTTTTAAAAAAAAACTTTAAAAAAAACTGTATAAGGATTTTACAAATTGTACCTCTTTATAGATTACATTACTGTGCAGGTCCAATTTGACTTTGGTAACTATTTTTTTTGTTATGGACCCAATATACAGTATATAAATGGGAGCAGAACAGAACCACACACAATTAAGAAATAACACCAACGGCAACAAAAACGTAAAGGTACAAATTTGACATATTTTGTGAACTTTACTCCTGTACTTCTACTTGCACATTTGACTTTTACTTGTACTGGTGACTGTTTACAATTTGGTATTGCTAGTTGCACTTATGATCAAGAGTACAAAATTAGGCTTCTACACTAAAATCTAGATTTATAAAAGTTATATGTGGGCTGTTATGAGGCTGTTGAAACCCAGCTATTCTTCTGTAAACATGTACTTTAAAACACACTCACATTTATGATTTGAAATGTTATCACTCTCCAGCCCCCCCCCCCCTCCCACACTCCCATAGATCTTTATTTTAGCCCATAAACACACCAATAACACGAAAATGTGTGACAGTAGCGACAATGACCTTTAGTGTCAAGATAATTTTTTCGGTCAGCAATTTATTTGCCTGCACTGACAGACGCAGTAGCTGGTTATCTGTCCAAGTCTATGAGCTCTTTTTATTTATTTTTTTGTTAACAGTTAATGTGTAACCGAGTGTGCGAGGATTCAGCACATTTCCTTTTACCTCATATACAGATCGATGTTGGTGTGGCTCTGTGGCGACGGAGCTAAATGGGATCATTGTCAAGGCAAGCTGCTACAGTATCACATCTCATCCTGACTGGGAGTTTGATAGTTGGACCACATATGTGCTTATATAAACAGCAAACTGAAAATTATTATAACGCATCTTCGTCCAACAGTGACACAACAGCCTAAGATGTCAGCTTGTCACTCTGCACTCCAATCTTTCCATCAAGTGTGTAACCAGTTTTTACTGTAAACATGAACCTTGATAGGAAAGGTCCCACAGGAGCTCCTCCAAATCCACTTTGCTTATTGAAGTCAACAATTAAGATTCTGGCCCTGTGCCACGTAATGTGTGACCCAAGTTATCTATTATTTCATGAGTAAAGAGAAAGGCGTCACACTCAGTCAACCATGGCGTCTGTCTTGTCATCCTGTAATTGCCTAAAGTACCTACAGTTACCTTCTTTGTGTAGTCATCGGACATGACTCTCTACGCCGGCAAACCAAAACCCCCCGAAATGCTTTATATTATGTTCATGTATTCAAATCCGGCAAATTGTTCTACGGAAGGGGCACAATCTACTTCAGTGGGTCCCAATCTCAGAGAGATCACAAGACAATTAAAGGGATGAAAATAAAATAAAAAGTTAAGAGATTTCTTTTCTAAATTGTAGGTTTATTTTTTGTGAAAGAAATAAAGTACTATTTTTCAACTCTTTAGGCCTTGAAAAATGAATAAACTCATTCAAAAAATAGTCTACTGCCATGCTAACTTTGAACTGAATGCTAAAATTTGCTTATTAGCACTAAACACAAAGCACAGCTAAGGATAATGGTAATGGTAATGTGACCCATTTGTTTTGCAGGTATTCAGTTAAAAACCAAAATATTAGACAAATTGCATTTTTACACAGATGGTGCAAGAGGAAAAGTTAAGGAAAACACCAAAGATAACACAAATCAGTCAGATGTCAATCTCTTGGTGGCGCTATAGAGGCAATTTACGACATTAACCAAAGTCTAAGACATATCATCAGGTAACCATGCATCTCTGTGTAAACTTGCAATCCATCCAGACAGTAGATGTTCAGATGTTTCTCAATACAAGTTAAAACTTTGACTTGCTGTTGGCACTACATGAAAACTCAGAGAATCACCAAACTCATTTGGTCCATGAATGGGTGTACCAAATTTCATGGCAATCTATCCGTAATTGGCGAGACACTTACTGAAAGCCACAAGTGTCAATCTCTCGATTGCGCTGGAGGAGACGGCAGGTGATCACTGAAGTCAGTATGGTTCATTCTCTGGCGACCTTGAATGTCTTTACACATTTTCATCTCAATGCATCAACTGGTTGTTAAAATATTACATTCATTTAGTTTAAATGTCCAAACATCTGTAGACTGTGTTTCTAGGACAGCATTGGAACGGTCCACTTCATGTAAAAAACACTGATTGATTTCTGCACTCCGAAACCCATTTTCCAAAGGCCCCCCTCCCTCTCTACAGGTGGACTGTGGACCTCTGTCTCCACGCTCCTCTGCTCATCCCTAAAATTAATTCATGGGCACATCTCTGTCCCTCAAACACCACATTAACCCCGACCGCAGGAGGCATCCTGTTGGAAAGAAATGTTCCTCTCTGGCTTCACGGTGAAACATCAGTTTGACCTTTCCACCTCAGACCCTCTCTCTCTGCTCAGTTCCCACCCTCACAGTCAAGCTGTGCATTGTGTTTTGGCTTTTGCTCCATGTCGATTTCAACACAGGCTCAAACCAGCTAGGTGTTACACATGGGCGAAAAAAAAAAAGTTTTTACCACCTGAAATATGAGAATGAAACATAAAATTAAGCCTGATAGCTCTCTCAACATTTCCGTTGTTGCCATGCATTTGTGAGGAAGACTCATTTCAGAGAGTCACGCCACACTGGTTGCTTTCTGGAGGACAGAGAAACTATAATTGGGGGCCATTAGCTGTTGCCCAAGACCAGTCATGCAGGGTCGGTTTGTAGATTGAGACATGGTGACTGCACAGTCCCACCGCCCTGTATCAGTGTGTCCCCTACCTGTGTGACTTACCCACCACCACCCCCACACCACCAACCAAACCCCCTGCATGACCCCCCACCACACACACACACACACACACACACACACACACACACACACACAAACACAACTCCTTTGAATTTTGCGCTGTCTTCAAATAAACCTTGAATGGAGTCAGGGCCAGCAAGCAACCCAACAGCAATCAAATAAAAAGACACTTTTATAACAGCTTTAAAATTTCAGTTGAGGCAATCTGAGCCCATCACTTATCTGTCTGACAGCACCTGCAACTCTTCGTTGTGAGCAGGATCAGTTCCGTCTTGCTTCTGGATTAACAGTCTGCAAATGTGAAAAGTTCTCCATGTAATCTGTAGTTTCCTGTAGAAAATTATGTTATCCATTACATAAAGTTTGTGGATGTAATTCCTTTAAATCTAGTGAGTTTAATTAAAGGGGCCCTCTCTAACAAATAAACAACAAAGCTAGGAATGTTATCTTAATATCACTGATACAAAATGAACAACATTTGAGTACTGAAGTATGGACTTAATTTATAGTATCTGCAAATACCCTACAAGAAATGTAGTTTCAAGGAAAGGAGCAGTTATTAAAACATCTAAACAAAATTAGATGTATTTTTAACTTCAGTTTTTCAGTTTTAGTAGTAAGAGTTTTCATATTTTGCCAATGCAATTTTGTGTCATTTCTTCCCCTAATCGCGTCCAAGTATAAGCCCCCTGCAGCTACAGAGCCAGCCAGTGAGTTTCACAGTCCCTCTCACAAAGAGTTGCCCTGCTTTATGACCCCTATTGCCCAACATCACATGCTTTCAGTGCTGGGATATGATCTGAGATAAGGCAACAAAGTACCGAAACAAGTCTCACTCTCCTCTTTTTTTCCTTACACTGCTCATTCAGGTAAGTGAAGGGGATGAAATATGTTTTTCAAGTATGTTATTCTAAATTAAAGAAAGTCTTGTTTGACACGCTGTTCCCTCACAAGATAGTGAGAAGTGGTTTCAAAACCGAGACCGCTTCTTTGGAAGATTTCAAAGAAGGTCTGAATCACGGGGAGATGCCCTCATTGTGTACAAGTTTTATAAATCATGTCTTTATGATAAGCTGATTACCTTATCCTTGACAGCAGCGCACAGCGAGGGCCGTAAAGGTGCGGGATTACGAGGTGATGGTCTATAAAGGGTTTGGCTCAGATAAGGTGCTTTGTGGGACTTAGAGACAGGACTGGTGACTTTAGGTCAACTGAAACTATTTTTTTTTATTGACTATGAGGCTGACCCCGCCACCCACTGCCGCAAAACACCTGAATGTGTGCTTAAGTTTTGGAGGATTTTTTAAGTCTTCAACAAGACACTTTTTGTTTATGTGTTTCCAGTAGCCTCTGTGCAGCCAAGGTCATAAAAATATTGCGGCCCATGAAAGGCAGCCATTTCAACCTTTGACCTGCTCCTTGCTTAGTCATGCAGGATGTTTGCTAAGATCTGGTGACTTTAAAAAAAAACTGAGCGTTATGTACTTGTTTGTTTTTTTAATGCTCGCCTTGTCATCACTTCCATGGAACTTTATGTGTGGACGTTGTTATTCCAACAGTCACAATGAAATGCCTTGCCTCTGGTGGTGTCCACCTTTCTAATCTACAGAATGGCTCTATTAATAAGCCTAATGGCATACGAGCGATACCACACCTGAGTGAAACTGCACAGGGGGTTTGACTGCTTCAGCGACTTCCCGTATTGCAATGCAAACGCCCTCATGGGTGCACTCCTCATTCGGAGGAAGCCATTAGAACAAACTGCTCTCGGGTGCAGCAAAGCAGACCGGACACCACCATTTATGAAACAAATCACCTTTGGGTGCCCTATGCAAGGACAAAGCACAGCCTGTGTGCATGCAAACTCTCACACAAGACATGCAGAAATAAAAACTCTCAATTTGTTAGACTTGTGTCCAGTTTAATTAGAAACTATTGATAGAAAGTAAAGTTTCCCTTTTGCTGAGGGAAATGTTTCTTCAAAAAGTCGAATTGCATTTCATAATAACATTTCAATGTGAAAATTCTCTGTACTACAGCAAATTCAGCAAAGTCTAGGAGGAGTAGTGTGCTCATTTTGAACAACATTAATATGAGCTGATAAATCAGTTCATCATAATGTTTTTATTATGTGGCAGGAGAAAAAAAACATCTCCTGACACTACATTCTCACACACACACACACACACACACACACACACACACTTGTATAGTATAGTACTTGCGTGATTCTTGTGTGATTATTGCTGTTCTGAGTTTGTACCTCCATGGTTGAATGGACTTATTGGATAAAAGGGTCAGTGAAATAAAATGTAATGTAATGTACATTCACTAATGTAGATGGACAACATCATATGGTAACACTTTACAATAAGGTACACAAAAAAGAGTAGTTACCCTTTTAAAAAGGGTAGTTTACCTTTTAAAAAGTTAAGTTTACCTTTTAAAAAGTTAAGTTTACCTTTTTAAAAGCTAAATTTACCTTTTCAAAAAGGTAAGTTTACCTTTTTAAAAGGTAAACTACCCTTTTTAAAAGGGTAACTACTCTTTTTTTGTGTACCTTATTGTAAAGTGTTACCCATCATATCATATAATTTTAATCTGAAAATCTCTTCTATTCTTTTTTTCTCACTCTTCAATACTTCATCAAAATAACATGTATATCCATAACATGTCTAATTGTGAAAGGAAAAGTTTCTGGTTTGATGTATGATCCTGTGGTTGTCACACAGAAATAAAACAAAGTATTTGATATGTCAATACTCTATTATCGTCACACAGAAGACATCCTCTGAAAACATACATCAAATAATTGTTTCAGAAACATAACAATCTATAAACTTTAAAAAGTTGCTTAAGCATATCTATTATATTAATCAACTTTGTGAGTCCCAAATTGTTCATTTTTGGACTCACTGTAGCTGTAGTTTTAATTATAGAAAGCCTTTTCTAGCTTCATATCTGGTTTTCATTAAGGAAGAAAGAAAGAAAGAAAGAAAGAAAGAAAGAAATAATAGATAGATAGATAATAGATAGACAGACAGACAGACAGACAGACAGACAGACAGACAGACAGACAGACAGATAGATAGATAGATAGATAGATAGATAGATAGATAGATATATAGATAGATAGATAGATAGATAGATAGATAGATAGATAGATAGATAGATAGATAGATAGATAGATAGATAGATAGATAGATAGATAGATAGATAGATAGATAGATAGATCTGTCATAAAGCGAAAGGTTTCTCTCTTGTGGTCAAAATATGGTACTGCATCAAAGCGTCACGATTCAATGAGCATTTCTGATTGGTCAAAACACTTATCAGCTTCACAGAAACTTCCTATCTATCTATCTATCTATCTATCTATCTATCTATCTATCTATCTATCTATCTATCTATCTATCTATCTATCTATCTATCTAAAAAGAGGTATAAACACACAAGCAATTACAGACAAAAACAGAACAGTGAATAAAAAAATAAAGATGAATACATGATACCTACTTAGTCTATATGTCATTTTATATGAGCGTATAAAGCAATTTATGTTTTCAGCCATTTAGATTGAAGTCTGTGCATTTAGTTTAATGTTCAAGGATGTTCATGCTTTGACACATTTGAAGTTGATAACCCTCTCCCCCAACCTACACAGTTTCATTCAGGGACCACGTGCCCAATTACTGCTAGCAATATATTCATGTGGGCCCTTTTTTTTCTACTTCCACATCCCTGGTGTTTGAATCTGAGTCATTTGCCTGCCTGTTATGCCGCCCACTGGTCATCTCACAGTCTATGAGGCGGCCTCTGCAGAACACAACCATTATCAACCATCAATGAGAGCCGAACGCTCCAAACACAAACCAGGAGGGTTATTCTCAATCTGTATTGGTGCATTTCATATAAATCAAATTTAATTTTTCAAACTTCAGGCTGACCGTGTGAGGAGCTGAAAAAAAGAGCAGTTTGAGAACACATTAGTAGAAAGAAAAAAAAACATGTCGCAAGGGTCTTTTTAAGATCTGGAAGATACTGATGGAAAAAGGGAGATGTAGCTGGATTTCATTTGAAGAGTACATTCTATTATAAAAAAAATGGGGGGGGGGCACAGTTCAAACACATATCATTAAATGTTTACAATCTAAAAAATAGAAATGTATGCTTCAACATGTCTGAATACATACCATACAAAGCTATAGCAGCAGGGGTTAATGCCTTTGTCCAGTCAATTATCTATGCGGTCTACGTGCTCTGACCATGAATTACGTCTCTGTGTGGGAAGATGGATAAAGGCAGCCAGAGGCTACAGTATTAAAAGGGATGGGGAGGATGGTGGGAAGGGCAATAGGTAGACAATGCCTCTGATGCACTTCTGTTTCACATGTGAGTGAATAAACATTTATGTTCTGTGAAACGGACAGATTAGCCAGAATAAAAACCTTTGGATCCTTACTTATTCTAGTCTTTATCCCTCGCGAATGAGTCCCAGGACATCAATGGGTTTAAAGGAATTATTTATGAGCTTTTAAAATTCTCTATATCCAGGCAAACCGTAGCAGTTAAATCAGCAGCGGATCTTATTTCATCCACTCTGACCCCAGTCTGTCTCCAGAAATAATTCATTAGTCGCTTGTCCTTTTAATTTGTCTGCCATCTCAGCTCGACTGACTCTAAATACTCTTGTTTCTGCAGAATTCCTCATACAGACATCATGTCACTTCAGCAAAAACATGACACAAGTGATTTGTCACCATCAATGAAATAGTACAATACATCCCCAAAGTCATATTAAAGGATGTCATGCAATCACGGTTTATAGAATCTATACATTCTCAACAACTCCATCACATTGCATTGCACACCAAAGCATCAGCCCTAACCCTGACACAAAATCTCTGAATTGAAGCTGAGGTCCGACTTTTGCTCCTGTTTGTCATATGCAGCTGTGAGCCTACAACTCCAACATTATCCTGAATGTACTTAAAGTGGGGTACTCACTGCAATCTAGTCTTCTCACTTACATTTTAATGTATTTGCCCAAAGATATGTTTTTCAAAAATAATTGTTAAATCTATGCTGCAAAGCTACAGAGATACCCTGATATAGTCACTATTGAAAATAGCTGGATCCTACATTTCCCATAATGCACACCAAATGTATTTTTGTTTTGTTAGTTGAGACACTTTTTTTCAACACCATATCCCCAATTAGAAACAGTTAAACATTTAAAGTCTAAAAAAAAACAAGTTGAGAGATTTCCTTTCTGTTTTTGAAGTAGGCCTATAGGGACATTATAAAAGTCCCTAGAATCAATATACAGATTCTCACAAATTGTATTTGTCTCTACTAAAACCAAAGAGGTCTGACATGACTTAATCACGTGGAAATCCAGCCATACATCAACTGATGTGATGTCACGGTTACGTGGTTTGTGCTCGTGAAAGGCCTCGCTCACTTGTTGCCATGGATTGTTTTCACACAGAAGAAACAGTTGAGCCTCTCAGTTGTTAAGAGTAAACACACAATAGACTTCAACAGGAAGGACTTACTGTGAGCCTGGCAGCTTTAACACATGAATACTAAAACCTCACACTGTTGGACTGTGGTTGTATAATAAAGCTGTATATTGTGTGTTTGTGTGTGTGTATCATGTGTGTCACAAAAAGCTGTATAACTTACTTCATGTTGGAATTTCTCTCAATGTCTGTTTTTAAAAGTTGAAGAGCTATCAGATATTGTTAACTGCAATACTATATAACAAGTCGGATTGATCACGCCTGCAAAATTATTGGTTCATGTCAAACCCCTCTCTATGACACCCACTGCTATTGTCAGGGGGTTTCACTAGTTTGTTAACGCTGCCATACTGAGAAATAAAGTATAGAAAGTATTGTGGAGTGGACAGGCTTAATCAACTTTCTGTAAACTCATTTGGCAATGGCTTGAATGTAACCGACAGTCATTTATATGAAAAGGTTTTGCACTATAGCTTTAATCTTTACAAAGTCATTTAAAATAAATAACATATTTACCTTTGGACCAGTGTAGGGTCAGCTTCTTTTTAATGTAACTTCTTTATATGATGAATTAATCATTAATTTTCATTTGTGCTGCAGATGTTTTTTTGTGTCCATAAACCAATTAGTTAATGTCCTTAATACCAACAAAAAAAAACAGACAGAGTAATAAGTCAACAGTTAATCTTTATTTTATCGAGTTTATAGACTGCGATTTTGGTTCTGTAGCAATCTACTAGATAATTCTAATGAAGTGCAATTGTACTCAAGCCAGTTACAGTTGAGAGCAATGACAGGCACATGTTTTGTGCAAATTGAACAGCTCTGGAACGGCTCCTACATAGACACAGAAAAAATACATGCCAGAAGAAAACAATACTAAAATCAGTCTACATTGACAATAGTTAAGAAGACATTCTCTTCAAAAAACCACATTGATCCAAGCTAACACTAGAGAGATACACATTTCACCCACTATAAGGATTGTGGGAGGGAAAAACTGAATCAACATTCAGTCAATATTCACAGCGACAAATGTGGTGTGTTATCCAACTAAATCTGTCCGATCAGCCCTCCAAAATAAAAAAAAATCAGAGGAATCCAAACTTTGCACATATCAAACTAATATTATAAGGACATGATGGAATGAACACCCCAAATCAACAGGCTGGACTAGAGATAGCCTAGAGAAAGTCAATACTCTAAATACTTTGTCTGTCCTGAATGTCTGGCAGCACACTGGCAATGCCAAAAAATAAAGGTTGGGGATGCAACTTGAAAGTATCACAAGACGACACAACCATCGGAAACACAGATGTTGGTAGACTTGCCTTGCAACCGTTTTCTTTGTAAATTCCCTTCCTAACACTGCCTATAGCAAAGTACTGGTACAAGACGCACGCCGGCTCATTCCCATATCTACACACTCAATGCTTTTGTTTGTGCCTAATGACAGTCAAATCAAATAAATTGTGGTTAACAAAACATGCAGGAAAACACATAGTTATAAAACTGAAGCTAAGTAGGTAAATTGGTAGATTTTGGTAACCAGTCTGTAGCGTTATTACTCTGACAATACAGGCTAAGGTCTGTGTGTGTGTGTGTGTGAGGAGAGAGAGAGAGAGAGAGAGAGAGAGAGAGAGAGAGCTTTATTTGCTCCATTGTTCCTTCACAGTGAAAATGTAAGAGCAGAAAAACTTCCCTAGAAATGTTTACACTGGCTTGTGTTGGTTTCGTAAATGTGTGTTGGATGTTGTGACATCTATTTCTTAAAGCGGCTGCGGAAATTTCACATCTTTTTGGGATTTTATTTGAAATCCAAATTAAAACTGTTTTGTATGTGCACCTCAACACAACATACTTTAAATGAGTAAGATAGACTGAACTGAAGTCATGTTGCATGTTCTCCTCGAGGCCTTTTAATATTTTGCCCCCCATCTACCGACTTATTTTCTCGTTTGCACGATAAAGTCTTGATAATGAATTGTTAAACTGGTGCACTGGTGCAGTATGATTTTACCATCTAAACCGACAGATGGGGACTCACAAGAAAGTGTGGCCATGCCACGTGTGAAGGAAAGCAGATGTACCACTACATTCTACAGCTTTCCTTTATTATACAATCAAGAGCCATGTTCAAATCTTTAACAACCTAGAACTTTTAACAGCATCAACAAAAACTAGTTCAGTTGCGTTCAAATTACAACCGTTGAAAAGTAAACTTACCGTAACATACATATTAAATAGTGTATAGTCCATGCAAATGCGCACAGCCGGTTTTGCATCATTATGGTATGTCGTTATTAGTGTATGGGAGACATCAGCCACCAGTGCATTTTCCGATTCAGGCCCAGGGAGAAAGACTCATCAATAAAACTTCTCAGCCAGACTTGAAGAGCAAGATGGCCACCTGGCCCAGGTAGAAGTAAATGAAATGCTTTGTCTCGTGGGTGACGTAGCTGCCGAAGTTCCTCCCAACAATGCAGTGCCAGGTGGGGTTATACTTCTTGTCAAACTCCTGAAGAAAAACATCAAAAGAAGATAGATAAGGGAAACAAATTTTAATCTAAAACCATCGGCTGCAATCTACAAACCCTGCCTCACGTGTCGTAGGCCTATAGCTACTATTGAGGATACTAAAGTTATGTCTGCAACTAACTTATCTTCTCAGTATATAAATTAATTATTTCAGGTATAAAATGTCAGAGAATTGTGCAAAATGTCTGCTACAAGTTCCAAAAGGCCCAAAGAACAAGCCTGTATCAACAATGCTGATTTATTAATTTCATGTAGAAAAATCATTGCACTCTGAATAATAAAAAACAAAAAATGTAATGTTTGAGGTGGTTGGGGTTGGGGGTTTATGGACTCATGACCTCCGTAATAAATAAATCCTGGCTACCCTGGCCTGATCAATAGAGCCTGTCTGACCAACAATAGATCAGAGAATAAAACAGGCTGTGAATTGGCAGATCATGTGCCAATGATGTAATCATCCAGAACCCTCCCTGGGATCGGTCCATGTATACCGTCATCTCTCTGTCTCACACATACACACCTTCTTGATGAAGGCTGCGATGTCCTTCTCTATGTTGTACTTCTCCATGGCCTGTGTGGCACAGTCCACCGCGTCCTGCTGCATGTCCTCGGACATGTCGGCGTTTTTGATCACGGCTTTCCTGTCAGTCATGGTCGAATGTTGATGATGGTGCGTGCTGAGGATGAGGAGGGGGAGAGGGGTTCACGAAGACGTAGGCTACTGCACTGAAAATTAACACAACACGTGGTGATAGGGATGCTTTTAGGCCAACCGGAGCATCGCAAACATCAACCATACGCAGACAACTGGCCATTTGTGTACCCTGCGTTCCCCCCTTTTGTCTGCATTGATTCTCAAACACAACTTATGCTCGACTATTTCTACATATAACCTTACCGAAGGCTACTCCATGACTTGAGCGTCGCATAGATTGGACGAGAAACTTGATACAGGTGGAGTTAAATTACTTGGCAAATCACTTTCCGATTGAAGCAGCTTCCGCACCAGGAGACCCAAAAAGTATCAAAAATGTATTCAAATTACTATCTGAAATTAGCCTATGTCTCGCTGCTAAACATGCCGACACGCTCTACGTCACATAGCCGTCATGAATTAAGATAGTAAAAGCTCACCATCACTATCAGAAATGTGTCCAGACATGCAAGCCAATCTTTTCCACATTAGGAAATATGCAACTCACCTTTTCCTGGAGCTGCCTGAAAATACTTCTTTCCCCACAAAAGAAAATGTATTTCACCCAGCTAATGTGTGTGTATGAGAGGTTTGGCTGATGTTGCGGCTAATTGCTTTTTAAAGATTCACACAATAAGCATGTAAGGGAAGGTTGGCTCTTTGCTGTGCTGCTCCGACAGTTCTTCCCCGCCTCTCTGCTGCACGCCGCTGCCTGTCATTGGCTGAAACAGCCTCCCCGTGTGTCGCGAGCGTTTTTCTCCAGCTCTTGTCTGCCGGCATCTTATTTCATCCCACAATGCACCGTTCAGTGTACATCCACCGACTGCGGGCTAAAAAGGAAACAACACCTTGGATGTGGGTAGGTATCCTTTGGCTTGTTACACAGGTTGTTTTGTTTGTCATTTCTTTTTTTAACCTCTCCATAATAGCTGAGAAAACTGGAGCTTTGAATAGGTTTTGTTTGTTTTATATAAAACTGCCTCATATCCCTTATCTGTCCCAAGTGTAACAAAAGTATCAATTCTAAAAACACTGATTTGTGGTTATCAGCTAAATATGAAGGGATTTAGAATGAATGATGAGGGAACAAGCTTTAATATGATTTAAATAAGAAAGTTGTCACATACTTGGATAACAAATAACAAACTAGAGTGTCCTTGTTTCAAAATGTTTTATTGAAAATGCTGAGAAAAAAAGGCAGATTAATCAAGTTTAAAACATACAAACAACTCCCAAATGAAACCCCTTCCCAACCGCCCCCATTTTTAATTCCTTCATACCAGACATCTACGACTCCATCCTTTGATCCAACTTCCTGGTCCTCAGTTTCGTTTTCTTGTAAAATAAAGCCTTTACCACTGAAACACTTTAAATAGACATGGTTGGGTGGGTAGATACCGGGCCTAATAAGGGGGGAGAGAAAAAAAAAAGTTGCTCCAGGACTCCTTTAATTAGTTCTCAAAATCAACTCAATTGAATCCTGGAAAACTGATCCCGTTCCAAGCATCCATCCTTGCCTATATCCCTTTCCTAAATCGATCCACTCATCCAGCTCCAAGGATTGGGATCCACTGAGCTCCTCCAATCAAAACCTTGAAATACCAGGAAGAAAATCAGAGGCAGACTGTTAGAATAAAATGTCAAGATTTTTGGGCCAAATTATTTTCTTTCTTTCAATTTTCGAGCACTAATGTCAGATCAAGAAATTTAAAAAAATGCCACTGAGCACAAAAAAACTAACTTCCTCTAGTTAAACATTTAAATCAACCAAAATGGACCGTTTTTTTTTCCACACACACAAAAAAAGTAGTGATTCAGGTATTTTACATTTGACAGCAAAGATGTTACACTTCCATCACAACACTTGATCTAGGACTGCTTATGTTGTCACAGGCCAGAGTAGCACTTTATAATGAGTATATATATATATATATATATATATATATATATATTACAAAGTACAGCACATATGGCTTTGTTAAATATGACATTCATGATATGACAATGTATCAAAACGTTCAATTTATGGAATATGAAGCATACCATTGCCCGGACCTGATTGCTCCTCATTTAGATGTCCTATCCTGACCATACAAATGAAATGTGATCCACAATGGTTTTATTCCAAATCACTTTAATCCTTCTCTTCCGATGTCTAAAGGAAGACACAAGGGTAAAAATACAGTTAAGCATTAGGCTGCCCGGTCAAAACAGCCCACCCCAACAAATCCAATGAGAAGATTTTTTTTTTTTTTAAATAAAACAAAAACGAAACTCAATTTTCAATACTTGCAAAAACATTGAGTTCAGCTAATGCAACCCAACGTTTCTGAAGTTTAAGCGAGCACAAATCCTATTGTTGCAAAAATTGAGAGGACAGAAAGAAGGGGAGAGAGCAAGAACCCCCCCAACATAAAACTGACAAAGCAGCTGCGTGAGAGGGTTGGGGGTGAGAAGGGGAGGTGAAAGAGGGTGGAATGTACATCCACATACCAAATGCAAAGATTAAACAAAAATAAAAATAAAAATCAATTGCAGACATCTGGAGAAACTCATAAGCACCAAAAACAGAAGGGGTATACATCAAAAGGGCAAAACATTGGTGGTAGAAAGGTTTAGGAACGGGAGCGAGAGCGGCTGTGATGAGGCGAGTAGCGGGGCGATCCTCTGCCACGACCACGGGAATTGCTGCGACTGCGGCTCACGCTGCGACTGTTGCTTCTGCTCCGGCTGCCGCGGCTACGGGAGCGTGATCTTCCATAACTTGGGCTGCGGGGGCCATCTAATTTCACACGGACGTAAGCAGTCTCTCCCTGGCAGACACAAGAGAACTTGCCATTGAACAAGAAAACTTTGCTTTCCTATGGTGGAAATACCATAGAGGGAAATGAGGGCCAGGTGTGTGGATCAAAACGTGTGGCATTTCTCCTGAAGTATACTCACCTTGACACAGCACAGACACACTATCCATGACAGTCTATCAAAACAGTACACATACCTCATGTGAGCGGAATTTGGTGTTGTCCAGCTTTCGAACGGCATAGGTCATGTCTTCTTTGCGCACAAATTCTACAACCCCGGTTCCATCTCTGAACACGTCAGCGTAGCACACGTCGCCAGCTTCACGCATGTGGTCCTTCAGGTCCTGCCAACTGCCGCTCTGAGGGAGTCCTGAAACACAAAACCCCAAAAGCTCTGCAAGCTGATCCAGGTTGAACTTTAGAACCTTGCTTGTGTGTGAAGAAAACACCTAATTTAATTGTTGGGGTCAACTGTGGTTGAAAGTTGTCGTCACAAGGTTTAGCTTAGAAGACACTTAAATTGTTTATCAACTCTAATGTTGCATGTTTTTATTACCACTTAAGTAACATAGTGTTAATTGTAGCAAACTACCATGTGCCATGCTGTGGCATTATTAGTTGGTTATGTGTGCTGCACTATGTTGTGCATATTTTTTTATGTTGAATATATAGGTTCAGGCTAATATAAAGCATTTGGAGTGCCTTCTTATTATTGGGCATCAGGCATCATATGGTTCCTAGGCTTAGTTTGTATATTTCAGCCATTTTCTGGAGGGTTGCCCCAGTATTTCAAAGCAACACATCTCAATTATTGAGATCAATTTAGTTTTATGGCCACAGCAGAATATAAGGCCAACAGGTTTATAGTTTTAGCAGCAAAAAGCTATAGTGTGTAATTTCGGAA